>JAUCNO010000795.1:4310243-4333203 GCA_032353835.1 Enteromius viviparus
ATATATATGTATGTATGTATGTATCTATATGTAACTTTTGTTACCGCATTGCACATAAAACTTAAACTTAAACTTAAAACATAAAACTTTTCCTGGAAAAGTTTTAGTGACTTTTAATGATACTTTCTTTAGTCAGTCCACAATGATTTGTTTGATTTTTCAAAGAGACATCAGAAATGGATTTCAGTGAAAGCTCAGCTTTATTGAATTCAGTGAAGAAACAATTTGCAAAAGACAAAAAAAGTTAGCAAGGAAGAAACTGCAGACATTTTCTGAAGAAAGAAACAGGAAATATTTTTTATTTAAATGCTCTTTTTATTATTGTGTGTAGCCACCTTTGGCAGTTTGAATTCATATGTTTTTATTCAGTCGTGGAACAGGTCGAAGAGGCTGTGGTCATCTGGTGCCTCCTCAAATGCCACCCCTTCACAATAGGCCGGAGGAACAAAGACTTGTGGGTCATCAACTTCTGTTTCAACGCCAAAGAAACTGAAGCAGAAAATAGCTAATTTTAACGACTGATTTGTAAAAAATTGCAGAATGCCACAACATGTAGTCATCTTCAAAAAACATTTTTAAGAGAAACTTGAGTTTAATCTCTGCTGTACCTGAAGAGAAGGTCCTTCTTCTCACCATAGTAGGAGCCAGAGACCGGCAAACAGCCGCAGGAAGTGGTGGACAGAGAGTAGTGAGCTGAAAAGGAAATTGAACCCACCGAAAAATAAACATGATGTTTTGACACAGTAACATATTAAAAACCATACTCATGAAAAACATTAAAATAACCAAAAAGTAAAAAAAGACATTGACCATGAAGTTCAGGCAACTTTCCGCTCCACACGCGAACTCTGAGTCCCTGCTCTATGATGGAGGGGCTGCCCATGTAGATCTCAGACTCGTGAACGGCATCGGGTGGAATCTCCATCAGGTGCTTACGGAACTGCAGAGTCTCCTTCTTGCAACTCTCATTTTTGCTGTCTATCTCATAAAGTATACCCTGTGTGGAATTAAAGAGTGCTTGAAAATATATTGCTAAAAAAAGCTACAAAAACAAAAACTTAAGAATCACAAGCTGAAAGAGGAAGAGGAATAGAGAGAGAGACAGAATTGCTGATAAGGCCTACCTCTTCAAAATGTATGAGCACATCCATATAAGAAGTTTTGTTCGCGTGAGCAGTGTCCTCCACAAAACGAAATTTCTTTGCTTTGGAGTCATAACTGAACTCTCCAGATGCAAGGTCATGACCCCCTGTTGAAACCTGAATGTGCAGTTTGCATGTGAAACAAAAGGGAACAGTATAAAGGTTTATTTAGCTTTCAGGTTATGAAGTTTATAATAGGTTTTTGTAATGAAACCATGCAAAATGCAAAGTCCTTCCCCGCTCTCCCTTATGTTAAGCACATATTTTCACACAGACATTTTTTTTAACCTTTTGTTTCATAAATTATGCATGTAATTGTATGTCACAGCATTTTTAAAGGTTCTCTCATTACAGAGCCAAAACTGCACGCTATAAATATGAAACATCTTTTTGATATTTTGTACACTCACCACTTTCATTGTTCCACTGGTCAGTGATGGTGAATCTGAAAAAGAAATATTAAAGGAAAAGTATGTTTACGTCACCCATAGCTTCGGAGAATGTTCAGATTCAAATCAGTAGTATTACAGAAACGGTTTCTGACAAAAATAAAAAGCTCTTACGGCATGGCTGGCGTTGAGACGAAGCCCAGGCGACAGCACAGAGACACGAAAAAACCACACAGAGCAGCTTGACTGTATGCATCATTGCTTTCCAACTTTCTTTAGGTCCAGACACATCCACAATTATTCAGAGAGTGTGCTTTTTATATATATAACCCCGTATAAACGCCCCCTCCCTTCCACCTCCTGGACATCCAGCGATTGAATAAACATGTTTCGTAAGTGCAAATTGAGAAAGCTGGAAATAATTGGCACAAGTGACCATTCAAAAGATAAACAAGGTCAAAAAAATTGAATTTAAACAAACAATCCCCCCCGTCCGGCCTCTGATCGCCACTCAGCGGTGCTGGCTCCATACTGGTATAGAGCCTAAGTCCAAAGACAGTTGGTGTCGCATCACATGATTTTGGTTCATGTAAGGTGAGGAATACACTGAGGATGCACTGACTGAACTTCTCAATCAAAAAAAAAAAGAAAAGAAAAACAAAATTCAGTTATACAGGTGTGAAAACAAAAACCCATCTGGTACGTTCTGTGCTTTAATACACTTGCTAGTCTTACTACTTAGAAGCATGCTCATCTGATTTTTACATTTTAAGAATCGCAGTCATCTTTCAAACCGTAGAAGAAAACAACAGCATGGAAGTATGTAAAATAAGTAAAAATGTTTAAATTATAAAATTTCTTGTCTAGTTCTAGTTCTGAAATTCTGAATAAATGTAAAGAACATGTTTTGGTCAGTTGTTTTGTCACCTATGTGATTTTACTTAGTTTAGTACCACTAGTAGTCAAACAAGATGGAGGTGAAATTCACATTTAAATGTTTATTTTTTACACCTGAGACAAATATCATATCTAGCAATTTCTAAGAACTTTGACTATAATACATTGATTCTGTTTTCTTGTAAAGAGGAAAGAGAAATCCCCTTAAACATTTGTAGGCCACTTTCACTATTGCTGTTTTATGCCAGGGATTGTCAGGAATCAGTTCTGACACTTATGTTTAGATGGTAAAGATCCGGGTTTGGAAAATTAGATCGATTTTAGATCTGGATCTTTCATTTTCTTATCTTTCTTCAATTTCCAATCATTCTTTGATTTTGTGCTGGCGTCTGGTACATTGACTAACTGTACATTATGTACAGCAGGCATGTTTCTTAAACTGGTTTAGCTACCAGCGTTAGCAAAAGAAAAGTTTAAGATAGACAAATAATATGTATAATGAATACTGATGCAGAGCCCAGATGTTGAACTGCAGTCACCCTCGCAGGCTCTGATCTGCTGGAGTCAATGCGGGATGCTTGTGACTGATGAAACTTAGTTTATTTGCTCTCCCTGCTTGATGTCAGTCTTGTTTTCTAGGTAAAAGGGAACAATAAAAGATAAGAAAAACACGAAAGAATTTGAAATGCAGATTTGCTATTTTATATATCAGTATTTCAATATTATAACATCAGTGTATATTCATGGAATCAGGGCAATGTTTTAAAAACATATTGTTTAACAACTGCAGAATTTGTCCTTTGCGAAGCATTTGAGGCACACTAAAAACATTTGGTAAAACATTTTCACTCAGATAATGCAAACTTAACAAACACTAAAGAAACATTCTGGAATAGACAGAAACTGAAATTGTATTTTTCTTTCCTCCTATAATCTTTGTTTTATTTTCCATTTAGAAAATGCAACTTTAATTGTACTTTATCTGGAAGTATATCTCTGTTCTGCATTTCTAATATTGCTTTAAATAGAGATATGCATCTATATATGCTATAGCCTACTACGCTAACCTGATTTTGCCAAGTACACCATGTCCTGGGACAACATTGTGATTAACTAATCAGATTTGAAGAAATAGTTTACAGTTTTGGTGAAATTTAGGCTTACAATCAGTGTTTGGTGCTTGTACATCCGTGTCAGTCATCTATCCTTTCCTCTGATTTTAGGCATTACTCGTGAGTATGGTTGTTCCAGGGTCAATAATAGGGACACATTACTTCAGGTAAATCAGGATGTGTATATACTGTATACTATATGCATATGTATGGATATTTTTATGTCATAAGATATTTTCATAAAAGGTCTAGCAAGCATGGCCCATGCGTAACCATTCCAAAATAATTTACAGAAGAAAAGGCCTTTTTACTTTCTAGTATTAGCGATAGCTTTAGGTTGTCATTGCCATCTTGTGGATCTTTTGAAAGCAACAGCCCCTTTCCCCTCTGATTTAAATGAAGCTCATCAGGCTATTGGGCAACTTCTCCTAAGCCAGCAGTTATCTTCTAAACTGGGCTCAATTTGTGCAGGCGGCTCACCTTTAGGTTTCCAGCATTGGATCAAGTATAATTATTTGCTCTCTCTCTCTATACAATTGCTTATGTATAACAACTTTGTCATGAAATCAACAAAATGTTTAC
Organism: Enteromius viviparus; assembly: GCA_032353835.1. Lineage (NCBI taxonomy): Eukaryota > Metazoa > Chordata > Actinopteri > Cypriniformes > Cyprinidae > Enteromius > Enteromius viviparus. Next base: position 4,314,366 of record JAUCNO010000795.1, read on the forward strand.
TGTAATATTATATATTTTTTTTTGTAGTAATGTTTAGTATTATTAATAGCCTTCAATTATTGATAACAGATTTTGTCTGAGTTTTATCCCTCTGTCTTTTTAGCTTATGTTCAAAGAAATTGTGATACCACATATAAAATCAGACATAAGACCAGAAATCCCACAGGAATCATAATATATACCTACAGGCCTATAGAGTGCATGTCTGATCTTATACTTTTTTTTAATACTGTATTTAATCCATTTGACAATGAAGCTTAATGGAATTACTGCACCTAAATAATAAGTTATAGGTATACCTTTTCAGCTGTTTGTTAATGCATAATCTAATCAGACAATTCAAATGGAGCACCAGAATGAGGAAGAAAGATGATTTAAGTTCAACGTGGCCTACACAGTCACCAGATCTCAATCCACCAGGAGAATTGCATTATGGATGTGCAGCTGACAAATCTGCAGCAACTGTATGAGAATATGTCAAAATCAACCAAAATCTGTTTCTAGCACCTTGCTGAATCTATGCCACAAAGAAGAAAGGCAGTTCTGAAGGCAAAAGGGGGTCCATAGATAGGCACAGTGGGTTATGATTAATAACTCAACTCAAACAAAAAATGCAGTTTAAACATCCGCAGAATTGAGGATAAGGGAATGGGAAGTTGAGAAAGCAAAAAGGGGAGAAAAAAAATCAAGAGAGAGAGAGAAGTGAGATCATAAGTTTTAGCTGAGAAATGTAACAAAATGTGTGTGTCATAAGGAAAACTCATACAGTATTGGATGAGTCAGGACTGACAATCACAGCAAAAAGAAATAGAGGCACTGCTGGAAAAATAGAAAAGAGGAAGAACTACTGGAACAAAACCAAAAAGTTGAAGTTGATATCAAAAGTGTATTTATGACATATTTTGTTGATATCATGTCAAGCGAGGTTTTGCCTGCATCAGATGCATTTGTAATATTTTATGTGTAAATATATATTGTGTCACATCATAACCATGCATTCGTGACATGCAAACAAAGTCATTTGAGTCATATTTCTCCGTAGACATTGTGACCCCCAGCGGGTGTGTGGGTGTCTGTTAGAGAATTACCACAAAACAACAAGAAATGACAGATTGTTCACCACTGCTTTGCTCCGCCTCATTCCATGTGGTTTTTTTACTTTACTCTACTTCTCTGTTTTTACCCTCTTCAGTTGACACAGAGGATCAAGGGATTACCAGGAAGAGTTATGACAGTTTGTTACTTCCTTAATGAACGTGCAAATGACCAAACCAAGAAAACCACCCACTACCTCTTCTATACATTAGGTTTGAAAAGTCTAAACCATAGTAAAAATCTGGAACTCGAAATGTTGCAAATCTGGATTTTCTTTTTCTTGAAACAAACACGCAATATGATGTAAAACTAGAAATAAATATTTACTGCATTATTTCTAATTGCAACATTGATCATGTGAACTATTTTTAAATAGTCAAAATGCTCTTTAAACCCTCTCAAATTATGCTGGATTACATGATCATCAGGTGTTATACAAAAATTCACAATTGCAGGCAAACTGACTGTAATGATTTCGGACACTTGCATGTTATTTACAATTTAATTAATGTAGAGCCCAAACTATCGAATGCAGTTAGTTATCTTAAGACTGTGTTTTAAGCGTCTTTATTTGTCATTTCAGAATTCTGTTCTAATAACACATTTGTAATGATGAAGCAATTCAGTTTTACATTATTATAAATTGTACTGTTTAAAAGTGGGTGCCCTTAATGTACACGTAAGTGGCCTTTGTGTAATAAATATTATATTACTTGCAACTACAGCTTTTCATATACTTTCCAGTACTCTTCAAAAGCACATTTGATATAATTAAGATCACTTCTTTTTGGAAAAAGCTCTAGGGCTTTTTCCAAAAAAATGAAAGGGACACAAACCATTTAGTAAGAAGTTTTTTTTTTTTTAAATCATGTATATTTTTCATTTATGCTGATTATACAGTGTGCATAATAAATTCTATTGAATTTTAAATTAAATAGGTACCATACACTGGCTCTCTATAATTACCTCTAGAATTATGTGACGTATGAATGTTCCTAAAAAAAGAAGTTTTTTTTCTCTGACAACTAAAATCACATGAGAGAGAGAGAGAGAGAGAGAGAGAGAGAGAGAAAAGAGTGACGGGGAGAAAGAGAGAGAGAGAGAAAGAAAGTGTTGCTCAACTCAAAACTTCTGTCATGAAAACATGAAGTGAGATGCTCATGTGGTGCAACTGCGGTTTTGCATCACCAAATAAACCTCACCATTTTTTTACTCACTGTATACAATGCATGTTAACTAACATAGTAGCTGTGGTCTAAATGTGTGGGATGTTCTGTTAAACAATGGTCATATGATTACCTTAAAATCCAGTGATTGTGTTGCATGTCTAAAACTTCATGTCTTCACAGCAAATTAAATGGCGAGTGTCATTAGAATGGATATTCCCTCAAAAAGAAGAGACAATGAAAAAAATGTTTTGCAGTATTTGGATATCCCAGGTTAAAAGGACTGAAAGAAAGTAAATTCAATAAACACTGGGAATGTACACAAACAATCCAGAGGATTTTCTTTCAAAACTGTTGTTTTATTAATGTTATATCTATATTAGTTTTTGCTCAAAGCCACATGGACTAAATTCTGCTTACCATCTTTACCTGATCTTTTCGGCTTGCAGGTCAGAAATGTTTTGAATAAGTGGGAAAAAAAATTAATGAATAAATAAAAACAATTTATTTACACTATTAGTAAACTTTTTTCTTCCACAAGCTGCAGGAACTGCAGAAAAACACACAAAAAAGTTAACACGAGTTTACTCAGCAAAATATCAGACACAACATGAAAACCACAGACAGGTGACGTACTGTTACAATGGCATCTGTCAAGCAAGTGAACAGTTAGCTTTTGAATTTGCATGGACATATAAAAAGACCTTAGTGACTCAAAAAAAGGGCAGAATAGGGATGGCTCTATATGGGTCAGAGCATCTCCAAAACAACAAGTCCGGTTCCTGAAATGCAGTGATTAATTCTAAACAAAAAACAACTTGCGTGCCAGGGTCATGGGCAACCTGCTATACAACATAAGTCCTTACATTCATGTAGGACCTATATTACACCTACCACGTCCACCTTTTCATGGCAAAGGTATGTGGCTGATGTCAGTGGCCTCTTTCAAAAGGATAACAACCCTGTCATATTGCAGAAATTGTGCAAAAATTGTGCTTTCAGGAGCAGTTAAAAAGAAAATTCAGTTACAAATTCCCAATCTGGCTGTGAATCTATACGGAAGGTTCTGGACAAACATATCTGATCCATGGACTTGCCATCCATCCACTTTGATAAAAGATGGACTAACTGCTAATAAATGTACAGGGGATATAGGGGTGCAATGCGTTAGTTGTAGTGCAAGTGAAACCATGATTTTTCTCTGTGTTTTTTTTTTATATACAGATGTTTCAAATTTACAGATATTGTGGTCTCCTTATCTAAGAAGGTACTTTTTATGAATTTTTGCCCCAGCTGGTCATAGGGCAAAACAGAAATTTCATCTTCTTGTAGAAAGCAGCTGTTGAGTAAGACAACGTCAGAAAGAGACAGAGACTAGATTATGTAAAGGAAGCGTGGGAGGGTCTTCCCCATTGGGACAGTCGTTTGAGTTTCCATGTATTCATGTCATCGTAAAATGCAATGCAACTACAAATAACATATTAATTTATGCTTTTTTATATATACTATTATATTATATATGTATCACCATTCACTTATATTTTATTTTAATATGTTGGCCAAAAAAATAAAAAATAAAATAAAAATAATAAATAAATAAATCTGCTACAGGTTTGAAAACACTCCCTGATGTCAGATATACAACTGTATTTTGAGAGGGCACCATTTTCTTTAAATATACAGAAGCAATATTAAATATCTACCAAGTGATGCTTCCAGATAAGATTTGGATTTAATGCAGGCCTACTTGTTCACATTCAATCAAGTGCATCTCTGCATCCTAATTTAGAATATATTTAGTCTCTTTGAACATTGTCATTTCCTTAATGGTTTTTACCCCTTTTTATTTATTTGTCAGTGTCTCTATATTTATTTGTTTTCTGATTAGTCAGTTAACCTGTCATTTCGTTAAAGAAGTAGAAATATAAAGAAGTATAAAGAAATAAAAAGCTAAGTCATATAAAGACTATACATGAAAAACATGAAAATACAGTAGAATCTTAAATACTATACTTTACTTCTTGGAACTGTTTGACTGACGCGTGCTAAAAAGAAGAACAAACACTGGCATTCCCAAAAATAGCGAAACCGAAACAGATGAAGCGAATATAAGATGTTACCTCCAGCACAACATCATCTCAAATCACTGCGGACGACTGAGCAGCCAAGTGCTATTATTCAAACAGAGGTAAGAGACGATAGGTTGTCATTTGAACTTTCTTATTACCTCTTATTTACAGCATCGCTTGCTAGACTGAACAAAATATGCTATATTTTTTCTTATAAAATATTATAAATGAAATAAAACAAATGTATAGGGCTACGGTCCAGTTGTTTAGCCCACGTATCAGAAAGAAATGGGCTTTAACTGTATTTATTATGTGAAATAGTTTTGATGAAATAGTACTGATGCTAATGGTTGATCTCTGACGTGAAATTTAATCGATAAAAACGTTGGTGCATGAAACTGATCAAACATGTCTTAGGCTATAATAGGCTACGCCATTGAATCAGCAAAAAATGTAAAGGTAACACTACTCTAAATGACCAGTTTCATTTTCCATTCTCCCAGATGTTTCGGCAGTGTCTGTCTCCTCTGTGCATCCTCATCCTCATCTGTATGGTGATCATGAACTTTTCTTTCCCTCTTGGTCAAAAGGGGGCGCCGTCCTTCTCAAATTCATTGCGCCTCACTCGCACTGTTCGTGCACGCGTCCAACAACTGCTGTCCAGCTACGTAAGAAAACTAAATGCTATTTGCATAAAAACATGAAATGTTTTAACAACATTATGACTTGTGCTGTCACATTTTTTTTATTATAATCCACTTTTTATATAAATGCTCATACTACGCGGTTTTGTTTTCACAGAAACAGCAGCTGTTTGGCGGCGAGCAATTTGAATATAAAGAGCTGATGCTGAACACACTTCCTGCGGTTACTGTCAGTATTCAGACCTGGCTAAACATGCAGGTGCGCGACATTTCTTTATCGCGTATTTGGTTAGTTATTTTCTGCACGAGGATATATTTTAAACAATTTTTTGGGTTCAGGACACTGAGCGTCTGCGTTTGGCCTCTCACAACCTCCAAGCCTTTTGGATTCACCTGGAAGTTCAGCGGCAGCAGCTGGAGAAAGAGAGGGATGCGACTAAGGACAGGAGAGAGCAGAGACGAGGCAAAAGAGGAAGGCTTCAGCTCACGTTGTGCCAGAGATTTGGTAGTCTGCAAGTAGATCTGCGGGACCTAATGAAACAAGTCAACTCTCAGGTACAATTGCATAAGTGCACAAGTGCGTAATCACTTCCCAGCACACCAGTAGCTCATTTAGTGATCTCATACACACAATTTCATAATAGCTCCCATGATCGACTCATTATCACCCCTTTTAGTTGCAAAACGAGGGGGCTCTTGCCAGAATATCTCAAAAAATCCCAAGGGGATTTTTTAAGGGTTTATAGAAACTGTTTATAATTTGTAGATATAAATAAATCACAAAGACATTGGCACGCAGCCTAGTGTTTTAGTCATATTTGTCTGGTCTATCTCGTGATATCTGTCTAATAATTTTCTTACTGGTAGAGCAAATAAAATCCACTTCTTTATTCTAGTTTTTTAGACTTCCAAATAATAGCATTGCATTGGAATATTACTAATAGCCTACTGTAATAATGTTATTACAATATTGCAAGTTATGTAATATTCTAAAGCCACATATTTAAAGATCAGACATGTAAAATATATATACGATACACGCGCAGCAGTTAAGTGTTACCAAGAAATTTTTTAGATTAGATTATGCTTAATCATACAGATTACTAATGCTCGTCTTCTGTCTGCAGTTGAACAGACTAAGTATCACTGCATCTACAAAATCCCCGCTTCTCCATCCCCTGCACGCAACTTCATCTTCCACTCCGATTCCCAGAGTGCATCATTCCACAGAGAGCACCTCTGTACTCCAGACCAAAACTCGAATGGATAATCCTCTCAGCTCCACACATTCTTCTACTTCAGTGATGGAGAAGACCTCTGTGAGCCTCTCAAAACCCACCCAGGCATCAGCAAGCACAATTTTCATGGAAAGCCAGCTATCTGTGGACAACCTGCAGACAACAACAGCAGAGTTGTCCCGCTGGATTCAGCATCTGAGAGGGTATGTGATACTGAGAGATCTGCAACGGTACTTGAGCAGATTGGAACGAGATTACGCTGTGCTTCAATCCAAATACTGACAAACACGCTAAAGTAAGCAAAGGCAGAAAAAAAACAAGTATTGCACAAGTATTACAAAGAATTCGATTATAAAATGAAACCAAGAGAAGACATAATTGAATACACTAACATTCATATCCACAAACATTTCCATGTCAGTTCTGTTTACCTTGTTCTTTAATTATTTTATTTATGAAAATAATGTATTATTTTTTTATTTACTGTTTGTTTACAAGAACAGATTGTCTTGATGGGTGAAGTATTTTTTAAAAATTGCATTTCTGTATTTTATATTTAAGTATTTTGAATGTATTTGATAAGTCTCAGGGTTTGAGTACATCAGGAGGCAGCTAGTGTGATCATGAGATTGCCAAACAGTGTTATCCGTATCATATTATATCAGTATTTTTAGATAATACAAGTATTATACTTGAATGTATATTGGTCTGTATGAAGTGTGAGCGCTTAAACAGCTAATTCTTTTGTTTATATTGGACAATTTAACTGAAACAAAAAAAGGTTAGTCAGCCATTCTGGAAGACCAAAATTCCCCAAACACCCCACTTCCCTCCTCCACTATTAATAGGCAAATCAGAGGTCAGAGATTTACATCCCCTTTTCATTGTCATTCTCCTGTACTTTCCACCTTGTGTTATTTATTAAATTATTTATTTTATTTATGTGCCTAGTATTTTCATACAGTATTTATTGTTTATAAATGACTGAATTATGTGTGCTAAATAAAAGAACTGTGAAGGACTTCTAGTGTATGTGTATTTGTGTGACAGCTGTTTTTTTCTTTATTAAGCGAAGTCATAATGAACACTTGATACAGCCTAAACTTGACATGTCATGACTGATTTGTTTCAAAACACTGCCAGTAGCAGTTTTTGACATGGTTTTTTTTTTGGCAAGTTTGAGAAACAAACCAAAAACAATGCATTAACCATAAAGCATTTAATCATTTTGTTTGTTTGTTTTTAATTATTTAACAACACTTGAGTTATAAAACAATGCGCTGACAGGTAGTGGTGTTATTTTGATATTATAAAGCACTATGCTTTTGTATTTAAATTTTTAAAGATTACTTAGTTAATAAGAATGCTCAGAAATATTTATAGTATATCTGTATACGAATGCTTGAATTACGAACATAACTGAAAAACTGATTCATTTAATTGGTCAGATGAGAGAAAATATAAAATAAACTCATCAGTTAATTAAAAAGGATTAAAGCTTAAGCAAAACTGCATTAAAAAAAGAGAAAAGACTACAAATGTCCTTTAACATGCTAAAACGTGCTTTTGGTGTGAGACTGAAATGAATCATAAAAGTGTAATCTGGCTCTGTGTAGTGATTGGCTAAAGCACTCCTGTGAAATGATGTGTCCACTGCTGGTGAGCTGTCATTGGCTGTTCATGAGATTCGTGGAGTGGTCTGGAAAAGAGGGACCAGATTAAAATCTAAATACATTTTACTTTTTATCCTATAATCCCATCATCAACCACTATTATAAATGTTGTTGTCCGTCTTTCCTTCTTATCAAAACCATTGCATTTTTCAGCCTTGTATTTCTTTATCAGTAAATGTGTGAGGCTCACCACAGACAGGTGTCCATTCTTGGTCTTGACCACTCGCAGGTCCGAACCACTGGAGAAATCTATCACTCCCTCCTTTCCCTTCGCTATGGCAAACCTGATACTGGAGAGTAAAGCATAATCAGATTGAAAAATGTAACCATGCATAAATAAAGGTACTGTAAACTAAACTTTTCCCTGCTTTTCTAGCAAGTATAGTTTGTCTATTAAGGCATTTACCACTGCACACACACACACACACACACACACACACCTTTCCTGGCTGATGTTGACATTGTGTATCTTATCTGCCATGATGGCCAGCTTGGTCACAGCCTCAATCACATGATCGCATTGCAGTACCAGGTCACCCTAAAGGTCAAAAACTCAAAGTGAAACAACAGAGGTCCAACTGCACAACCAGGACAATCACAAAGCATGACAGCGCTTCTCTCACCTTCTGCTTACTGTCAGTGGTGGGAATATGCAAAACAAAGAATCCATCACTGAGGGAACTAACAGAGACACCTACAAAGAAAAAAAAAATACATTGTATTTATTTTGAGCTGTTACTAGTTAGTTAATGGCATACTAGTTGTTTGCCACTGATGAGAATTTATGGTTCGAGTACTAGGGAAGAGTATGATTACCCAAGAATTAGATACGGTGAAAAACAGGTGTATGAAATTTTAATAAGCTGGGATGTCATACAGTATTGTTAGGCAACAAAAGAGAGAGCTGTATTACAGTAACATTACCGAGCAATGTGCCGTAGTCGATGCGTTGCTTGATTTTTGCTTCCTGGACCAGCACAGCAGATGAAGTGGTCAGCAGCAGCTGACGAATACGTGGGCGGAAACCGTGCCGATCGTACTTAGTGACCGCTACGCCATACTAAAAAAAAAAGAAATGAACATACAAATAGATTCTGAACCCCTTTAATATCAACATTAAAAATCTTTATTAAGGTGAGTATTAGATTAGATTGAACGTAATAATACAGGACAGATTCACTGGCTCCTTTTGATAAATATTTGTTATACATTGTTTTATGGTATTGTACATCTATAGGAGCCATTTATACTTTTTTGGGGGGTGTTCCATTCTGTCTGTTTATTTTTTATTTTTTGAAAGGCGCCCTCTACAGGAAAAGTCTCAGGTGTTGAGTTGGTACCTGAGTGTTCTTCTGGGAGAAGTCTTTTTCCTCTTATTTGGCCTTTTTAAAAAAAATAAGTTTTCCTTTTTAGGAGTTTATTTAAAATACTGTAACATCTGGAATGAATAAACAAACTATAACTTAACCTCACTCATTGAGGGCTTTCATGAACACATGGAACCTTGAGACCAAACAAAAAATCTAAAAGCATCTAGTACATTTATATGGAATACACAACAATTATTAAGCTTTAATTTCACAAAAACAAAATCATAAAAACTCACTTACCTTCACCTTGTTGTCAGTCCCAAGAGTTTGCAGCACTTTGAGATTGATCTCTTCAGTCTCTGTGGTGATAAAAATCTGTCGGTGAGTTTTTCTGTTTGTTTGTCTATGCATTTGTGTTTTTCAACATAAACATTTTTTTCATGTGTTTTTGAATATTACCTAGTCTGGTGGCTACGAAGAGTTTAGGAACACTTCTAGGGTAACATTCCTTCTGACCACTAAAGATGGCACTGGCTACAACCTTCTGTTCCAACTGCAGACAGCATGGAATCAGTTATGGTTGTCCATGTATGTGTGTGTTTGCTCTTGTATAAATGCAGTACCTGCTTCTTCCACTCTGGCTGGATTCTCCTGCAGTAGTCATTGACCAGGTTATGAATGCACATTCTGTGAAGGTGCTCAGATGCCTGTGGGGAAAAACAAAGTTGTACAAACACTACTATTCAAATGATTGGGATCTTTTTGGGGACCGTTTTTGAAAGAATTATTTTACACTTAGCAATGGTGTCACAATTTACGCTCTGAATTTTACCCATCCAATTCACATACACAGCAGCGTGTGTTTAACAAACGCACACCCGAAGCAGTGGGCAGCCGCAGCTTTTAGATCCTTCATAACTCATTCTTATACATTAATACGGTACTCAAGAATCATTTTGTTGTTGTTAATTAAGGGGAAAAAATTATTAATTATTAAAATTGTTCAAATACATATAGATAACACATGCTTGCTGAATAGTAGAAGTATTTATTTCGAACATCCTCAAAACACAGATCTGTCCCTTCCCCAGTTGCTGTGACCAAACAGATCTCAGTGGATCAGTTTAGTATCATATTTTATCATACCCCTCTCATAAATTGTTATCGAACCTCAGTGAGTGAGGGCGGTGGTCTTGGCCAGCTCTTGTCAAGAACGCTTTTTGGAAGATTTCGTTTCACTTTCATCAAGAAAGAGAATCGCACATGATCCAGAAAGTACTCGTTGTCATGGCAACGAGGCTCATTGCGCAGGATGAAGCCTTTGATGAACCTGTGGAGATAGGAAAGGATGAAATTAAGGATTAATTTCAATCAATCTCAATCAGTGTAACTCATTTACCTACATGATACAAAAACTCTCATACTTCCGTATAGTGTCAGCTGCTTGTCTGCGGTGCTTGGCTTTCCTTCGGCCTTTGACTCCTCTCCACCACGACTGGATAACAATTACTGCAAGATGAAAGAGACAAACAGATCGTCTGATGTCTTCCTTTGCTTTGCCTCTCTGTCTGTATTTAGTCTATTTGTCAAGTTTACCAGCGTGCCGGATCCGGTGGTACTTGGCTCTCTCCCTGTAGCCCCGCCAAGATGTCTGCAGAGTGACAGCTTAAAAACATTCCCATACTGTAAATTTATTCATAATAAAATCTAAGCAAAAGAGATGTTCAAGAAGCAGGCTAATTGTCACAACTTTACAAGTAAGTGCTTGCAGTAAAAAAACCTACCAATGTTTTGTTTCTTGGCCTCAAGTGCATCCTCAGTCACAAACAGAGTCCTTGGGAAGCGGATAAAGATTTTGGACCTAAACAGAAATCAAACTAAGATAAACTTCACCCCGCTGCTGCCTTTTTGTCTTTTTGTATGATTTTTCTGTTCTTAGCTATAAATGTAGCTAATAATTTGAAATAGTAGTGTATGTATATATGTTTTTGTATAAACCCCCTCACCTGCCCAGTTTGTATTCTTCAGGTTTATAGTTGAGGTGTTTGACCAGAGTGGCAACCCCCTCTGGGAGTTTTCCATGCCAGTTTGGCCAGGTGTCTGGACACAGAGACTTATACCTGTGCAAGAAACACAACACAAAACAAGGTAAAGAAACATTGAAATATGTTAACAGAAAGACAGACTGGTTGCTCAAGACTGACCTCTCTAAGAAAGCCTCATAGTTTCGTCTGTATGCAAATCCAGCTCTCCTTACTCTCAGATTTTCCATCAAACCCAAATACTTCACCTGATGCCGGACCAAAACCTCATCAAATCTGCCTGAAGTATCAGAGGAAGAGAAAGGAGGGAGAACAGCATGCACAATATTAGTCAAAACATCAAAACAGGGAAATACAAGCATTTTGTGTGTGCAATTTATTGGTCTATCAATACAAAACACATTTGCTTTTACCTGGTTGTTTAGCATCATTGGGTTTTATGCAGCGTACATACGATGGTTCCTTAGACATTAGAATCTCCATCAGTTTAGCCAAACTGAGCTTGAACTGTGTGGCAGCCTGAACAGAGAAAACAAGGCTTAATTTCTTTGTAAGTGTATGTACAGTATGTGTCCTTATGTTTAAGTGTGTTCTTCTAACCGTCTCTGGTCTTCTCTGGTCCATCAGCTCATCTGCACGGAAACACTGATTGATAATGTGATTCCCTGACTGACACAACACCTGAAATGAGACACAGTGGGTTTAGAAACACACACTGATCTGCCATAACAACACGCTAACACAGTAAACACACTGTACCTCCTTCAGATGTCTGTACAGCAGATCATTATTTTTGTCCAGAAACCCTGAAAATCAAGAGACAAAAACACATGTCAGCAACAAACAAATTAACTATGGGGGGACAGATGGATAAATGGCTGCTCTCTCCTCACCGTTGACATTGTAGTTGACCTCTCCAGCATAATGAACCAGTCTAAACTCCTCTCGCCCAATAGCCTTACGGATCTTCCCGTTGGCCGTTTTATGACTGGAACATGAAATGGGCCAATCAGATAACAGATCCCACTTATGTCTTAAACATAAAGCATGCTGTTTGAAACAATGGAGACACAGAGTGTCGTAGTGCTCCTACGTGACGAAATGGGCATGGCCTCCCAGTGTATCCTCCAACTTCTCCAGGAAGGTGATGTCACTGGCATCTCCTCGCCGTAAGCACTCCTCGTCCTGATTACAGTAAAGTAGATTAGTTCATTTCAATTCAATTTGGATAAACAGAAAGACCTCACATTAAGAAGGAAAACACACAGACAGACCAGAATAGCGATGATGCCTTTATGTTTCTCCTCAACCAGATCACAGATGATTTTGTTGTTGAAATATTCCACTCTCTCCCACTGGCCAAACAAATTTGTGCATAATTTTTACACAAATATAACAAAAGAGAACAGAAAAAGGGGGATATTAAGGATATTTATACAGTATGTAGTATAAACAGAGGTTTGCAGAGCATAATAAATGATTTATTTAGTGTGATAGAGTTTTATTTAGTAAAAGTTGGGTATCAATAGAAATGTTTTAGAAATGTACTATTGGAAATTTCCTTTCTGCCACAAACTCACCACAATTCCCTCTGCCTCGTACTCTTCCTGTTCACTTTTCAGTGTGAGCTCAATAAACAGCTGCTGCAGTTTTTCGTTGCAATAATTAATGCAAAACTGCTCAAAACTACAGACAGAAATAAGAAAGACATAAATGCTTCTGTTCTAGTATCTTAATGTAATTTACTTACATAATGTGATGTTTCAATAGTGCAAGTTTGTATACGACTATTTCTTCTGTTGAAAAGTGAGAGAGAGAATCAAACAAACCTGTTGTGTTGAAAGACCTCAAATCCATATATGTCCAGCAAACCAATAATAGAAGAACATTTACTGGAGTAGTAGACTTCATCCTGTAAAAACACAAATAATAATCTTTATAACCACTCCACTAGAGGGCATATCAAAACCTAAAAAGCACACTAAGCTCCAGTTCATGAATGCGAGATGTCGCTCTGACACTGCCCACTTAAGTAAAGCAAGAGCATGGTCCTCATCAACAGAAAGAAGAAACACACCTGAAAGGCCATTGATTGGTTTAACTTCTGGACAAGCCAGGTAAAGGCACGACCATATATGGCTTTGGCCAAAGAGTCCCGAGCAGACAGAGCCTGTTCCAAACTCAAGGGACTGATCATCTAAAATAAAACACACATACACACACACAATAAACTGTTTGTCCTGTTGCATGAGAATGATAGCAAAGATCAAGTGTGGTGAAATCTGAAAGTGAGAAAGAATAGAGAGAGATATTGTGATATTACCTCCTCCCCTTTGGCAACAATTTTCTTGTGTGTAAGAGCTGCTTTCAGGACTGACCCGTCCACACCCAGCAGCTGTTGATAAAACAATTTAAAAAACACATTCTCTGCAACTATGTACAGTATGTGTGCAGGATACTGAGAGTCCAGTTTTAAAACTAAACACCATTGTGATCATTTCATCTTTTGCAAACAAATAAAACATTTGCAACAAAAATATTTTGAGATATAGTTTTTTAAATGTGTAATATTGCCTTTTTAATATCTATTTAATGGCATTCAGACAGGTTTCTGACAGATGTTGTTACTCTAGCATCCAGCTCTCTATTGTCCCAATAGCACACAACAAACCTGAGACAAGGTTTGTCTCTAATGAGACAGGTATCTAATTCCCAGAAACGGGTATAAAGTTCAGACACATACTGAGTTATAACTTGAGACAGGACATTTAACTCACTTGGGACAGATATTGCAGTTGAGGTTCAGTGGTGAGATGTGTCTCTCCCTCCTCATCTTCACCGAATTGTATGTTACCCAGATGTAAAACACTGGCCACAATCTCCATCAGCTCCTAAAGAGGACAGGAACTTTGTAAGTATGTTTCCTGACTTCGACAGAAAGGTCTTGGGGATCTGGATGTCCAGTGTGTGGTGTACCTGAATCTCCTCCTCATTAAAGCCAATGATGGTGAGAGCATTTCTCACAACCTTCCAACCGTTCTTATCACTTATAGAGCTCACTCGTGGACAGTTACCCTGAAAGAGAGAGAGTGCCTGTTACAATTACACCACAAACATGCCAATAATGCCCATGGCCCAATAATGGTAGACAAATCTGCTCTCTCTCATGGATACTTATAGAAACCATTAACATAAACACCTTAACCAGGTAATGATAATGCTGTGGGTTGGTTTTCTCCAATCCAAGTGTCTTTAAAAGATTTTCTTCTCCACCCTCCAGGAGCTGATAGAAGATGTGGAAGTTTCTCTCACCATGGTTCTGATGGGCCACACGGGATTTCTCTAACAGGTAGTTTAGGATGTGACCTCCAATTGGAGCACCCTGAACAATACATAAATAGAAAGAACAGTTTTTAATGGTGCATAAAAGGTAATGTATTGTGTATAAGCCCAAATATTGCCCAAAATTCCCATTATATTTGCTACAATATTCTAAAACATTTAGTCTTTTGCTAATGTGAACAGCTGTAATGTAAACCAGTAAATTTGTGCTGGATTCAAGCAAAGGGTTTAGGGTTGTGGCAGTTAACTAAGAAAGTAAGTTTCATCTACCTTGTAGTCAAACTGAATGTCCATGTATTTCCCAAAACGACTGGAATTGTCATTCCGGAGAGTTTTAGCATTCCCAAAAGCCTGTTGTGACAGAGTGAGAGTGACATTAGGAAGCTAATACACAGAGGACCCCAGCAAGGCGTGTGTGTGCTTACCTCCAGCACTGGGTTGGACTGCAAAAGTCTCTCTCTGATAGTGTTTGTGTTGTTGCGTGTGGGACAGATGTGTGTGTAGTACTGAAGGATTTTTTTGGAGGCCTCAGTCTTTCCAGCGCCACTCTCACCCGAAATCAGAATACACTGATCTCGTCTCTCAGTCCGCAGAGCACGATATGAATTATCGGCCAGGGCAAAGCTGAAGTCGCACAAAAACATACATAATCACTCATAAAAAAAAACACTTACAGTTATGGGTTTCAAAACCAGGAACCAGTGTGCAAACACAATGTGTAAAAAACAAGTACACCTGCATTTACGTATTGTCTTCCCATTTCTATGCGAATGATTTGACATATTCTTTAAATGAGTATGTGGGTGTGGGTGTGGGTGTGGGTGAATGTGTGTGTAAGTGGAAAGTTGTACGCATGGTCCAGTCTCTGGGATCTCCAGGAAAGTGAGTCATACCAAGAGAATTGGCGGAATGTTCTCAGGGATTCTCACGGCCATAACACACATAAACACACACACTTAACACTCACATGTGAGGAGAGATCTCATAGAAATTGACTCCTCTGTGGCGCTCCATGTTCTGTTTGGAGTAAATCTCCAACTCTTTGTAAGGATTCACTGACACCAGCACTGAGCCAATATATGTCTTAAGACAAAAAGATAAAGATTAAGACAAACAGAGAAAGAGGAAGAATCTTCAGTGCTACATGTAAACTACCATGGAAAGGTTTGGACTGATAGGATTTTCAAATCTTTTTGTTTGTTTTTCTCACTAAAAATACAGTAACACTGTAAAATATTATAATTTAAATTATATTTTGATTAATTTAATGTACAAATTAAGCACAAAATAATGAAATCTGAGAGCTGTATGCCCCTGCACAGACAGCAATGCAACAGAATTGTGGTTCAACTGTAATTTTAGTAAGCTACGAGAATACTTTTTGTGCGTAAAAAAACTCAAAGAATTTTTTACTTGGCATACATCCTGTATGCCAAGGTGTTCTGCTTGTTGCACACAAAAAGTATTCTCATAGCTTTGTAAATTATGGTTGCACCACTGATGTCATGACTTAAATATAATTAAAATTCTGATAATTTTAAAGTATACATTTCTAATTTAGTTGTGTTACTTTCAGGGTCAGAGAGCTCTCAGATCTCATTGTAAAATACATCTTTTTGTGCTCTGAAGATGAACAACGGTCTTATGGGTTTGGAACGTCGAGTGCGAGTAACAATTTTCATTTTTGGGTAAACTGTCCCTTTTGAACTTACTGACTGCAAACTTTTAAACAGCATTGTATATTTTATCCTAGTATTTAAATGCTCATAAGATGCATATTTCTGTGTAAATGTATTATATTCTGTATTTACTGTATTATTTGGTGGTTGTGTATGTCTTACATAAATAAGGCCTTCTCTGTAGCGCCGGCGCAAGTTTTCAATGAAAGCAGCTTCACTGTTGTAGTTTTCCAAGAGCAGGAAGTCTTGGACACCCACCCGATCTCTTGCCGAGAGAGCGCTCTCCATCACTAACCTTACACCCCCCTCTACACCAACTTCCTAAAGAGAGAAACAAAGGGAGAAAGAAACTAAAAAAAAACACATAGAACACCGATTGAAACACTTACACACAGCAGAGCCACAATATAGGAACTGAGAGTGTGTATGTACACTTACAACCAGGCACACATGGAATTTGCGACCTCAGAAATTCTGAAGAAAGTTTTAACATTTTACACAGAATTGGAACGACCGTCATTCACAAAACTCTAGACATCCCCGCCTCTTGTGTGGTTGTTTACTAGTTTTTGGGTAATTTGTTTACACTTACAGAATTTAGCAGAAAACATAAAAGTCTGGAAATTTTTTTTTTTACATAAGGAAATAACTCAAATATACACAGCAAATGCCAGATAACGTACAAATCACTAAAAGACACACTACAAATTCACTAAGGAAGGGTGCCATGGAAATATTTGGCAGTGGTTCCTGACACACAGTTGTCTGTTTTTCAGAGTTAGTGCTGGTACCTCTGCATGTATATCCAGTGGAAAATCTGACAAGACTTTAAGTGTTTGAGGAAGTGTGTCTTTGGAGTGGGTTCAGAAAAAGAGCGAGTTTGTGTGTTTGTAAGAAAGACAGGAAGGTCACCTGTGGAAGCTAAAGCACTAATCTGCTGGGAGTAATACAGTGTGTGAGTGGATGTTCACTTTCCTTGGCTCTGCTCCACTGTTGTTCCACAAATTCTTTTCCAATGAATTAGTGATAAGGGTCCCCTAAAATGCCTAACAAGATTTTAACGACTCACCAAACACCCCCCTCCCCAGACACCTGCACTTCTAAATCTTTCCTTTAGCCATTCTTAATCCATTGTTCTCCTCGCCTTGTGTGTGTTTATGTTCTAATGCATGCTTACACAGTAGGATGCAGATGTACGCACATTGAAAACAAACTCCAGAAGATAATGATATCGGTCTCTAAAATGAACTCTTCACTCATGTTTTCTGTGTTAGTTTAGCCACGCTTTTTAAAACCAGTTTAAAACCCTTTGCAACTCAAAAACAACCCCTCATCAACTCAAAACACCTTCTGTTGTATTTATTTTTTTGATACAATGATTTCTTTTTTTAATCATGATTTGTTTTTTGAGTGTTCTTAACAAAACTAGTTCGAGCCGATGTGACAGAGTGAAGATTTATTAGTTCAGCAGAAGCCAAATTTGGACTGTTTTTGACTTAAAAGCTGGTTTAGGAACTATGTGCACTGATTTTTTATTTAAAGGTCACATATCATGAAGAATCTAACTTTACAGGTTTTAAGTGCTAAAAGACCAACCAAAGAAACTCACTACAATATTACCACTTCCTAATCTGTAAGTTTAAATTAATATGGTTTAACGTGCATGATTTCATGAAAATAAACATGACAATCAGACTCAAAACGGATGTTTTGCATGAAGACAGGTACAAAATTCTGACTTTTTTTGCTTCCACTGAAAATACAGAAGGCATTTTCAAAATAATATTATAATCTGTGGTGCATTTTGAGCTGAGACCTTATAGACACATGAGGACACCAGAGACTTATTTTACTTATTTTTGCAATGAAATATTGTTTCTTCCATCTCCTCTTCCTCATACTCACCATTCGTGCGGGTTGTCAGATTGAGGACTTGAAACATGATTAAGCACAACTGATAAGGGAAGAAAACCAAAACTTACACTATAAAGTGATGAGTTGTATTAAATAGGTTTGTTCTACATCACCTACTGAGGCTGGCAACACAGCTGATAAACAGCAACAGGAAAACACTATTGAATACAAACATAGTTTTATATTATATGCAGATGCTGTGAGAAGGTCAACCAGCTATCTCAGGCCCTATATACACTCTCCATGGTTAAGGCCCGTATTACATCTGGTGTTAGCATCTGTCCTGGGTAATCTGATCACAATTGTTCAGCTGAGACACATTTCTGTTTACACCTGGGGCTCGTTCTTCGTACGTTGCTTAAAACATCCGAGATCAAATGAGACATCCAAGATGATATCATCAAGCTAACTATGAGCTCACTAATCCGGTTCTCCGAACACACCTGCTGTTGATGATTAGTATAGCTGGATTAAGTTGTCTAGGATTATTGCGCGCTTGTGCGTTGGTTTAAAATGTATTGATATCAGAAACACTGATCACAACCCCTTTGATTGGCTGACGAAATAGCAAAAGAGCGAGCTAATTTTTTTTTTCTCAAGCAGAGCAAGAGTTTTATTAGAGGGTTGTGAAGAATTATTACGGCGGCCTTTAGTTCCACCCCCTCC
>JAUCNO010000795.1:4333303-4353365 GCA_032353835.1 Enteromius viviparus
TATATATATATATATATACACACTGTGTATATATTGTGTACCATGCATATTCATTATGTATATAAATTAGGGTGGCCATATGTGTGTATATGGGACACGTCCTGGCCAGAATTTGACCTGGCCATCCCATTAAAAAAGTTTTTCCGCAATTTGCCACTTTAGTGTCTTGTTGACTTCGGAGCCATCTATTATTTTGTTTCTACAAAAACCTGTGTTTGCCTCGCTACATGCACAAATCAGTAGGCAGGGCTGAACAGGCAGCAATGTAGAACCAGGTGTTGATCTTCTTCAGCAGAGGCAGTGTTCAGCCACATTTCCGTCATAATGTGGCACATTCCACAAGCTGTCGTTTTGGGAGACTGGCTTCAGTATAAGAATACAGAGAAAGTTCTGAGTTGCGAAACTTACAGGATAGCACAATGTCCACTTATCTGTCAAAATATATATTTTTTTTAGTTCATGACCACTTTAATAATATGATATATGTATAATGACCCTACCTAAATTTGGGCTAATATACAGTACCTGAATAGCATTTTACATCTCTGTGTTTAGAGTTCAGTAATTCATTTTTACATGAGTGTTTGTTTTTAGCATGGAAACCAAAGAACGTCAACAATACAGAAGGAAATATCAAAGAGAGTAACAAAGAAAATCTACTTCCTAACAGTGTGACAGCTATAAAACCCATAACTGTGGCCTTCTGCTGAACTTTCTCAAACTGGCACAAAACCTGTAGAAATGCACAAGAAAGTCTGACAATAGCTGCTTGACTCAAAGTCTCAAGCACGTCAATCAGACTCATCCGGGAGGAGGAGATGAAGATGGGATGTTTTCCCATCTACACCGTAACCAGAAAGACTACGTGGCATGGGACCGGTGAGAATTATTTCCACATATCAGAAAGCCAATAAATCTCTCCCAAATTTAGCAGTTGGTGGGTGAATGAGTTTCTCAGCCAGCGGCTACCTATTGGATTCAAAGGGCTGATTTGCTATGATGTAACTGGATATGAGCTCATTATGAGTCAGACAGAGAGGATTGAGAAGTGAAGCATGTATACGCTTCAGTAGGCTAGAAGACAAAGTCCTTGCTCGCACACACATTTGACAGTAATCGTTTTTGAGTCTCCCCCTTCTCTCATCTGTTGCTATTCAGACAGCAGTAAAAGCTGTGCCAGCGTCCCCAGTGAGACCTCGAGAAACACTCTATGAAGTCAAGGGGAAAAAGCACAGCTAAATCCACTGGAGATATTCAGGGTTCTCTCCCAACAAAAGAACTGAATGTTTGATGAATTACAGACACAGCAGTGCTCATACAAATGCTAGAGGTTCATTTGTCCTGGTCTGTGCAGTGTTTGGGTAATTATACTATTCATATAAACCTCCAGAATGATTCCTTATACCTGACTGTAAAATCAGCGAATTTCAACAACCCTAGCTGTCATATTCTCCAAAGACCCAACAATTTCCTTTTGTTTTCTGCACAGAACATTTGGTTTTTTAAACATTTGTGTAATTGGTTTGGGCATGGCAGTTTCTAAATTCCTTCCTAAACACACCTGACTTATAATTATAGATAGAATGCTAGAACAATAAATAGAACGATGGCAACTGAAAAGCTGAAACTGAAAGCAATCCTGAAATTAATACACATTATTGATTATTTACTCGAATATATAAGATTTTAATAAATTTTTAGTGTTAAGAAAGAGAAAGTTTTCTAGAACATGCTTTGGCACCGCTGCTGTGAATCACTTCTGATCTATATAAGTACTTGACGCTGAAATACCCATAGACGCTGTCCTAGATTTCATTTACAGTAACAATGTAATTTGTCCATCACTTGACAGTGAGAGTCACTTCATGGCGGGTGTAGAGTGAAAGGCACACTCCCAAGAGTCAAAGTCATTCAACTCTCCCTCCCCCAGCCACACAGTCATCCTCCTCTCATCATTTCTGTCTTTTCTCTGTCCTGCTCTGCCTCTCAGCGCCATTAGTCACAGTGTTGAGAGCGCAGTCAGCCCCTGCACCTGTCCTCTCCCGTTCTCACTCACACACCCGAGGGAACTATTATTGCCCCGGGAAGAGTCTTCTGCTTTATCCCTCTGTCACACACTGACGCACTCATGCATGTTGAAAAGTCCTACTACACATGCCACAACGATTTCAGCATTCATTCTGGGTTTTTTTTCAGACATTCACATATGGACTGTATAACTGTCTTTGGACTTTGATTTGTAGCATGTCTAAAATGACAATCTCATGAGACACAGGTGCACCATTACCTCCATCAATTTATGTGGTCACAGTCAGTTTAATGAGATTGAAACCGACACCTTTTATGACTACCCATAATCCTTTGTGGCACACATGTGCCTTTCATTCAAATTGGGAGTTTTTTTTCTATTTTATTAGAGAAATATAAAGAAGATATGTCTTTGAGTCTCATCTCGCAAGGTCAAAATTAAATTGTACTGTTTAAGCCCTGTAAAAAAAGTGCTTTTGGAAAAATAACATCAAAACCTGAACTATTGCTCAATAATAGATGATGATGAAGGGACAATATCTTCTCACTTTCTTCTTTGAAGTTATCAGAGAGCATGCATTTCAGCTGCTACATTTTCTGCTAAAAGTCAACAAATGAGGCAACAATTAGCTATTTATGAGAGCAAACATTTTTCTGAAGCTTTAAAGAATGATTAAACTGCAATTCCCCCAGCTCTGGTTGAGTAAAACAACCCAAACCATTTTTAAATTGATTCCTAAACATCTCCCATGCTATATTTAGAGCTCCATCTCCATTTAAGATTAAATTCTAATAACCTCATTATGTTTATCATTTTAAGTTTCCCCATGCAACACATTCAAGTCAAACTTAATTTACTGTGTTCTCAAACACCAATTATCAGTTCAGAGCTTCATTTGTGAACTTCAAACAGAACATTAAAAACACTCAAGTCATATTTCATTATACATACAGAACTTTACTAAATCTACCAGAGCTTCCAGTGTCTCTCTGTCTAATATCTTAGTAGATATTTATTGAGTGGATAGACATATCATTACACGACCTCAGGATGACACTGAAAATACACAAAAACATATCTGAAGCCACAGTGTCCTAACTGAAGAACAAACATCTGACCCCCAACTAGACTTACAACTTTGGTCTAAATTCATAATCAAGAGGAACTCAAAAACAGGATGCAACGTGAATACTTTTTTTTTTTACATAATCATATAAACACAATAATCTGTGTATGTAATGTAAACATATGACTATAACATAGTTGAGGCAAGCTGTTTATAATAAAGAGCTAATTTCTCCCGTTTCACCACACAGGACCTGGAAAGCTTTTAAACTTAAGGAATGAAAAATTACAATCCATAATAACAGATGCAAAGTCCACATTTTGCATACAGGTCAGCTTTTCATAATCACAGAAGAAGGAAGTTATTATCAGCTGCTGCAGACTTACAGTTGGTCTTTGAAAGGTTTGTAAACATGAAGCAATCAAAGGCAATGCACGCATGCAAATTTGACGCCTATTATCCTGTTGAACAATTTAACAAATGACTTAACATATCTAATCTCACCTAGAAGAAAAATTCTTAGCATACCAGAGGCTATAATAAGGCATGAATAAAACATCATCTTTTTCTTTTTCCTGAAAAGAAAAGGGCAACGAAACTAAAAAAAGACATTTGGAATAATTCCTCCAGGCTAAACATACTGTTTTTGTCTGGTCTAAAGCTCACGTTGCTAAGTTAAGTAAAGCCATAGCTCTGTTTATCGTCTTTAATACACAGTGTTGCCAATAACGTAAATTATTCATGAATAAACCCTCTAGTCTTGCATTTTCGCTTGTTAAAAGGGATTTCCTATACAGAAGTTAATCTAAAAGTTCATTCAGATTCTGGATCACGGAAAATTATTTTCTTCCCAAAACAGAAATATATGTAGTAAATGCCATATCCTGAGGTTTCCAATCAGGTGGTTTTATTTGGTTTACTTCACCATCAACAACACATTTCTCTTAGAATTGGAAGATAGAGGAAATGAAAAGAGAACGTGGGGATTTCACAAGGGTGAGGTTACTATTTCTCTCTGTGAAACAACGCAATGGGACACATGAAAGCCATTAGATGAAAGCAGGTTTTGGGTGCCTGAAAAACAGCGAGTGGGAGTGAGGGGCTTTCCTAAGAACTTCTACAACTGATGTTCCATAAGTCAATGTGATGGACATGTGAAAGTCATCAGGTGAATTCCACAAAAATTAACATTTTAAACCTGTTTTTAGAATTGAGTTGGCCATCTAAACAAAGGCACGCACATTTAAATCCATCAAGTGTGACCTTAATAAAAAAAAATGTGGGTAATAAAACAGACTGCTTACTCAAACAGCAGTTGCTGTCTATATAAAGGAATCTACTAAAACCACTTAGCCATATGTGCTTGATCTGGGGCAGCGGAGCTATTATGCTACTGAGGGAAGTAATGGTTATCTGGGGATGGTGTATAAATGGGATGCAGAAGGCAAGGGTACCCCCCCCCTCAACTTTAATGAAGCAGCTGAAAACTGGAAACTCTTTCATTGTCAATATCATTTTAAACACTGCTCAGAGAAGTTACATTTCAGGCTCCTGTATCAATTGTTTGCCACATTTTTATGTTTTGTTAAAGCATCAAAATTCAAATATTCGTAAATGTAAAATAATTTTTAAAGTCACTGTAAGTGCATTTAGTGTTTTGTTCTTTCTCTTTGACCATTATAACATTACTTTTGATCATTGTTGCATTGAAAACTATTTTGGGCCTCCGGTTCACTGATACAAGATATCCCTTTAGATTTAGTTAATCCTCTTAAACTGTTCAATGGTATCTTGGTCAGTGTTATTAGAGGTCCATAAGTCTCTAAGCCAAAGTTATTTCCTACTGGACTGCTGAATGGATGTGGGAAGAGCTTGGAGGTGTGCAAATAACAATATTACAAAGAGTAATTCAAGCAGCCATGAAAGCCTGACAATGTTTGTCAAACACAACTGCGCTGCACAGATTGAATGTTTAATGGTTACATTCTTAAAGGGGTCATACAAAGGCAATTTTCCACAAGTTAATATGATTCTTAAGGATCCTAATGGAAAGTTTGTAATATAGATTGCTTAAAAATTACTCAAAGATAGTGTAAAAATCTAATTTTAACCTGTCAAATTCAGCTCTTTAGAAATCACTCTGCTCTGTGTACTTCCCCTTTAAATCTTCACAAGCTCCGCTGACCCCACCCCTCTTTTTCGAGACGCTCTCGGAGGATCCTTTTTTTAGCCGTATTCATAGTGAAACTTGCTAATTAGCACACTATTAGGAAAGGTGATTTGCAAAGATTCATTAAAAGACATTATACTCGCTGCTTCTGTAGGTGAGGATAGAGCATGAATGATTTGCGCAAACTTAAAAACATTTTGATGGATCAAGGGCACGATCAGAACCAAACACAACAATAATCTTCCACGTCTTCAGTCCTCAGATGTTGGGGGTAAATGACTACTGCTATGTTAATTTAATAGATTCAACAACAAAACATCTCAATCTCTTAGGAGTCTTGCTTGTCTCTGCTTCTTGGTCTGATGACGGCTCACTCAGGGCGGGTCTGAGGTAAGACACCACTTCAGAGTATTTAATAAAAATACTTGTGGATCTTTATCATTGTGAGGTGGTTGTGTACACACACTCCCAACACATATTTCAGTCCAAACTGCTTGTAAAAGTGCATGCGGCATCGTATGACCCCTTGAAAGATGTTTCTTATGGGAAGGCCATTTCACACTTGGCAGGTAACATGCAGTTGGCATGTTTATATGCACAAGATTTTTTGCATCCCAATACATTCCCATTTCAGATTCTGAAAGTTGTTTATATGAAACAAACTTTACAAAAAGATTTACATTTTCTTTAACATATGCATCACATATTACATTAAACAAACGCTACGCTGTTCAGAACTAGAGAAATAATGCTGCAGTTTCACTGGAGCTTTTACAAGTATAATTGTCATTTTTGCATCAAAAGTCTAAAGCTAAATCTAAAAAGTAAGCTAAATATTTGTCAGTAGAGCTTTTTTTAAGGTCAGTCTATTTCACTGATCATTGATTTCAGTTTAAACACAAGAGTTTAAAGAAAAGCCCAGGCATGACTTAAAACTAATGTTTTAGATTGATCAGACTGAGATGATGCTTTCCTTTCCAAATTTCCTTTAAGATTAAGGTTAGGGTTAGGAGGTTAGGATTATGGTTATGGTTAGGTTCAAGAATTTTCAATTCTCTTGAGCCATGAATTTGTTTACAAATTTATTAATTGTTGCATTTAAACATGGCTTGAGAATCAATTGTACATCTTTGATAAAAAAACATCAGGCAAAGGTATAAATGTGTTTTTCATTTAAAATATCTTCAGATTCATGTCAATGGCTTTACATTTACAGATCACTTTATTCATCTATTCATTGGTCCACTCACCATATTGTTTTCATAACACTGACGCACTTTCAACAAAGATGTAAATTCTTGAAGATGCGCTGCGTCAATGTTCTAGGTCATTAAAAACAAAAGGTTGTTTGTTATTACAGTTGAAACAGGAGTAATTCATTTTATGAGGAGCCTGTGGGCTGTGGTAGCCCATCCATAACACGGGCATAACGCAGCCAGTACAAAAGCGCTGAGTCAACTAGTCATCAAAGCAGCCTTTCCTTGGAAGACAAACATCCTCAGAGGAAGGTCACTTGGCCCCATGTTTACGAGCAGAACAGCTTGCATGTAGGCGATCCCACCCACGCCCCCCCCCATCAACAAAAGCAACACTTTTTTTCACAATGTCAACGCAGAGTAAATTTATAGCCTACCTATTTTGTTTTTCCCTTTGACACAGGGTTGGTGGGTCTCTTTCTTTATGCTGATATGATCTGGTGCTGAGTGTGTTTGTGCCAACACTGTAACTAATACAAAAGCTTTGCTGTCAGAGACACACAAATCTTTTTTACAATAAGACTTTATTGTACTGTATAAAGGCTGTGGTCCAAAGTAAAACACTGCATTTTGTCTGCATTCTATAAAAACAATGGTAATGGCACATGTTATCTGCTGACGAACCTAATATAGGAAAACATAGAAAACGGAACTTTAAGTACATGCACTGGAACTCAGCAACATATGACACCCCTCTCCTAAAAAGCAAAACACTATATGAGGATGAAAAAGAGTTTCTTTGCTCAAAGTGTATGCTAAAGTACCAGATGGTACATTTGACATTCAGGTAGGTTATTCATATGGATATACCCTGAACCGTCACTCTTCAATTTCCATTAAGCTTACCACAGGAATCTTCACGTGTTTACATAGAGAACTAAAGAAATCTGTCTGAAAGAACAGAGAGTGACTCAAGACGAGTGCTTCTCAAATGGCAACTTTTTAACAATGTGTTTGTCGTACAATCAAACGAAAATCAAACAAAAATAAAACATTGAAACAATATTCTCTCATAAATGTATCTTAATTACATACAATATAAGAACAGACTTTTGATTTTAGGCCACGATACAGCAGCACTTGTACAGCATTTGTATAGGCTATATAAGGAGATTAATAACATGTCCTGACTCGTTACATAATGCATCATCGTTAGATTGACCAACTACCATTGCATCAGTTGGCAGTGCACCCGAGCCTGGCAGACTCCATGATAATCCTGGATTTCTACTACGCAGAAGCTCTGACATATGTGCACTTACTACAGAAAACAAACCTCTTTCACAGAAACTTCACTAAATAATATATTTTCAAAATGGCATTTATGGAATTGCTGGTGCTCACTGGAAAAGTGATGAAAATCTGCTATGAGAATTTAATCACATTTTAGTATTAGTATAGGGAAAATAGGTCTCAGAGTGATCTTGATTGTTTTGAATAGGAAATTTGCCTGTCCAAGCTGGGAAGCCCATTTCTACAAGGACAAAAACTTAGAAGTTATGATAAATCATAATTCTGATACACAAGTTAAAATAAAGACATACAAATGTATAAAAAGATAATAAACCTCACCCACATGCAGAACATTCACACAAACATGATTCACAATACTATGTAAAATCCAAAACTGTTTAACATAAGTAAAACATAACTAGTTATACTAAAATATACCTAGAATACAGCGTTCTTATCAATGATGCAGTGCTGTCTAAAAATGATTTCTCCTCTTTTGAAGACTCACTATTTCAATGGGTGCATGTGGGCATTAAAGCTTTTGCTGTTGCCATAGCAATGCAGTCAGCTGCATGACATCAAATAAACGATTTTGACGTTAGCTACTTGTGACCTAGAAAAACCTACTGAATATGAAGACCCGCAGGGCATCAAAACCAATAACTCATGAAAAAAAAGAAATCACACACCCAAGGACTATACAACAAATATGGATATTTTTATAAAAACATCTTGAAATCTTGAGATTTGTATATTAAACAATTGTAAATAGTAGCATCTTATTATGAAATCAAAAGCTACTTCTAAATCTTTCTCTAGCTTCCCTGTCATACAGTCTACTGCTGAGTTGGCTCAGCTTATTATGTTGGTGGTCACTACTGTATTATTCAGATGGTTCCATGAGCGGATGTGTTCTAAATATAAAGCTTGTCCTTAACTGGTCCGGTGAATCAAACACATCCCCCTCAAAACTCCCAAACACTGATTAAAATTCCAGAGCTCCAGCCGACCTGCCACTGTTATGGGACGCCAACCTAAATTAACAACCTCGGGCAGCTAGTCAACCATCAGTCAAATGTTCATGATACACTAATGGAAAACAACTTGTCCATCACTTCTGATGCACTTGCAATGACAATTGTGCATGTGAAGATACTCTTAAAAAGAAAACTTGCTTTGTTCCTGAACAAATCAGTGTTTTGTAAAAAGGTTGTACCTTTTGTAATATACAAATAAAGCTAATAGCTACAATTATTTAAAATCCATGTTGTCTGTAATGTTTCCCTCAGCCAAAATTACTGCAGCCACATCAGGTGAATATAAGGTCACCAAAAAGTACAAGGCCAAAGAAAATCATTCTAAAGCCTCTTTTTTTAACAAACCTCCCATGATCTTCCTTCATCCCTTTAGCAAACAGATCATGCGTTACAGCAGAGAAGGTGGATGAGAGATCGGACTAATATAAGTTTGCAGAGAACAAAAGCACCGCAAAAAAAAATCAATTTGGCTTTGGCACATTGTAATTGCATTAATCCTTAAAGCTCATCTCATTGGAGTTAAGTCTCTGCACTGATCTCATGTGTCGACTGGCTCTGGTGCACAGTCCCGTGGAGAAAGCCATTGTTCGACACGCATACGTTAGCATAATATTAGGCCTTGATCCTCCTGTGTGTGTCTGTGGGCAAGCTGGATTCTCCTAGGTTTCATTAGGCAGAGAAAGCATGCATGCTGCCAAAAACTTTACTGAATACAATATGATCTCCAACTGTTAGTATTCTCAGGACTGAGAGAGAGAGTTGCCTGAAAGAGCAGCTATTAGTTTGCTGCATGGGCCTGCACAGCTAAACATAAGCCTAAATGAATGTCAGCGACTTGAATATTGAATACTGGTTTGCAGTGCTTAACTAATAAATTGTGTTTTGAGAGTTCATTAAAAATAGAGTATGTAATAGGGAGGCAAATATTGAATAAATTAATAAAATGCTGATTTAAATACCACACAACAAAGTGGGGCAAATGATCCTCTCTTCATTTCCATCCTGCACTACTCCTGGGCTTCACTGTTATACACATATGACATATCAGTAGAATAGAGAATAGAGAAGAATATCACAACCCATCATATAGCAAAAAAGTGGCAAAAAAAAGGGATTAGGGATTATACTGAATACTAAAACTGGCTGACTAACAGTAAAGGAAATGGCCAACTTTTGTCTAAAGCAGAAATATTGTCAAACAGAGTCAGAGGGTTTACAAAAAAAACATTGATGTAAATGTAAAGCGACAGCAAAACAGCAGTTGTCCTCATGGTTATTGGTGAATTGGAAATTTAAGAATCAAACACACAGAGGAATGTGTCATTGTGTCAAACCCACATTTTATCCATTACATAATATTCAGAATGAAGGGAATATGATTTGCTTACTGCATTGTGATCCCCCAGCGGTTTTTCAATCAGTGTCCCAAATATGGTGGGCTGCAAAAGAAAGTAAAAATCAATAGAGGAATGCAAAAGTTGACGTAAAGGTCATGAGGAATATGTAACAAGTTTAAGTTTTTTTCTACACTAAATGAGGATGTATAAATATCACATGATGTTGTCAGGGTCACTGGCGATTTAGACGGCTCAACAGATAAGATAGATTAGAAGTCATTAGACAAAGTTAAGTTACTGCAAACTCAAGTTACATAAGAGCTCAAACTGCATCCAGACTCATAACAAGCAAACAGAACACATTCGCATTCTCATATTTATTGACATTTTTGTATATTAAAGCTTAGACTGTTGACATTTTCCATTAACTAAGCTTAATCCATAATGATTTATTATTCATATTCTGCATTCCACATGATAATTTTTTTCCTGCATAGCCAATATGCATCTGAACAATATTATGGACATTGTTCTAACATCCATATCATTTCCCATTCGTCACTGAATGTGTCATGCACACATGACATATTGCAAAAGAGATGCATGGACAAGCTGAGAACAGAGATGCTGACCATTCAATATGTCAATGCCTTGTTTTATCAGCTTTATTGAACCACAATTAAGCGATAATTTTTCCCAACAATGACCTACGAGAGAATAATTCATAAATCAGACTGATTTATTAGCTTTACTGATCTCAGTGTTACTGCAGTTAGAGTAATTTCCCACAGTACATGTTTCCTGAAGCTGTCCAGAACACAGGTGATATTTAATGACTGTGGCTAAGGAATAATGACCGTAATAAAAAAAGCGGAATTCATTATTTGTGTCGATTTTAATTAAGATTAATGGAAAATGTGAATATAGACACAGAAGAAAGAGGAGCTCGTTTGACTAATTAACGTCTAGACCTTCAAATGACAAATGAGACAACATGGCAGAAAGCATCTCGCCCTGCAAGTCCATTGGTCAGTGATCCAAAGCAATTAACAAAACAACAGGGCTACATTACAGCACCCAGTGGCTCCGGCAGAGAATGAGAAAATGACAGAACAGGCAGCAGAGCAAGTCATGCATGTAATTAAAAGCATTCCACTAATAAAACGGCTGCAATCGTAACAGGCAGCAAAACAACAATCCTTCTTCCCTTACAAAACTACTTGAGTTGCAAGTCCTGTCTTGCATTTATTGTAGTTGGCTGTGTCAGAAAAGTAATCCATGTTGACTTAATCAGAAGGATATTTGGAGTTTGGCACAGCTGGAAAGAATGTGATCTCATGGATAATCTGAGGGCTGGATCATTCATCGGCCTATTAATTATAATCTGACTTCAGTTCCAAAGCCTGTTTTTTAATACTACATTGACTAGCCTAGTATGAAGGGTAACACTTTACAACAACATTAACATTAGCTCATTCAACAGAAATCTATCTATCTATTAGTGATAATATAGTTTATATTTTGAGACAGTACTGTATATGGTATAGTGGCCTAAGTAGCATATTAATTATTTAACATTAACCTAGGTCGATAAATTCTGTAACTGGAAATGCTGTTAATGGTTTGATGATGCCTAAGTAATGTTAATAAATTGAGTCTTATTGTAAAGTGTTGTAAAGCCACAATGGTTTTTTAATACCAAGAGGCTTTAACACACTGTGTTTGCTTCAACAACTGCCAAGCATGTCCAGGGCTGCTCCAAGGCAAGATTCAAGTTTTCCGGTAATCTTCATAATCTTCAACCATGCAAACAACACGGTCGGAAAGCCCAGAATGGGAACCTGCCGTCTTCAGGTGCCAGGAACCAGACATTTCACACACAGTTTGCTCACTGGAACATCAGTTCCTGGCACTGAAGGAGATAAACCGTGTCTACTGAGCTTACTGCTTTAATGGAAACACTGGGGGAATCCATCCTGCTGCCACAGGTGCACCAGACCCCTCTAATCACACAGATGATTGCCTCTTCTGTCACACTGACGTCTGTGTGAAAAACAGATGCTCACCTACATGTTATCTCTGGAAATTGCATTCCCTATAAATCAAGAATCAACTATAAACTCTGCAAATATAGTGACAAACAAGACAAGCGTAATGAAATCATCCTCCTTCCACTGCCATTTAAACTGTCAAAGCATAAATTTAGCTCATCAGGTTGATTACGAGCTTCTGTGGGTTTTAACTAAACGATTGATTGACTGATTTTAACAATGTGAGCAAACCTGGTGAGCTCGAGGGGAAGTTATACTTTGCGCATGGAACTAACAGTAGGGTAAAGAATCAAAGAAAGATTTCTCAAATTAATGGATCTCTGGTTTATTTTCAGATTCAGACTTTAGACAGACAGGTCTGAATCAATCCTCAGCATTGACTTATAAATCTCTGTCTGAGAGCAGACAGTTGAAGGATGTCTGGCAGGTCTGAAAGTTCTCGATTAGTCATCCTGAAGTGATGTCTCTCTTCTGGCATTCATTCGTCAATTTACAATGCTGTAGCGCTACTCAAACTAAACATACTTCTGAAATCATGCGAACACTTTTTCATAAAAGAATCTTTCATTCTTAATTTTTAAATTATGACTCATTAAATGGGTAAACTGACTTACAGTAATGAGATGACGTGACTACAAGTTACACATACTATCAAACATAAAATATTTATTTTTTTCATTGTATAAATCAAATATGTTTGCATGATCAATTTTTTCCTGTCTTTTTAGTATAGAAACACTTGATCAAGGGGCATATTACAGAACAGAACTTAACTTTAGAATCTTAGGTCTGGCAATTTCAGTTAGGACCTTATTTAGGACAAAAACTATTAGTGAACAACATTTCCCAAGTGCGCCATATTCTTAACTAAAGATTCGAAAGGGGTATTCCGGAAACGTCCTTCATGTAACTCAATAGAAAATACGGATAGTTTTAACTTTAGGACAACCCCACTGGCGTCCTAAGTTTAAACCATCTTGAAATGAAAATGACAGTGTGGCCTCTTCTAGAGAGCAGTGTTTCTGAAGCAAAAAAAGCACAGGAGACTAAGCTGCTTACTGTAACTCAGTATGACCCAGTGTGTGATAACGTCAGCCCTGTTTATGTTGGGTCAAAGGTAAGCTAAAACTTACACTTCAGAGGTGACCAGCTGCTCTGAGTCTGTGTGAATGTGTGTGAGAATGAATGAGTGCTTGAATATCTAAGATAGTATCCAACATTCTTCTAACTCTATACAGTGAGGTCAGTAAGTATTTGATCCCCCTGTGATTTTGAAAGTTCTCTTACTTAAAAAAATTATGGAGGGGTGTAAATTTTTTGCATAAGTGCATTTCCACTGTGAGAGACAGAATCTAAAAAGAAAAATCCGGAAATCACATTGTATGATTTTTTAACAATTAATAATACATGTATTTGTATATATACGTGTATGTACTGTATATATAGGCTGTATGTATATATTGACTTTAAGAAATTCAAAAAGAAAAAGTTATAATATATGATATGATTTATATGATTTCAATCAAACTTAAATACAAACTTAAATAAATTCAAATAGAAGGATTATTTTAAGTTGTAACAATGTATGATTTAAACCAGTACCAAATACAAATACAACCCAAACCTATTAACAGGTGAAATATGATTTTTACAATTCCACTTTATTGCCTACAAGTAAATGCATACATGTCAGATCAGAATCAATAGGTTTCTGTCAATACCGTACAATATAGATTATATATTACTGATTATACTGATTACTGATTATAGATTATATATTCTTATATTTATTACTGTCAGTATAATATATAATATAGATTATATATTATAACATATTATGTGGTCTTGTAATCACAATTACAAAAATTGTTAATTGTCAAAAGGTTTTTTCTTGCCACTCAATGCACTTGCATAAGGTGGAAAAAAAGAAAATTAAGTCGATTGGGCAAATTTCATTTTATTTCTCGGACAGGTCAGTTTCCACAGGTTTCTGTAGCTATCTCAGCTATAGCCGAAGTAGCAGACAACAAACGGACTCCGGCAGGAGCTCAGTGCAAGCTAATCAAGCCGGCCATCCAATTCTTAATCAACTGGAGTAGAGTCTTGGCAGAGATCTGTGCGTTAAACACAACAACTGCATGTGGTGGCATAATGAGGGTGCGTTAAATCCTCATCACCTCGTGACATGAAGGAGAAAAAAAAAATCAATACCTGTCCACTTTTTCAGCATCTCACCGCATGGCCTGATTTATGCGGCATAGCAGACATGCAAATGTTTTTAGGCCAATCAAAGTTCCAACAACGGGTCAATGCAGTTATTACACATTCAGCAACCTGCAAGTGATGTATTGCTTTTGCCTGTGCTGTCAAAGATGCTACAGCTAGTATGCAGCTAGTGCAGCACTATAGTTTCTTTTTGTGCCTGCTGACCTCTTTAATAGTTGAGTGTAATGTGTCACCATTTAGATGTGAATGGACCACATCTGGCGTGACCTATAGATGATCCACTCACATTGTATAGTAATATAAAGGAAAGGGATTTGATCAATCAAATCACATAGCATTTGTTTTATCCCTTCATCCTCTTAGCTGCAAATCCTGATTTATTTTCAAAACTACATCCTAAACTACAAATGTTTTACTACAAAAGTCACAACACCAGTTTATAAATAAGTAAAAGGTCAGTATTTTTTTTTATTAAAGTAATAAAGATAAACTAAACATATAGCTTTGTGTGTGTGTGTGTGCGTGTGTGTGTGTGTGTGTGCAAGAGAGAGAGAACGACACTATTCAAAAGTATCAGTTTTTAAATTGTGAAGGATGTTAAACATTTTTTGAAGTCATAATATAACATTTTAGCCTTTATTAATCAAAAATGTACCTGTTAATCATACTTTTGTGTGAACTGGAAACTGCAGCAATTCATATGTATAGGTACGTTTTTTTCGGTTTTGCAGAATTGTATGAAGACGCATGTATTTCCAATGAGCCTAGGCTGGAAAATGTTTGTGCTAATCAAAGTCATCTCGAAGCAAGGATTTATGCAAATATTGTCCAAACCCACTATGCCTAGGGAGTTTCCAAACTTTTGTGGTGTTTTATTTTCATGGTTTTGTCGAAGTATAAAATATACAGGTGTTAAATAAAAGCTCCTTTTTGCTCCTTTTGACAGGCATAATCCTGTCATGCTTATCCTCCAATGGCAAAAAAGGTTGAGCTCATAAAGGAAAGGGTACAACCAAAAACACAAACCCAGTCCAGTGAGCCTTTTGATGTAGAAAAGACCACACAATGAAATATGAGACCCCCTTAATGCTAGCCTCATACACCCAGTCCTTGTTTACCTTCTGTGAGAATCTTTTTTTCTTAAGTAATTTAAGTTTGAAGGCAGATTTCACAGGTCTAAGTGTTGTTATCACTGCATAATGCTCCTTTATTCACTTTTTAATGAAGTGCTTTTGTTTCAATTTGGCTCAGTGAGCCAAGTGTAAAAGTCAGGTGAGCTTGATCAAAAACTTTTGCAACGCGATCCATCTGCCACACTCACAACAACTCTTTTTTTCTGAACTCAGCTGCTCCCTTAAAAAAAAACTGGCATCAAATGCATAGTATCAAAGAGTTAGATAAACCCAGGCGACCCAGACTGCGGTTGAGCCTGGGCACGGCTGCCTTGAGAACAAGTGGAGCACATGCTGACAGAAAGAGAATCTGAATTTAGGAAGATGAAAGTCATGTTTAAGCATTCCTAGACGCTCTCTTCAGAAAGACCGTGACTGTGTATGTGCGCGAGGATCAAAGCCTTGCCTCCAGGGCTGATGGTGGAGTGTGTGGGGGCCACTGAGGTCCCTGTGTGAATAGGGACAGGGAAGAGATCTGGGCTTTGATGGAGAGTTTGTGCCTGATCCTCCTTCACTGCTGCATTGTCTGAGGGGCAGGGACAGTGGATCAGGCTACAAGCTCGCTATATGAAGTACAGTGGTGTTCATGCTATGTAAAAAAATATCTTCTTCAACTCTTCATTTAACAGGTGATGTCATGAGACTGAGTGAAATGAGAAATGATTACATGTTGCTTTTCATACAGATATGGTCTGATAAGTCTTAAATTATGACCCTGTTAAAATGCGTAACTGAATCTTGAAAAGCATGACGTAATTTTGTATATATTTATTCACCCCCCTGAGCCATGTGAGGGACATTTTATTACAGATATGCACACTTTATTTAATGTTTTTTGGACTGTTAAATGGAAAACCAGCCCCACTACAAGTGCCAAGACAAACTCTGATTGGATTTGTCTGATAGAGGAAAGTCACATACACCTAGGATGGCTTGAGGGTGAGTAAAACACAGGCTAATTTTCTCTTTTTTGGGGTAAACTAAATGGATCTTTTACCCAATAATCATTTACGCACTCTCAAGTTGTTCCAGAACTATTAGATGTGTGTTCATCTTCAGAGCACAAATGAAGATATATTTGATATTCTCTTAATTTGTCAATCCACTTAAACTCTAAGTAATCAAGATCTTATGGGTTTGTAGCAACATGAGGGTAAATGACCACAGCAATTTATATTTTTTAATATGCAAATACAACTACAAAAACTTCTCATCAGAATGTATTTTTGTGGCCTACGTGAAGCTTTAAAAACATTGGGCTTCATTCCCATTTAGGATAGCTCTCTGAAAATGTTTATTATAAAATGATTTATTGCCAATTTTATTGCTATTTATTAGTACCTTAACCATTTGAAATCATGCACTGCAGCTTTAAGCTAAGTTTTTTTTCTTGTTCTCTCTGAATAGTTTAGGTAATGGTTTGTATAAATATATGTTAGATGTACTTTATGACTGAAAACAGTGGTGGGACAACATCAATGATGTCTTCTGCCTCAGGGTAACTGCAGCTTGTGCACTAAAATCAATACTTTCTGTTTCCTATAGGACATGACACAGAGTAGAGACTCAGATGAAGAACATACCCGTTGTTTGGTGACATGCCTCAGTCCAATGTGCGGCTGACTTCTGCACTGTAAGAAAGGTAAGAAAAGAGAGAATTTACTGCTTTAGTACACACAAAAACACATTTCTACAGCTTGAAAAGACTTTGATTTTTGGTTTCTCATACTTCAGAGAACACTGAATGTAATCTGGATTGGAATTTGTATGAGTTCAGTAGCATAAACTGCATGATAGTTCATTTACACATATTAAACATGGCAACCACACAAAGCCTCAGAAAAAAAGTACAAAAACTTCCACTTAGGCAGTACCCTGTTAAAAGGTACTAAACCCTACTCTGAATTAGGAGATTATTTATTTCCTCCAAATTCCTAGAACCACATGTTGTTCCCATACAATTCAAAAACAGGAACTCCCTACTTCAATATTTCTAGGAATTATGAAAAGCCCCTATACTGCATGCACATTTTAGGTATTATTATGCATGGTTTAGACAAAAAGGTATAACTTTTGCACCATTTGTTTCTGAGAGGGCAGGATACAGTATGAATTCTGGTAAAATAATTTACATTAATATTCAAAATATTTGTGAGGGAAAGGATTTGAGTCCTAATGTTAATATTGCAATAGATATATATTTTTAAGAGTCATGGGAGCTTTTGGGGGCTTTTTTTCTAGGTTGAGCTTTTTGCAACCTGTATGTTACATTTCAAATGTGATGTGTGAAAACAAACAAGATTGGATTTTCTTTTCAAAGACAAGGCTAATAAACAGAGTCTGCAGTTAAGTCTGTCACTGCTCAGAGCCTGCACTTCACCAGCTGCATAAACACACACAAAAAAAACACTAAAAAAAAAAAATTCCAATTCATGTCTAAAGATTTAAACACCAACCTGAACCAAAGCCCTCTGCTCCCTTTATTGGTGGGACAAAGCGATTACCTGGGAAACAGGTGACGGCTGAACTGATTTTTCAACTCTAGAGTGAATTTATTCAGCTGATGTAGACATAACACAAGATCTGGGGAAACAACACCTGCTTTAACCAATCAAAGATTATGGACCTTTCCATAAGAGCTAAAAAAATTTATTTACTTATAAATATAAAATGCTAAATAGGCCATTAGGGCCCAAATCAATTTCGCAACAGAGCAGAAAGATGTTGCCATGTAAATTCATCACTCAACCTCTGAAACTCATGCACAAATCATGAGAGAGGACAGACAATTGCTAACAGAAACCACATCGCATAAGAGTTCTTCATTATGAGAGAGACTGGTTGCCTAGTTACCACAGCAGCCTGCTACGTGCATGTTCTTGGGCTGGACTACAGAATCTATGTCACGCTCCATTGTGACTGCTGCTTGGGCAGGCAAACACCTCCTTTAGGTAACGCACGTGTGTGTGGGAGAGAGCTCTCCAGGTCTTTGGGTAACGTGGGTGATTATGTGCAAAAGACTTCAGGGGAGTGATATCTGCATGCAGAGAAATCGACGGGAAAAAAAGTGAATTCATTCAAATTATATTTTACTCAACACTTAGTATGATATAAATGTATTACTCTTTTAAGTTATATGTGAGACTTTTTCCTAAGTATAGTTTAAATCTATTATTGACATTTACACTATATTTTAAAAATAAAATGATTGATTCAGTCAGTGTGGAAGAACTTGACTGGTCTGCAGAAGGCCAAGTCTGAACACCTCTGATGTGACCTTGACCTTGGTTGCAACAGAGACGGAAATAAAATGTATTGCAAGTGCCTTTTTTTGTTCTAAACAAGCAGGTGTCCCAATACTTTTGTCCATATAGTGTATGTACAGAGTCACTGGTAGAACAATCAAATATGATTGAACATATATTAAGTTGGATTTCTGCATTACTTTTACAAAATTAAAATTTTTTAAAAATTTAAAAACTTTTAGTATACCAGTTTAGCATAGCAAAAGTGCAATTGCAGGGTATTTTTATTAAATACATTAACATTTAAATGCATTTAGCATATTTATTTTTCACTAGGCTAGCTGCTGTACAGCACTGTTCAAGCACTTTTTTATAGAAGAACACTGTAAAAACTTGTAAAGGAAATATTACGGAACAAATAAGCACTAATTTTAGCTATATAATAATAATAATAATAGTCTACTACTACTACTACTACTACTACTACTACTACTACTAGAAATAATCATCTTGATAGTGAAAGGCATCAGCCACAAGCGATATCTCTGACTATTGTCAATACACAATACTATCGACTATCAGCACGACCATATAGTAAATATGTTATATCTTGTATGCAATATCAAATATCAAAATTTTACTAACGTTAAGAATGAACACGATAGAAAAGGCATTACGTTAGATTTAAGTAAAGGTAGAATACAAATGGAAAGCTGTATAAAAGCCGTCAGCTAATGTTTTTAACATTTTCGTTGCTGCCGGGTGGGGGTGCTGGTATCATTAACCTGTTTAATGCCAAGTGCCAAACAAACCATACCCCAGACTGAGAAGATAAAGTGAAATCATTTACATGCACGACACAAATGTCAAGGACGTCGAAGATCAAATGGCCGTATACGAGCAGAATATCATTACAGTAAATGGCAATGAAACCCAATGAAGTGCTGTAATTAATGCAATCAAATTCTCTTTATCATCAAATGCAGCATGACCATTAGTTCAATGACTGTTACTCAAGACAATAAATGCAGCTCATTTGAAATGTAAAAAATTCAGCAGCACAGTGTTTAATTGTATAGCATAATTGCATTATTTAATGTACACAGCCAAAATGACTATAATACTTAGATAGGCTTGTTATTCTTTAACATTCCCATTCATCTCAATGGCAGTTTGTACGGTGGCCGAGAGAGCTCAACGCACTGCATTTTAAAAATAACGCATGCAAACAGAAAAAAAC
>JAUCNO010000795.1:4361110-4375195 GCA_032353835.1 Enteromius viviparus
TAGTGTCCCCGTCACTATACTGGGGCATTAGGACCCACACAGACCACAAGGTAAGCACCCCCTGCTGGCCTCTCTAACACCTCTACCAACAGCTAATGCAAGCCGTTTAGACTTTTATTCCATCTCAGGATATGACTTTTTGATATCAACAGATCAGTTTTCACTAGTGAAAATGTTCATTCTTGATATCAGCAATTAGACTTCCACTAGTGACAATTACTATTTTTGATATCAACCATTCAATTTTCACTAGTAACAATGTTAATTCTTGATATGAAGAATCTAATTGTTGATATCAAAAATTCAGTTGTTGATATATGTGTTGTATTTTCACTAGTGAAATGTCTCTATAGACTGCCATTCAAAATCAACTGTTGATATCCAGAATTCAGTTCTTACTAGTAAAAACCACGAACAGTTGATTTTGAATGGCAGTCTATAGAACCATTTCACTAGTGAAAATACAATTACAGATATCAACAACATTCTGCAACATTCCAGAGAAAATGAAAGAGACTCCTGCATAAATCTTATACCAGCCAAATCAATTACACTGCAATTGTCAGTTTAAGGGAAGAAATGGATTCAGTTTTGGCTGGCAGCACTTCAGTGTCCACTCTGAAATGGCCTGTCATGAACACTGACATGGCTCTGATTAGGAGTGAAGCTGAGAGCATATGGCCTCTGAGTGACAACTCCTCTAAGGAGGGGACTTTTCTCATCCCTTTATATCTCAAAATCCATTTATAAAGCTGACATATTTGTTTGGGTGCCATTATAGTCTACACATCTTTCAAAGAGCTGGAATATGTTTAAAAGATTACCTATATATATGATGCCCTTTGCTAGATCAGACATGGGAGAACACTATTACTTGCTGAAATCCTTATAAATCCTTAAACAAAATGTAGATACAGAGAACAGCACTGATTCATCTAAATGCTTGATTCCAATAAAATCTGTATAGAATTAAATAAGTTTAATTCAGAATAAAATTAATTGGGCTTATATCCAATAGAAATGATTATTATTATAAAAATATGCTATGAATGTATAAGTTTTGGGGTACCTGCAGTTTGAAGGTTTATACAGCAGGTAATTGTTTATGGATATCATTTTTATATTCAAGAAGCCTGTACGTGGGGGGCAATGTGGGTGTGTGTGTGTGTGTGTGCATGCATGGTCACCTTGCCTGACTCAATCTCATGCCGAGTGTCAAACAAGTGACCACAGGACACTAATGAGGACCAGATCTGAGCCAACTCAACACTCAACACCTACACCCTCCACACCACAGTAATCCGACCATCCACAACTCCTTCACTGAACCTAAAACTAACAAAACTGAACTCAAGTAAGCTACAAACAAACACAATCAACAAACCACGCAACTTTTAAAAAGAATGTCAACTGCTTTTTTACTGTTTATTGCATATCTGTGGTCCACTTTTAATATTACCAAAATGTTTATGTAAAAAAAACATAATTTAGAGGTAATGGGCTATTTTCTGTACTGTTCTGACCCCCCTAGATTCAGTAGTTAACGCCCACTGCTATTATTGGTCAACAGTTATGTCTGTACAACTTTCCTAGAAGGAGGGTGTTGAGATTCAAGTTAAAAATGCATAAATACTCAGTGCATATGGAACAATCTGTAATAACAGACACAGCAATAGTGACCACATAATAAAAACAGTTACTCAGACTTCTGTGGTGTGACATCAGATCCAATTTAGTCAGCACACCATCATCTTTGGTTTTCAAAATCTTTGAAAATCCTGCATCGAATTGTGCCTTGTTTGTAAACGAATCCACAGTGAACAGAGGACCAAGTTCTTCAGATGTTATCTGGAACTACCTTAGAAGTAAAGTTCATCCCCTCTTTTTGTAATGTTTGGATCAGAACAAAGGCAAACGCAAGGACCGTTTTTTTTTCTTAATACTGCACAGCATCATGCTGTCTTCTGAGCCATATTTATCGTTTACTGCATAGACCTGCATTTGCCAACACACATTATTTGACATTTCCTCAAGATTTCCTGCTTTATGTCTACACTGCATGTATTTTTTTAAGTATTAAAAAGGAACTGGGAGTGTTTCTTTTTTTTAACTAATAACTACTCTTAAACATTTAAGATTCCGATTATGTGTCTCTATAAATAAAAAATTATTAATGAGGAAAATGAAATCTTGATTATACTTTTATTCCAATTATTGAATTATTAAATATATATATATATATATAATTAAATGACTGTAAAATTATTCTGTGTCTGCTTGGAAGCTTGCCAAGGCCCCCCAGTGGTTAAGAACCAGTACTCTAACCCCAACTAACCCAAAACACTGATAACCCAAAAATAAACAACTCTTTAATACCCTAAACATCTTGCAATGTACCCTAATCAAACGTTTGAAAGTTTTGAAAAGCTCAGTTAAGATACATGCAAAACAACAAGAAACAAGCATTTGAAATACACACACACAGTAACACAGGGGAAGAAATGCATGGTGCACTCATGAGATTAGAGGCAAAGGCTGATCTGATGGCTTTGTGCAGATATAACAGAATATATTCTCTTATATAACGGCCCGGGTACTAATCCCACAACACCACTGTACAGCAGTTGTTCTTCCCTTACTATATCTGCCATTACAGACCGATTATGGCCAT
Source organism: Enteromius viviparus (assembly GCA_032353835.1). Taxonomy (NCBI): domain Eukaryota; kingdom Metazoa; phylum Chordata; class Actinopteri; order Cypriniformes; family Cyprinidae; genus Enteromius; species Enteromius viviparus. The sequence goes on from JAUCNO010000795.1 coordinate 4,363,782, forward strand.
CAGCAATAGATAATTGAAAAGCATGGACTCAGCTGGTGTTCATGCACACTGATTTAAAATAGCTTGATCTGGGAGATTATAATGTAAATTAAGCCAAGCTGACGTAATAAACAAATCATCCAAACAAACATATATTCATGAGAAAGTGAATGTGTCTCTCTCAGAAAATGCACACATTTGTGATGCTTTACTAAAGACAGGATCAAACACTGATGCGCTTATATTCATAATGCAGTTGAAGAAGGACATTCTTCTGCAGACTGATTTCAGCAGACTGATTTATGTAGTTGTCATGTAACAACCATAGTTCACTTAAAATCATGATTTGTAGTTAAGAATTTAGTATTTCAGGTGAATTTCCCCTGACACACTGACCCAAATAGGCTACACACTGTAAAAGCTTCTTAAGGACATCAAGGCTGACTCCTTTCCATCAAATTTTGAAGATTTAGCTTTCATGTCCATCTGAACTCTCTATTTTATACATCAACATGGGGATCATCTTCTGCAGTATTTATAAGCTTTTACCATTATTTCAATGCTCAGGTAGCCACCCATTGTGTGGCAGCAGCAGTAACATACTAATGTGAAGGTATCAATCTGCCAATAACTGAGAAGCTCTTTGATAGCTTAAACAAATGACTTCAAGCACTGCTTTAATCAAACGTTAAGTAAACCGATATTAATCATTGTAGCATATTGAACCCTTTGATGGTCTCAGATGATGAAACGCTTAGTCTAACACTGTGACACTGGTTACATCCGAACAAACAGACTTTTATCTTACCTCGAACATTGGAGATGCTCCTTTCTCGGGCAGTGTACATCCCAGCAGCTCGGCGAGGAACTTTGCCATATAAATGTGTGTTGTGTGTTTCGCCGGTAAACTGAAAACGCCGCTGGCTGCTTGGCTCTTGTTACTCTCACTACAGTGCCCACAGGTAGTCTTGTTCCAGCAGCGGTTTCCTACTGAACAACACACCGATTTTTCGCTCCTTGGACTTTACTCTCAGCATTTCTTTGACTCCGAGCAAATAGGATTCATATTAAAGGTGTGACAGCTCATTGTCTTTGTTTCGTCAGGAGCGCGTGTCTGCGTACAGCGGCTCGCGAGCGCAGTGGAGTAGAGCTCATTGAAAGCCACTTGTAATCCTTGTGTAGGGGAGGGAGGAGGGAGGAATCGCTGATGTAAAGCTCTGTCAGGTTGCCTACCTTTCTGGGATCTTAAAGTTGTTAGGATCAAACTTGTACATCATGAAGCTCTCAGCCATCAAGAGTGGACTGAAAAGCTCACAAATGAAATAAACCTGTTAAAACCGTTTTAATACTCAATTCCCATAATTTTGACTGCAAGGAAAATGGCAATTAGTAATAGCTGGGTACTTACAAAATGTACTTCATTACTGATTACAGATTACATAATGAAAACTGTATTTTATTAACTAATTGTAATCTAGGTTAGGCTACTCATTTAAAGTAATACAATCTTTATACCTTTAGATTACCTTACAAGTTTTTCATCAAACTTGTTTTAAAATGTACCATATTTATATAAAAAAAGCAAATTAAAAATATATATATATTTAATGTCAGCATCATATATTGCATTGACAGACAGTTGACAAAAACCTTATAATTAACTTAACCATAAAACTGTAAAATAAAAGCAATTCAAACATATATAAACATATATAAATAGGGTATTTGTTTACCCCGTCAATGTGACCATTAACCAGCATCAGAGAAATGTAAACCTGTAAATGAGTTGTTAAATTAATTAAAATATCAAGTATTTCAGTGATTATTTAAAAATATATATATATTTTAAGGGGTGAAAAAATGTTTGGGAAACACATTGATAAACATTTAAAATCACAAAGTCTTCCAGCTTTTAAATATATTTATCCAGGTAAAATGAATAATTTATTGCCACTATGTGAATAATATGTAATCATGTAATCCATAAAAAGTAACCATAATCTGATCACAAGCATTTTAAAATGCAATTTCAAATAATACATTTTTGAAATCTGATTACATAACATACCCAGTACTGCAAATAGTACATTATTAAAATCTTTTGTGTATTAAATAGAAGAAGGAAAGCCATGTATGTTTGTAATAGCATGAGGGTAAGTAGATGATGCCAGAATTTTTATTATTAGGTGAACTTTTTCTTTAAGAGCCAATACAATGTAGAATGCATTGGGCAAAGTAATGAATAAATATTATAAGGTTATACAGATGCACTATAATGGGAATAAGAGATTCAGCAATTAGGTTAATAATGTTTGTGATGAGAAAATAATAAATTGCATTATTTATACAGTGGAGTCTGACTATTTCATTGTAGTGCAGTGCTGAGATGTTGGCTTGCAGTCAGATATAATGCTATTTGATGTTGTAATTCAACAGCCTGATGAAAGCAGTGAGAGCAGTCCATTGCTTGAGTGACTAGAGTCTGTGGAGATCCTCTTTCCTCATGTACTAGAAATGACCTGAATGCATAAAAACAGAGTGAATCCCACCGTCCAAATGTGTTTTAACATATAACTGATGATGGACTGGTGAACATACATAATGCAAACTGAACAGCAGGATAAAGAGACTCGCACAGTCTGTCCCTGGCATGAAATTATAATTCACACCTTAATGTTTATCAAATGTGACTGAGAATCACAAATGGAATTGTTGCCCAGGTCCAAGCTCACATGGGCAGTGGGTGGTCATAAGCAGGTGTGTGACAGTGCTGGCAGGGTGTGATTAGGCACATTTGATGCAAATTGTGTTTTGCCATCGCTGTCAGAATTCCCACATCAAATGTATCCTACGACCGGAGCTGCTGCACCTCTGAACAAACCTGTACTTTATATCTGACACAAGCATGACTTCTATTAGATTTAGTTTGTGTAAAACCATGTTTGCAGCATTATTGAGAATGGGTTTCAATGAAAGAAAAACATCTCTTAGTAAAAGGATCTGGGGTATCTAATGCCGACTAATCCTTCATTCACTCCTATACCCTACGAACAGGGTCCTATCTGTGTGCAGTGACCTTTCAGGTTTTGTTTTTTAGATGGGGGCACGTGGCTTGATGTCAAAAGAGGGGTTTAGATTGCCTTTCATGTGTGTTTTAGGGGTTAAAGTTTAATTTTCTATAAACCTGTGAGGACATCCTGTCGGTCTGTTATTGAGCTGCTAGCAGTCATATGCTCTGTTCAGATACTAAAAAAGACATAATTAACACTAAAGCTGTAAAAACACTTTTGTGACTGTTGGATTTGATAAACCTGTGATGTATTCTGTGGATGTGTGAATGTTTTTCAGTGTGTGGTGTGATAGGTAGGCATCCAACTCGCTGTCAGACAGCTCTGTCATGTACTTAGCTTTAAATTCTCTGGTATCCAAGCAGCTGAAAGAGGTCTCCATGGTAATACTGCATTTGCTTTCTTGTGTCATTGACTGTGATAAAGCCCAAGAATGCACTGTTCCTTAGAAACAGACACAGTTCTTTAAAACTTAAATTACGCTGAGGTTTTTTAATGATAAATAATTTGTGCAATATTATATTGTTAAATAAACAATACGGCACTGTACTGTAGTCAAATATTTTTGTATAATATACAGTTAATTGATCATTGTCTTATAGTCTTTAAACACATTCAAATAACTGAATCTTTTATACATACAGTACATAAATATATGCATACATATATATATTTAATATATGAAGAAATTAAGTTGTGTATTATAAAATTGAATGACACAAGCTAGTGAACACACAAAGAAAGAAAGGTGCAGGAAGGCACTGAAATCTATCAGTAAAGCAATCCTGCCCCTAGTCAGTGAAAAAATTACAGCTGGTTCAGTCCCATCACCTAGAGTACCAGGATGATGATGATGAAACAAGGGTGGACATTTGAGCAAGACAATGATCCCAAACACAGCAAAGGAATTTCTCAAATGGTTTCAGGAAAACAAAATAAAGCTGCTAGAATGGCCCAGTCAATCACATGACTTGAATTTAGTTTAGAATATAAGAACTAAAGATCAGAGTTCACAGAAGTGGCCCACAGAACCTTCAAGATTTGAAGACTATGTGGAAGAATGGGCCATTGCTCACACCACAGCAATGTAAGCGACTACTTTCTCCATACAGGAGGTGTCTTCAAGCAGTCATTACCAACAAAGGCTTGAAATAAAATTCAGTAATTCAGTACTTTTTACCTGTGTCATTCTATTTTATTACACACTTAATTTCTGAACTTATATGTTTTTTTTTATTTGTTTGTATGGATTACTAGGGTTGTTATGGACTTTTAGTGAAAATTTAATGTCAACCGCACCTTTAGAAATATATTTACTGAGAAAAATAGTGATGTGTTCAATCCTTATTTTACGCGCTAAATGTTATAATTTACAAAAAAATCCATGTCAACTTTTTTTTTTCATCAACTGAACCCCATGGCCTAAACTAATTTACAGATACAATACAATTTAAAAAAAAAAAAAAAACAGCAAGCAACACATTAAATCACAAGTGAAATCCTAAAGTAGAATGACTTAAATTACATTTACTTGTAAAACATATTTTAATAATCTTTATTTCTATTCAGAAAAAAAGAAATTTCCAGTGCATTTGTATAGAGATTTTAAATAAAAATTTGAAAGTTAACTTTTCAATTTCACCTTTCTGAACCCCGTTTTAAAAACCTAAGAACACACTGAACTAAAAACATCAGATGAGGTAAATAACAATAATATAATTTATAAAAATCAATTTCATTTTCATGTCCTGTCTGCAAGGTCTCCAGTGTCATGGCGTGGGTCTCTTTGGAGGAAACGGGCCCCGTAGAGACAGGTGTGCATCTGCTTTTCATGTGCAAGTGGCCTGCTGTTCAACCGGCTGCTGCTGACTAATTACACGAACACGTATGCAGACACATTGACTAAACCGCTCAACATTTTAAGCCTCATTTTAGGTTGCTTGATTGAAATGGCCATCCAGAATGCCAAACGCTGCAGCTGATCAGAAGACAAAGCTTGCAACGATTTTAATAAAGGGGTTTTAGTCAGATTCCTACTTGTGCCCTGAAGATGCTCCATATGGTCTCACAGCTGTAGGGTGCAGGATATCATGTCTCACAGCACACATACTGACCCCCTGCTATAAAATCTCTTCAGGGACGAGTTCAAGAGGGCTTGAAAAAAGATAAAAGGAAATATTGAAAGCTTTCACTCGTGCATCTGCATGTGGCAGTAGAAACTTGTAATGTGGGAGATTGTTGAGATAAACTCAGACATCCTTCTCTTTCCGGCTTTCTCTCTCACTCTCTCATCCCCCACATATTGCTGAGACACTTAATGCTGCTGCAGAGTGGCCGACACTTACAACTGCAGTTCTCTTTCTATCTCACAATTCCGGATATGCCGTGTGCCCAACTGGCTTTGGGATAGGTCCATAAAGCAGTGGTGACTGCAGCAATGACGCTGCAGTGCAGCAGCAGCTGATTTATTGCCCCCAGCTGCTCTCGGGGTGAGGGCAAGTCCATTAGCAAATGAGTTTTAATTCACACTGGCAGTTTATCCCTTTCAAGCCCTGCACCTCTCGTTTTCTCTTTACTTGTACTATAGATATGCTGATGGCACATGTTCAGGCAATGAGCAAAGACAAACTTGTAGGTTTTACACTAAATGTAAAGAGCAAATGAAACCACTGGGCAGAGCTTTTTTGAAGTTTTGTCAGCTGTCATGTGTATTTTTTGCCTTTGATCTTTTTTGATCTATGAATTTTGGCAGCTACATATTTTTTTATCTTCGCTTTCATACTGATAAGTCAAGTGTGAGCTAAGCCTGAGACACAAGGTTTGTGTGTGAGAAAGAAGAGGAAAAACACATTATTAATATTAATGTAACCAAATACCCACATCCTGGTCCACACACTAAGATAAACATGCATACGGCACGCTTCACATCTGTGCTGCATCTCAATTTATTTCAATTATTCAGAGACTCACAGCCTACATCATCTGCAAGGTTACTTCCAGTGCATTAATGAGTAATGTCAAAACACATCTGTGAAGGGAATCAGGGACATAGATGCAAACACTTGGCCATAATAGAAGTAACTGCATGTGGACACTTTATAGTCCAGACAAAAGGAAAATTAAATGTTTCCTAAAATGGGCAGGAAGTGTGTAAAATATTACATATTACTGTTAGCTAAACTAAAAATGGCATTGAACTATTATAGATGTAATATAGAAGTCTTACTAGAATAGATATACATGCACACTTTATAACTTAATAGGTTAAGAGCATATGGAAAAATGATCATATCAGTGGTTCAGTGATGAGTGCCAAATAAGAGATTAAATGCAATGAATAGACATAAAGTAAATGTATTTAATATTTCAGATTAATAATGGGTTTCTAAATTCATTAGACCCATTCCAGGATGCATAGATCATTCCTATTTGCCAGCAGCTCCTCAACAGTTAGAATATCAAGCACACTAGCTCTGCAGAGTCCTTTTCTCCCACTCACTACCTTTGTTGGGTTGATCTAAAAGCTCCAGGCCTTGACAGCTTCAAACAACTGGGGAAATAGAAAGTGTTCTGCTAGTCCGGTCAGGTCGTAGGTGATTACATGGCTGTTATTTGGAACCGTTCTGAGCAGAGCTTTGAGGTCTCTGTGGGACCCGCTGGAGATAGTGCTACCCCAGTTCAGCAATTATAATAAACTGGTTCTGCTGCTACCGTACAGCATTGGTGGATTAGCTCTGGAATACTCGTGTATGAGGACAGATATGTATTTCTAGAGTATTATTAAACAGATGCAGTATGTGGTACAGCCTGCTACACAGGCCATAATGTCCACAGATCTCCTCATACTTTCCCCAAAGAGGATTTGATTTCATCTTACACAGAGGTAAGAGGAAAAAATCCCTGGAAAATCCCTTCAGAATATATATATACTGTATATATATATATATATATAGCCTATATATATGATTGTATACATATATAAATCTCTAAATAATGAACGGACATCATTCACTTTCATAAATAATACCATTTAATTCATTTTATAGCAGCACAGACATTCAGCCATAAATAACCACTTTTGAAGAAAGAAACAACTGAGTTCCATGTGTTCCAGTGAACCTTAAATATTTTCATTTTCTTCATAGCTGTCAGAGCCATTTTAAGACTCACCGGTCTTTGCTATGTAACATCATTCTATAATCTATAATTAGAAACAGAATACTACTGAAAAATGATCTAAACATTTCCTTAATTTGTGTCACACTGTCATATTGCCCCTCCAGAACCGTGGTCTTATGTTATGGCTCAAGCTTTGCTATTTCAGTGTTTCTGCACTGCTGGCCTTTCTCTGATCAGATCTAATCCAACTCTGCTGCTCACTTAAACAGAAAGGGATTTGCCTAGCCTGCTAATGCAGCCTCCTTAAAGACCGCCGCCGCCGCAGCCCTCCCTCCACAGCCACTCCTGACGTGTAAAGACTGAAGAGCAATTAAGAGCCACTCTGCGAATTACAGATTAACAGGATGGAAAGTAGATGTGACGCTGACCTACTTCCCATTTCTGGTTTAGACAAGGTTTGACGAGGGACAGCGAGACATTTTCTTTCATTTGATAGACATTCTGATGTGGTCATCATTACTACACATTCCTTTTCTCAAAAACCAGCCAGGAAGACAAAGAGGTGTCCACTGCCAGAAGTTCAAATGATCCAGTGACACCTCCAAAGAAGTTCATAGGATAAAGAGCCTATATTCTACCATCAGACCTTTAGTTGGTATGGATTAGCAAACAAATGAGGAAACTTCCACTTTTTAAAGCAACAGCTCAGTTTTGCCCTACAGCTTGTGGCCTGGATACAATGTTAATCCTGTAAACCTCCACAATTAGTGCTGTCATAGTGAAATTAACTAACCTGAACTTGTGTGTGTGTGTGTGTGTGTGTGTGTGTGTATGGAGTGGACGGGTTTATGTGGTTTATGAGGACACAAATTTGTATAATGACATGGGTATGACACAGGTATTACAGTATGTAGGTGTTTTATGAGGACATTTTCAGTGTCCCCGTAATTCAAAACGCTTAAAAAACATACTAAACGGTGTTTTTTTGAAAATCTAAAAATGCACACAGTTTCCTGTAAGGGGTAGGTTTAGGTGTAGGGTAGGTGTAGGGCAGTAGCACATACAGTTTGTCCTGTATAAAAACCATTACGCCTATGGAGAGTCCCCATAAATCACAAAAACCAACATGTGTGTGTTGTAGCTCAGACTGACCCCGGGTCATCAGGGAGGGATTATGTCTCTGTAATCTGTTCCTCTCAATGAAGATGACTATAAGTTATTACAATGATTTTCACTTTTATGAAGGATTAATCTCTCAGGAAATCAAAATCACTCACTGGATGCACTTTAAGATTATAAAACACTGGGGTTTTACGTTGACGTGCTGGCGACATATGACTGCACGTCTGGGTTGCTGCTTCTAGTTTTTGAACGTATACAATTACAGTAATTTAAATGCTGTTTTGACAGATAGCCAGGTTTGGCTGGCAGTACTTTACATAGACAAGAGATACAGATGATATTCCCTGTAATCAGTGCACTGGCAGTTACTTTGTGTTGATTTGTTTAACAGGCTTCTTTCTTTTGGTGATTAACAGGCTATGTCAATAGAAACATTTAGGTTGTCATTGATAAAGCTTGTTATATTTAATGGCCATGTCTATAAATGTCATTAGTAGCATTTCGGATATGCAGTCTTTACAGGTTGGAATAGTATTTGATATTGTTTCACAAGGGATTTTGGCCTGGATTGTGTGGTTAAGTGTTATATGCAAAGGATGGTTAATAAAACTCTCTTAATAAAACTAATATAATAAAAGTAGACTGGTAAGAAGTAGTGAAGGAAAGCTGAGGACAAGTTAGAAAAGACAATATTGTAATTTGAGTAATTTGATTTCTAAGTTGTCCCATTTATGGAGAAGGCAATGTTTATACTGCAGCCAGCCACCAGGAGGTGACATTTCGTGGCTTGTTACTCCACCCCCAAAATAAATATATTTTTTGTCATTAATCTCATGTAATTCCAAACCTACAAAAACATTGTTCGTCTTCAGAACACAATTTAAGATGAAATCCAAAAAGCTTGTGAATGTCCTATTGACTGCTAAACAATATTCACTATTAAGGTCCAGAAAAGTATGGAAGACATCATCAGAATGCTCCATCTGCCATCAGTAGTTCAACTGTAACAATATGAACCTATGAGAAAACCTTTTGTACGGAAAGAAAACAAAAATAATGACTATATTTGGCACCGTAATGTCACTGTAGCACCATTTTGGAGGGCACCCACTGGACACACATAGCGTACGCGGTTCTGTGTCAGCAGCAATGGAAACATAAACATTTTTGAACAAACAAAGTCGCACATACAAGACGTATGTTCCGAAGTAAAACTAAGGTCTTATGAGTTTGGAAAGTCATGAATTAAGTAAATAATTTAATTTAATTTTGGGGTAAACAGTCTTTTTAAATAAAAAATTGACAATTCTTATTTTTTTATGGAATAAAGGGATGTTTATTATAAATGATTTGTCCATCACTCATATTTTAAAATTAATGTGCCTGCCACAATCCAGTAATTCAAACAATTCCTGATGGACCAAACGTAATCCTACCCTAATTTTTTTACTCATTTGAGCCATTTACACAGGTATGTGTCACAATAGGTAAGAAATGACAATTATTTTAATGTAATTTTATGCTGACTTCGACATAACAACACTGGTCTCCCCTAGCTGAGACATCAGAAGAGAACATCAGATTTAACAAAATTATTAAAATAGAAGAATGAATACAGACCTGCTTCGACCTCTGGAGCTCAGCAGTTCAGCATCTTGTCCCAGTGTTCCAGCTCGCACGGATGTGTGTGACATCTCATCAAGTTGTTTGTTTTCCAGGAGGGAAGAAAATTGCTGACCCATACTTCCAGAAGGTGGCAGAGGGATTACTTCGTCTCAGCTCTGTTCTTCAGCTGCTGTTGACACAGAATACAAGGCACGAGCTGTGTTCACACAAAATACCAAAGGCACAATTTAATACTTTATGAAACTCTTTATTTGTACATGTATTGGATACGTGAAATAAAATGAATGGGTGGATAGTTTCACTGGAGAGAGGGGAGAGAGAGATAGAGAGAATATGTGAAATGGATTTATAGAAATCATTCATTTGTGTTTATTATCATCAACATAAAACTGTATATTCCATGCAAAGTTGTCTTGAATAAAGTTACTACACGTAACTAAGCAGTTGCAGATTTGTCCTGTCATTGTTCTGTTCTTATTTCCACTTCATAAACCATTCAGCAAAAAAGCAGCAAGGACTGAAAGGTCATCACAGAGGTCATGCACAGGCACTATGTGGTTGTTAACATAAATATTTTTTGTCAAATATGCAAAGTATAGGTTCGATATGCCAAAATCTCAACAGCAAATAGCAAAACAACAGAAAGGCTCTGAAAGCTTTTGAGTACGTCACTAATTTGTGTTGAATAAACATTATAATTGAATGAATGGCATGAAAAGGCTTAACAGAACAATTAATTAAGGCAGACATATTGAATATTTATTTTTTAATAATAAAAAATATTAATGCATGCACAAATTGAAAGTAAGTGGTGGAGAATTACTTACAGAGAAACAGATGGGAATATTAATTTAAATAGAGCTGGTTATATGCACCACAACAGTTAGACAATAAATGTCTTTGTGTATTGCTCTGGTCTTGCTTATAATTTTGGAGTATGTTCAGGAATTGATCGGTTTACTATGGAACAAACTATATATAATAAATGTAAAAAATAATAATAAAAAGGACACCTGATCTTTTTAAACTCTAACCCTAATGTCTATGATGTATTGACTTTCACCCTTTTAAAATAAAATATGAAATATAATTAGTGTTCTCACTCACAAATGCTTCGTGCAGGTGCGTGAGCATGTATAATGTGATATTTGGTTGTACAGTGATTTGATAATGGGAAAGACTGACTGTTAGTTGCTAGGTTACTGTTCCATTCTCTAATTGGCCCCTTTGATTGAAATTCCATTAAAAATAAAAGTAGCTGCCTCTCAGTAGTTTGGCAATGTGTTGATCTGCAAGAACCGAAAAAGCTCCTAAAAACATGCTATTTCTTCGTCCACTTTTTCAGACAAACAGAACTGCATACAAGAGCATGCAGTCCTGGTACGATACGCCTCATGATTTGGATCTGACTGAATGCTTGGTGGCAGGCGCGTAGCCAGTAATGGGCCAGGGCGGCACTGGCCCGCCCACATTACTCCCTGGCCCACCCAGGCAAGTTTG
>JAUCNO010000795.1:4375295-4411034 GCA_032353835.1 Enteromius viviparus
AATTAGCATAGCTTAGCATAAATCATTGAATCCGATGAGACCAGCTAGCGTTGCGCTATAAAATGACTAAAGTGTTTAGATATTTTTTAATTTATTTAAACCTATTTAAAACTTGACTCTTCTGTAGTCGCATCGTGTACTAAGACTGGCGAAAAATGCGAAGTTATGGATTTTCTATGGTTATATGAGTAGGAACTATTCTTTAATTTCGGCGTAATATCATGGAAAATGAGCCTATTTCCAAAAAAAGTGGAGTGTTCCTTTAAGGATTGTTTGTTAAATATAACAGACGGTATGCATCGGATTCAAATGCTACAGTTTATCTAAAGAAATCCTGAATACAAAATTGCGTGGAAAGTGCATTATAGAAGTTTACTTTTTAACCTGGGACACTGAGTGTCTGAATTCTGTACAAAGCTGAATGAAGTTTGTAACAGTTTTTCTGGCTGACTCTCCTTCAGGTTGACGACGGTAGTCCTCTGCTGTGTAGAATCGGTGACGTGTGGGTTCAGACTGGTATTTTTTCCATTAACTCTGTCAATAAGACCAACCCAGCCTCCAACAGTACGGTCTTCATTAGGATCTCTAATATCAGCTTCAATGTGAATAACATTATCTACGATGACCAATCTATTCTGGATGGGGCAGAGTTATTCTCATCCATCTCTCTCACCTACATCCTTCTGCTCTCTCTGCCAGCAGTCCTCCAGGCCTTTTACTGACACTTTATCACTAAATAAACTAACATATGCAATATATTATAAGGGATGTTATAGGCTGTTTGCTTTTGTATTAGAAATTAAACTTTTATAATATATGTGTGATAAATCAAATACAATCATATACTGTACATATTGTCACAGGAGAAGCCAATGACAGTGGGCTTCAGTGGGAATGGTGTCAGAAGACAGAAGGCAATTTTTTTCTGAAATGAATTAATCGCAAGTAATAGTAACGTTTTTATATGTTTAAATATGTTTATATTGCAGTAATTTTGCATTAAATATTTTTTTTTATATTTGTATAATGGCATGTTTTTTTGTGACTGAAGTCCAGAATCATTCTGTCTTTGGAATAGTTTTCCTCTAGCAGCTATTTAATCATAAAAAAAAGTTATATTAAATGTTAAAATTCATAGCTTTGTAAAGTTATTTTAACAAAATATTTAACTATAGACTATAGTCATTTAACATTACAATATAACTGAAAGCTATCAATTTCAACATTTAGATTAAAAAAAATACTTCTAATGTAAGTGAACTCAAAACAATCGTCACATAAACCCATTTATATTTTTGTGCGTGCATTTGAAGAGCACAGTACCATTTATGCTCTCATTTGACTCGGGTCTGGCACTGAAGGGAAGTGGAGCACATTCCCCCAGTTTCAGAGACGAGGCTTAAGCTAGTCCCGGACTAAATTGCATGTTTTAGCTGGCTCAGATGAAAATATCTTGCTCTGACGTATCTTAAAACATGTTGGTGTCATTGTTTTGTATTAAGATGCACACCTGTAATATTTTCTTATAAGGCATTTTTGTAAAAGTTGCTTAAATATCTTAATTGAACTAATGCCTAGTCCTGGCGTAAGATAAGCCCTGTTTGTGAAACCGAGCCTATATATATATATATATATATATAACACATTATATAATTATTTCCATCATGGGATAAAAAAAAGGAATTAAAGGAATAGGAATTTGTCACAAACGCAGAAGTTTAAGGGGGGAAAAAACTGGATTGTAAGATGTAAACATGAAAACTTTATTCTGACTCTCCTTACAATTTATAGCTTTTTGGAGATCAAATTGTTTGGTTGTTTTTTTTTTTTTAATAGAAACAAAATAGTGCTGAAACGTGAGGATTATACAACAGGGTATGGAGGAGTGTTGTTTTGACACCAACAATAAAAACTAGATTTGGTAACTTAAGCATTTAAATATCATTTTACAATGCTATATTATATGCTGGTCTACTACACTGCTGTAAAGAGCACCAAGTTCCATCATAATTTCATATTTTGGCCATATAAATATCAGCACCTGCACAAAATAGCATATTTTCGCTCAGTTTGGGCCTTGTGTATAAATGAACCATAAAAACCTGTTGTATCTTAATATGACACTTTAAAAAAACATTTAAAAAAACTTTTTAAAAAAAACATGTAAACTTTAGATTTTTTTTTAAGATCGTCTAAAAAGGGTCCATTTTAAAGCAACTGTTTTTCTGACCATTTTCCTAAATCTGGCTTTACAAAGTTAAAACAGACCAGAAGAGTGAAATGAGGAAGAAAGTGTAGACTGTGCAACAGACATGAAAAAGCAACTTCCTGTCAGTGATATCACACACACAGCATCATCAGTATCTGTGCAGAGAACAGAGTGAACTGACACCTAAATGTTTTACAAAACAGACGTGTAATAGTTACTCCAACTGTAGTCTATGCTTTATCAAATATTGTTTGCAAACCAGCTAATCTTGCAAAAGCATTACGTTCTTTGATAAAATATAAAAAAAAAAATAAAAAGGTAAAAGTACAGCGTGTCTACTATAAGAGTTTATCATCTCTCTAGCGCGTGCGTCTCACCCGCGCTGTAATCTCGGTCCAGAGGCGGGACATCCTCACTAAAGTCCACGGTAACATCCGAGATATCCACCAGCTCATCATCACTGCTTCCACTCTGATAATGATCGTTGCAAAACCCTCCGTTGTCCATCTTCGACCTTTGTCAGAGCGGACAGAACATAAGGTCATAGTGGACTTAGGGGGAGTTAGGTTAGCAAAAACATGTTATTCTCTGTCCACTTATCGCTCTTAGCAGACTGTTGCGAAATTATAACATCGTTCCAGCAGATAAGAGCAATAACTAATAAAAAAAACATTATACAATTCCAGTAAATGGTGTGTTTATTATGATAGAATGTTATTAATAATCGAGTTATCCATGCTAGAGTTCACGAGACGCTGGTCGCGCGGTGGGTTTCTGATTCACTAAAAAGCATCGGTTCGTACGAGTCATTTGTTCAAGAATCGGACTACGGTAGTCGCGCTGTTTTGACTCCCCGGGAGATTAATCATTTGTTCGTGAATCGCTCTACACTGCAGAGCCAATGGAGGTGTAAGTATTAGTATGTTAACCTTTAAATCGTGTAAGTAGTGCAGGAAATTAATAAAACCCCGGTTTCCAGCCTACCGCGAAATGGGGCAACGCTCACCACCGTTCAACTTGGCTTCTCTCTGAAATTAGGTTTCAAACACCACCACTTCCTTAACCTTGCTCCACTAACAGTTTGCAAAAAAGCTGTAATATAACATAAACAATTTCCAAAAAACACAACATCGCATGAAGGCTTCGGAGTAAGTGACGTTATTTAAACACTAACGTTAAGCAAAAAAACGGTTTTATTGACCACTTTTAAAGGCATCAGATAGTTTGTCAATTATTGCAGAGCTACAGCAATAAAGTGACCTAGTTAATGATGCCGTCTGTTTGATCAATTGAAGTAGCTGATAACACTTTTACCGTTGGATGTTTTACCTCATAAAAACAACACAGATGTCATTTATCTATCTATCTAACGTTATCTATCTATCTTTCTGTCACGCGACTCTTCACTCGATGCTAATTCGTTCTTTTGAATGATTCGATCAGCCCAAATGACTCAGTTGGCTGGATCTGAGCAAAAAAGGTTTGATACATACCACTGTGGGTCTTCAGGTAGTGGTCACTAAAAGTTAGTACTGGACTTTGTGAAGGCGCCAAGTCTTGTGATCTGGATTTTAAAGTCCTTTGGTGAAGCAATGCCTACGTAATCTTTAACAGCTGTCCACTAGTTCCGTCACCTGGTACGTCACGATTCACCCGGCAAAAGCATCTCACAGCCTCTCCAGCATGGATGTCTTCAGTCCGAGTGCACGGACCTTCATCATGTGAAAAAGTTGAAAGAGGAAGGTGTCCGTGTTCCGATGCACCGCTGAGGGGTTTATTGTTCCCTTCCTCAAAACGTGAACAGCTGAACTTGACATTTTTTGAGGTCAACAGCGCCATCCAACGGCTCGGGGAGTAAACGCTACTGAAATCATTTCCCTTTTTTCTGCAAAGCACTCGTGTAGTATTGGCAACTTTCTACAGATAAGCGTTGTATAATAGTTTATACATGTAGTTAACGTTATCATTATACATTTAAACTTTTAGTTGCTGACCTCCTATTTCTTGAAAGACTGAAAATTAGATTTAAAAATAATTTCAGAACTAATGTAGAAATATGGGTAAAATGAATCTTAAAAAATATATAATTCTAACTGGTTACAGTACATATCCATTACATTTAGTATATATTGAAATGTCTGTGTGTGTGTGTGTGTGTGTGTGTGTGTCATAATAAAGTAATTTATTAAATTTTGATGACATTTAAATCTGTTCTCAAGATTATTACAATTATTTCTAAATAAAGAGAAATAAAGAATCTTCTTTCAAAACCATTTTTTACCAAAAGCAGAATCCAGAAAAGCAGAAACATCACTCTTAATTACTTTATTTCTTTTAGTTACTCTTCAAGGGCATCAGCAGGACTGTTTGGTGTGTCTTGTTACCCTCAATAGAGGCAAAACATTCAGAGAAAGGAAAACCTGACAAGATTACTAAAGGGGATGGTGGCGGCTGGAGCGGCTAACTAATGAAGTTGCAGGTTAGGATGCACGTCCATGTAGGAATGACATAACCACCATCCATTATCACTACACCAGCAAATTATGCCTAGTTTAACTGCAGATTTGCAATTCCAAAAGCACTGCAACATACATTCATTTCCTATTCTAAATATATAAGTCTATCACAATAGTAAATACATGTCAGGGTCTTAAACACAGCCTGGCCGATACAGAGAATCACACTTCAGTGCTATATTAGCTTACTGGATTCAAGCAAATAGGGCTCCATTATCATTCCTTTAGGTCTTATTTGATGTGGTGTGAAAACCAGTTACAGCGGTATGTGTGGAAAAAAATACAGTACGACACTTCATGAGGACAAAAGTGACAGATCATGCCTAAAGTGCTAGAGCTCTGCGGGTGAAAGAACAAATCACGAGCATCAACAGGCCAGTGAAAGACAGGCAGAGATATAGACCTAAACATACACAAACAACACTCGTATGGTTAAGGCAGGTCGTTTTAAGAAGTCAGAACATATGACAGACAGGTATTTTATATTGGTTTGGACTGCTACTGTACCATATTTGAGCTCATTAAAGCCCAAACTGTTGACGTAATAACTGCCTGTCGAAACTAAAATAGAGTATAAGTGATTTAAAGTTCAAACATTTTGCCACAACACGCAGACAAACACAAATAAGGTGGTTTCTGATTTTCCTTTCCTTAACAGTCATCATCATGCTGCGATAAGTGGCAAAATAAATGTTTTCGCTATACTTTTTGCCCTCACAGTGTATGTTCGGTTCCCCCGGGATGAGTCTGTGTTGTTCTGCTGGCATGGATAGACAAATACATTATATCTTTTCATAATATTTCACAGAAAAAAATAACATTCTTACACCCACATATAATGTATATTAACATGCCACAAAGCTAGATGTGCTGACAGCTCGTCGCTGGAGCAGGGATGCAGAGAAGTTGTGAGGTATTCTGGCTGTCTGACGGCAAGATGGAGAAACATCTCCTATGACATGTCAATGTTAAAATCAGCTTTTATACATAGTCACAACGGTAAATAAACTAAATGTGAGAACATCTATAACAACTGGAAGATTCTGATGTTGAGGAAGGACTTAGCGGGAGTCATCTGGGGCTCCGATCTTCTCCAGACTAGGCTCCATGTCCCAGATCTCACGGGCGTACTGGGCGATGGTGCGGTCGCTGGAGAATTTGCCACAACCAGCAATGTTGTGGATGACCATCTTGGTCCATTCTTTAGTGTTCTGTTTGAGAATGAGGAAAAGGCGCACGTTTCGAGTCAGTTCCTGCACTGTTTTTCTGTTGTGTGTTAAAGCTCTTTAAAGCATTACATTAAATTAGAAGTGAATTATATGACATATTTCCAAAATAAACTTCGGTTTGGTCACTGATAGAATGGTCATCTTGAATTTAAAACCCCAAAACTATTTTTTTTGGACTTGTAGTCTATTAAAAGAATACATATACAATTTAAAATGTACAGGGTGGGCCATTTATATGGATACACGTTAATAAAATGGGAATTTTTATATGAATCACTTATCTTACTTATCAAACACTACCAGTCAAAAGGTTGGGGTCTGTCTGTTTATTATATATATATATAGTTGAATAAAGCATGCTATGTTCACTTAGGCTGCATTTATTTGATCAAACACACAAAACAGTAATATTACCATATTGGTTTACCATGATATACTGATATACTTTACAATTTAGTCATGTCTTAAATGTCTCACAATTGCAAACCATTTATTTTAGCTACATAAAAAAGTACAAGTTAGTCAACTAAATTTGCTTCTTTAAATTTAGCTAAAATAAATTAATTGCAACCGCTTGTAAAAATTTAGTAAATTCAATCAATCTTTTTTTTAGTTTAAGCTGATTTGGGCTCAAGCAACATGTATTATTATGAACTGTTAAAAGAAGTACTTTTTTATATTTTTGTTGAATTTTTCAGAATGTTTTTTAAAAGATTTAATGACCTCAAACTTTTGTTCAAATGTATTTTTGTCTAATAAGATGTTCTAGAATGAAAATGTCATTTCCTAACAAGTATGTAGCAAATACAAGTTTAGCCAGGCTGTGACTAAACAAAAGTCTTGGGCTAGAAACCTTTCCTGAAACACACAGAATACAAACCTTATACAGGGCGCTGACTTTGTCCTGGCATTTAATGTAGTCTTCATAGTCAGCAAACACCTTGAACCTGCAATCACACCAGACAACCAAAATAATTTACAATTTATATGACCACTTTTAAACTGTGGCTATGTGAGAAAGGGAATGAAAATAAGAAAAAAAAAGACATAGCACTAGGATTTTTGGTTTGTTCGTTATGCTTTTCTTACCTGTCGTGGTGCATCAGCATCTTAACAATGTCTTTAAACTGATCGGGTTCTCCAGGGCTGAAGAATCCTCCAGAGATCTGATCCATGACTTGCTTCAGTTCTGGAATGCGGTTATAATACTCCATGGCATCATATCTGGAAACAAATCAACTTCAACTAAGTCAAGCTGAATTGTACCTGATACCCTTATTCGCTACCTTTCCTTCAGTGCAATAAAACTGAGAACGTTTGAATTGTATTACTCTGTTTAAATAAACTAATATTTAATAAAATACATTTAAATAGATAAAGCTTTCATAAACATGAGTAACTGAATGCACTAAAAAAACAACTAAAAATGCAATTCAGTAAATGGTTAGTTGAAGCTTGCTGTCACCCTTTCTTATCCAAAGCTTCCACATCCTTCACTCTCATGCCGAAGATGAAGAGGTTCTCTTCTCCTGCCTCTTCTGCCATCTCCACATTAGCCCCATCCATGGTGCCAATGGTCAGAGCTCCGTTGAGCATGAACTTCATGTTGCCTGTTCCAGAAGCTTCTGTTCCTGCTGTGGAGATCTGCTCGGACAGGTCAGCTGCAGGAATGACTGAGGAAAAAAAGAAAGAAGCAAATCGAGTGAGACGTGAGGGTGAAATAATAAGACAGGAAGCTGATCAGTAAGACTGCATCCTACCTTTCTCAGCCAGTGTAACCCTGTAGTTCTCAAGGAAGATGACTTTCAGACGATCTCCCACCACACTGTCATTATTTACCACTTCTCCAATTGCTGTGATCAGTTTAATGATCATCTTAGCAGTGTGATACCCAGGAGCAGCCTTGAAGATACAGGATAAGTCAATTAGCATTTAGACTTGAGTAGAGCAGGGGCTCTTAGATTAAGATTAAGACTAGTCTTGTAAGTTATTTAGATACATTTTTTTAAGACCCACAGTTTTTTCCAAAAAATAAAACAGATTACTCTTGGCTAACTGCTAGTTGGCCATGAAGGCTAAGTTTATGCAACTGGCCCCTCAGATCTGATTGGTCAGTGATGCGATTAGTCTCACCTTTCCTCCAATCATAATGGTCCTGGGAGTCCAGGACTTGTTGGGCTCCTTCTTGATGCCTGATGACACAAACAGTAACGTTAAAGAAGACTATCTTTTAAAATATTTAGATGCTTCCAGAGAAACCTGAATTATAACTGACTTACGATTGTAAAGGGTGATGATGTGCAGACAGTTCATCAGCTGTCTTTTGTATTCATGGATCCTCTTTACTTGGACATCAAACATGGAGTTTGGGTTAATCTTCACCTTGTATTCTTCTTCTAGATGCACTGCAAATTTCATCTTATTCTCCTGAAAGATGCAAAACAATATATCATGTGATGGCATGTTTATGATGAATATGCACTACATTTTACTTTTTTGTGGGATATTTTTTGTCTCACCTGTTTGACTTTGGCAACATCTCGAATGAAAGCATCATCATCCACAAACTTCAAGAGATTCTTCAGCTGGCTCAAGTCACGGATGTAGTCTTCTCCAATTCTCTAATGTGAGACATTACGATTTAAATTTCACAGTGTTTCTCACACAAACCTTTTGAATTGAAATCATGTACGCGTATTGTTCTTTTTGTATGTTTTCTCAGTAGTGTTCATACAGGTACTGCTAACTATTTTTATCAGCAATGTTCTTTACCTCGGCGATAACCTCAGCCAGTCCAGGGTTACACATCACAAGCCAGCGACGAGGTGTGATACCATTAGTCTTGTTCTGAAACTTCTGTGGGTCCATATCATAGAAGTCCTTAAAACTGTACACAAAATTAGTTAGCTGTGACTGTCACCAGGGCTAAACACTACATCAAAGTATGGTCATTGCAGACATATTAAGTAGATATTAACAGTGGCCTTTAAAAGTATTTAGACATTTAAGATAATATATGAATGTAATTGCTGTAGACAAGTTTACTTATGTTTTTTCTTTAAAATAAAAGCTCATAATTAAATGTGTGTTTTTTTTTAAAGAATTTATCATTTTTGTTATAATATATATATATTAAACTGATTAAAGTAGTTCTATTTTCAGGGTTTCCACAAAAATATTGAGCAGCACTAATGTTTTCAACAATGATAATCATAAAAAAAATTATTGAGCACCAAATCAGCATATTAAACTGACACTGAAGACTGGAGTAATGACTGGCTAAAAAATTAACTTTGCCATCTCAGGAATAAATTAAATGTAACAATAAATTAAAATAGAAAGCATGTGTGAGCTTGTAATAATATTTTATAGTATTTCTGCTTTTACAGAATTTGTCATTTTAAAAAAAATGCTGACTAAATGATTTTGGAAGCATTAAAAATCCTGAATTTTATATTTTTTTAAATGATTTAGGTGTCCTAATACGTTTTTGGGTCACTGATCTGCAATATAAAGCATTAAAAGACATACACAGTGTCCTTAATAATGTTGGAGTGGATTTGTGCGACGCCATTAACTGCGTGAGAGCCCACGATGCAGAGATGAGCCATGTTGATCTTCTTCTGTCCACCTTCCTCAATAAGAGACATGCGTCTCAAACGATCTTCATCACCAGGGTACAGTGCAGAGATCCGCTGAGAAACAAGACAGAAGACGTAAGGTCAAAACAGAGAGTAACAGGAAAAAAAGTACACGGGAAGTTACTTTTCTTCATCTTTGATTTACTGGATGCTGAGTCAAGTAGAGCAGAAGAGGTTGTTTATATAACCTCACTGTGCAATTCACTCCTTATTTGGAGTGAACGCAGTCCTAAAGCAGTTAATGATCTCTTAAGCCCTTCAAAAACATTAGATTCATTTTTATCTACAAGAACATTTTAAATTCAATGTGACATGATGAGAACATCTGTTCCCAGACCTCCAGGTGACGTCGGTTAATCTCGTAGATGATCTCTAGGTGACGGGGCAGGAGGTTGTGGAACAAGTCGACAGGCCAGCGCTCGAGAGCTTCTGGTAAGACAGTGTGGTTAGTATATGCGCAAGTACGCACAGTGATGTCCCAAGCCTGAAAAGAAAGAGCAAGAGAAAAACAGAAACTATGATGCTGGTCCACATAGGCAAAATTTAATAAACCTTTTTTCACTTTTCTAAAAAAAAATTCAGTACGGTAGTAAAAAGACCAAAGTTGTTTTTGTCATCAATTAAATCGTTTTCTGAAATGTAACATCAAGGTCAAAACAATAAAAAATTACAGTATAGTGTAATGCTATTACAACAGCGTTTTAGTGCCACCAAAAAAATAAAAATAATCATCTAAAACTGTGAGATTCAAGTCAAAATTACGAGAATAAAGTCTAAATATTTTGGGATTAAAGTCTAAATACTACGAGAATAAAGTCTAAATATTTTGGGATTAAAGTCTAATTACTACGAGAATAAAGTCAAAAGTTACGAGAATTTAAATCTTGGAAATGAAAGTTATAATATTTAGTATAGTGCACGTGGAATTTGGTGCCACCGGAATTTAGGCATGTTTTAATATTGTTGCGTCCGAGCGGCTGCTTCATCTTACTGGGATGAAATCTAAGAACTCGTGAAAAAATGCTTTTAATATCAAGAATACGATATGATCAGGAACAAGGTTTGATCTTAACATCATTTGGGCGGCAATGTAGCTCTCTTATTTAACCCTTAAATAAGACTCCAGCTGGTTAACATAAGTTATGTTGTTTTGTATACTGAGGTAGGCTAATACGTTATGATTAAATGATTATTAACAAGCTGTTTTATTCATGGTAGCATATAATACAGTAAATCATTGGGTATAATATTTAACGTCTTATATTCATTATTTATAGCATTCCAGACACCCAGCAATCGCAATAATGTTCTGCTTTGTTGTTTTTGATATAAATCAGCTCTTCTTTTTAAAATGAATGTGTTTTTCCTCTTTGTGTTAAGTGTATAGCAAGATATAACATTGAAGGCACATCAGAAGTGAAAACAGGCTATAGACTAATTTATAATGATGTCTCACTATAATCGGGAAAATAATTGACTTACACTGCCACTTAAACTAAAGCGATTTCAGCTATATGTCAGGCCATTATACATAGGCCTATGTCATGTTATAATATATGTATTGTTTGTTTTTCGCTATAGATCTGGCAGATTTTGAAAGCTGAGACTTAATACCTGGAATATCTCTAATCTAGGCCGACTTTATTCTTGTAATATTTAGACTTTATTGTTGTTGTATGTCAACTTTAATCACATAGTATTTCAACTTTATTCTTGTAATATTTCCACTTTATTCTCGTAATATTTAGACTTTAATCTTGTAGTATTTCAACTTTATTCTTGTAATTTATAATCAATTCTTTAAATCAGCTAATTAACATTTTATGTCCTTATTTTACCCTTAATAATCAATTTAATAGCCCTAGTGTTTGTCTGCATTTTTTTTTTTTTGAGCATGATAAAAGACAAGATAAAGAATTTCCAGCTCACCATGTCCCAGGACAGTTTCTCATCATCCATTAGTATTCTCATCAGTTCAGGGATGGCCATTGCAGGATGGGTGTCATTCAGCTGTATAGCAACCTAGAAAAAACAAACCTCTTTAGTAGTTTTAATGCATTAGGTTTTATTATTCACATGAATAAATCACACTAGATGTGACACAAACTGTGTTGAACATTTTTAGTCCAGTGTGTAACCATGAAACAAAGTCTTACCTTATCTGGCAGCGTGGTCAGATCCATGCGCACCACCTCAGTTGAGCCAAACTTTGAGGCTTTGAACCTGCGGATAATGTCCTGGAGAGTTGCAGCCACCACAAAATATTCCTGCTTCAGACGCAGCTCTTTCCCCTCAAAGAACTGACATAAACAAACAGGAGGATCTGTTTACATTTAGGCTCCAAGAGTCATGAGATTTGTTTATTAATATGAAATCACTTGAGTAGACCTGAGTTGTACTCACATTGTCATTAGGGTAAAGCACACGGGAGATGTTCTCAGCGAGATTCTTGTCCAGAACGGCTTGGATGTAACCACCAACATTAACTAGTTCATGGAGAGAGAAATACATAAGATACAGTTCACCCTTCCATCCAACAGTATGGAGTCAGTAAGGTTCTTTTTTGTATATAAATTACATTTTACATTAGTGACACTGGACCACAGAACAGTACTAAGGGTATTTTTGAAATGGAACTGTTTTTTAGGATAGGACAATATTTGGCTGAGATACAGCTTTTTTAAAATCTGGAATCTGAGGGAGCGAAACAATAAAAATATTGAGAAAATCTAAAGTTGTACAAATGAAGTCCTTAGCAATGCTACTATTCAAAAATTAAGATTTAATATATTTACAGTAGGAAGTTTACAAAAATATTCATGGAACATGACCTTTAATTAATACCCTAATGATTTTTGACAAAGTTGTATAGTCCAGGGTCATGTTTATATGTAGGTCTAATATAAAATATTTACAGAATGATAAGTGAATGTTAAGGCTTATAATTAATAGCTTACAATGAATAATAGGGCTTATAGGGCTGGTATTATGAACATTTGTTGATTGATGGAAGAGAACTCACAATCTTTGAGGTGGAATTCACATGGAGCTTTGGCAGACCAGAGCCTCATTGTGTTAACAATGTTGTTTCTGTATCCCGGGACAGGTGTGTCATAGGGAAGGGCAAGGACAACCTGGTGAGACAACAGATACAGATTGATGCAAAGACATACTGACACATGTAAAAATGACCACATTCTGGGTCTTGCTTTGCATATTAGTTCGGCTTTAGGCCCTACTGACCTTCCTGATGCTCTTGCTAACTGCAAGTAAAAAAATCTTACTCACCCTAAACATGAGTTTATTTCTCACAATGTGAATAATGACATCTCTATTCAAATTAATGTAGATACATGGTTGCTTTGCTCTTACCTGGGTGTCCACCCATTTCACTCCCTCAGGGTGGTGTTCCACTCGACCATAGAAATGCACAGGGCGCATGTATTCAGGCCGGGCTTTTTCCCAAGGATTGCCATAACGCAGCCAATCATCCGCTTCCTCCACCTGTCGGATAATGTCAATCATTTACTGAGACCCAAATGCACCAAGAGAGGTGAAATCCATTTCATTGAGATATTGTTGAAATATATGTTTCACCTGCCAGCCCTTCATGATTTTCTGATTAAAGATTCCAAACTCATAGCGGATTCCATATCCATACGCTGCCAGGCCCAACGTTGCCATGGAGTCCAGGAAGCAAGCTGCAGAAAAAGACAAATGAAGCTCTCTATTACTACAAGCCGTCTATTAATCGTACGATCAGCACATTTAAAAAAAAGACTAAGTTTACCTGCCAGTCGACCAAGGCCTCCATTGCCCAGGCCAGCATCCTCCTCCATGTCCTGAAGCTCCTCCATATCCAGACCCAGCTGAGAAGAAACAGAACATGAGAGCAAGAGGGACCAAAGAAGGTATGTAACCTCTGAGAGCACAAAACTGCTTTGTTGCCTGGTTTGGTCTTTCATCACATGCATATTTGTAGGCATTTTTGGCGTAGATCTTTGCGTCTCTGCAACGATTTGCCTTTCATTTCTTAATTAGAATTAAAGAACCAGAGGCAACTGATCTAAGATTAGCAGTATTATATTGCATACAGCTCTAGATCTCATACATAAGCTCTTTATTTATAGCTCCTTATTTATTATTATGCTTTCACTGGTGATGATGACTGAAACGGACCTCTTTCTTTATGCAAAATGTTAACTTTTTAAAAAGTTAAAGAATTGAGATGAATGGAAAACTAACTGATCGTGTTAACTGGCTGTGCCAATGTTGCTGTGTAGGACGGGGAGTCCAAACCTGTTCCTAGAAGGCCTGCATCCTGTAGAATTTAATTCCAACCATAATTAAACACACCTGAACCAGCTTATCCAGATCTTCAGACTTACTAGAAACTTCCAGGCAAGTGTGTTGTTGCTGGTTAGAGCTAAACACTAGGATGTTGATGGGAACAGGTTTGGACGCCATTCACACAGTGTGCCACTAGGGGTGCAGAAATTTCACACTTCAATTTGATCACATTCACTTCCTTATAAAGTACTGCAAGGTTAACATTCTTGTAGGTCATAACCTGGAAACAAGTTAGCAAGTCAGCTTCATCCTAAATTCAGTTGTTGCTTTTTTTAAATGGGTTTGTGGTTTGCTTGAAATATTTGTATAATATGTCCTCACCTGATAGATGGCCTCGTCACAAGCATTCTCCAAAGCTAAGTTTACCATGGTGTTTTGAAGGGTCCGTCCCATGTAGAATTCCAGAGAGAGATAGTATACACGCTAGAGGTGAGACAAAGAAAGAGGAAGGTGAAAAATAAAGATAATAACATTTAAAAAAGAGCATTTTTTTATTTTATTTAAAAAAAATCTTTTTATATTTAACACCAACAGCTGAGAGCCATTTTGAGCAACAGTGAAGTAGGAGCCATAAAAGCCCCTGCTGCTGAGCGGACTAGCCTATCTAGTGACAAGCATTATTGTGACAGGTGCACAACGCAAGCCTAATCTGCACTGCACGTCTTGAGACCTCACTGCGAAACATTCGATCACTGAAGCTTGCACAATGACAACTATCATGGAGGATTTGCTAGTGCACAAAAACTAGCTAGTAATATATTTAGTCTCTTGTCTATAACTGATAACAAAGGTTGGAACAAAAGAATGTTTGTGATGCGTCTCTGACACGTTGCTCATGTAAAAATAGCAGCATTAGCTGTCAGCATTTAAGGTCAGGATGCCAGACAAATTCCAGATACACAGAAGCAATATCCTACCCTTTGATTATTCTTGACTTTAAGACTGCAAGTCTTTTAGCTCTTTATTAAAAATAAATAAATAAATAAACACAGAAAATTGAATTTTACATTTCCTGTGGGAATTAGAAGTACTTACAAAGTAGGTAAGTTTAAGTTTTAGGATTACTTATGCCTTTCCTTTTTAAAATAGCATTTTTGGATTTATGAGGAAAAAAATATCTGCAGTTAACGTTATTTGATAGTTAAGTATATATTAATATATTTATTAATATATTTAATTTATAAGTATATATGATATAATTATTATGTAATATGTCAAGGATGTAAATTAGCTTCCATGTGACAACTGCAGGCCTTCTTTTTCCGGTTTTAGGACTTAACCAATCACAATTCTGTATGCAAATAAACTCAAGAAAATCAATAACAACAACGCATGCAGAAATTAAAATGATTATGACACCAACACATTCAGTCAATTGAAGATTTTTTAGCGTGTCACCTTTATGAAAATAAAAACGACATCAAATTCTGATATTGTGTAGAAAACAGTTTTTTTTGTTTTGTTTTGTTAATTCAGCGGTTAAGTGCAGTAATTTAATTGATGTTTCCAGATGGGTATAAGAGCTTCTTGTTTTAATCGTAACAAGATGTGCACAGCCTTTTTTTTTTTTTTCTCAAAACTTACCGTCTATTCTAAAATAACAATTTAACCTGTTGATACAGAACACACAGTGCAGCTCGTTTCATACATTAGTGTCATTTGATCTGAAGGGCATTGAATGCAGTCGCTACTGACATCAGTCACGAAAAGATTATGCAGTTGTTAAAAAGGCATTGCCATCTGCCGAACCATTAGCATTAAGTGGCATTTCCTGGTGCAATATAAACACCACACGATTACGCTTTCAAGAAAGATAAACATGTTTCTTATTTGTGTTTTGCAGCGATGCGTCTCTGCTGCGCAACATTATGTAGCCGGTTGTGTGATTTGACCCTCCTCCCGTCTGTCGGTGGTGTACGTGCGGCCCCGGACTGAGGGATGAAACTGCGGCATTCGGGTTTCTTACTTTAGGGTCCTTCTCGTAGTAATGCTGCTGCGTGCGAATCCATCTTCCCACCAAATGGTCGCGGACGGTGTGCGCCAAGGCGAAGTAGTAGTCGCGCTTCGTTGCAACATTACGGTCCTTTACCAAAGTAAAGTGCAGATGGCGATTAAAATTGGTCTTGAGGTCTGCGACGTTTTCAACCCCGGCGAGACCTCGCACGGAAATTTGCTTCCTTTTCTCTTGGTCCGTCAGTGGCTTGGACATCTTGTAGTTTGTTATATAATAGGAGGTTTGGCGCACCAGGGATATAGTGTACGTGATGCCTCCTGCGTGTGTTGCGACGCGCGTCACTGTGATCTCCAGCAGATGCTTCAGGGTCAAGCGCTCTCATTGGCGGCGCACACTCCCCTCCAAATATACACAGCTAATTTATATTTACAAACTGGGCGGGTCGTAATTCATTAAAAACCGGTCAGTTATTGGATAAATTGATCAAGTTAATGTAGTCGGGGTCCCCATACGCGATTTGCGCGATTGCGTACGCAAAATAACGCTTTGGAAATGATCTCAGAATGTTGATCTCTCTGGAGGTCATTGAATAATTCACACTGCTAACGGAGATTACAGAGCGGAAATGTGACACTTTTGAGGGTACCAGTTTTACTCACGAAATATTCAAAAGGCTTTTTCATATATGCATTACAATAAATTTTTACAGCAATAAATCCCTGCTGTGAACTAATGTGATGTCAATGTCACATCAAAAACCAAATGGCTATCTTACAAAGTTCCCAGAAGAAGCTTTTGGTCACATATTTGCTTGTTCAGCTGTAATCCACATTCTCAGGGTGTTCTCTTTATCTTTTGCTCTGTGTGCAACAGGCGTATCGTTTTTGTCAAAACAAATTGAAGCCACAACTGCCGATGTTAAAGCGCCCATTCTTGTGTTTTGCTGCAAGATCAAACAACACACACTAGTGTTTTTAAGAACTAGGGGCCTGTAACATAAAACAAGTTCCCCAAATAAACCAGGGGCCTGTTCCATAAAACAAGATTAGAGTATAAGCCAGGCTTAATTCAGTTAGTCTGACTTATTGGCAGTTCATTTGTATTAAAATAAGTCAGACTATCTGCCATAAGCCAGGCTTATTTGGTAAACTTGTTTTATGGAACAGGCCCCTGGAAATCAAACATAAATAAAGGTTCCCATTTTTTTAAACAACAAATAACAAACCATGATAAGTAATTTGAAACCCATTTTTAACTAAACTTATGAACAGTATTAGCTTGCACAATATTATATGTTGAGTAACATAACTTAAATTGTACAGCAGCTCTCAAAAACCTAAATCGCTAATACGATAGTGACATCCACAAAATAAGCTATAGACAACTGGAAGTGCATTCTCTTTTTGGTCTGATAGGATTCATATTACTACAAACACAACAATCTCACATGACTGCATCTACTGGACAGCAGATGTGAAGGAAACATGTAAACCGATTGCAAACAGGAATGAATAAGGTAAGGGGTCAAACTTTACTATTACTATTGACAGCTGGTCCCAAACTACACGACTGAGTCCCGATGTGTAATTAGGGTGTTAAGTTCACAAGTTATTTTAAATCCACTTTTTTAACTAAAATCCCAAGCAAGTTACGATAATAACCTATAATAATGTTACTCTTCATGTAAGTGCTTAAATAAATATCTAACTTCTTTACTGTAAGATTGTAGCATTTGACAAGGTTAATTGCGGGGTGATATTTAGTTGTTGTTTTCACAGCAAAATTGACAGTGCTTTGGTACACATTTGTTTGGTGAAGAATTCAGAGAGATTTCAACACATAAAATTAAAAAAAACGAGCAGCTAAAACAGTATTTCAGGGAGGTTACTGTAAAAAAGGAAAAATAAAAAAAGCAACTTAATCGCATAACATGTTTACATGTGTTTAAATATCAGATATCTACTCAAAGCACCAGTGTTTTCTGATATTAAAACCTGAAAAGCTAATTGAATCTTTCGACTCGTGTAGTTACAGTGCAACTAAAACCAATGGTCACGGTCACCTTCTCAAAAAAGGCTCAAGTTATTCACCACCCCTAGAGAGGTTTAGTCATGCTAGATTTAAGAAAATAAAACAAGTCTAGTCTGTTTGCATATCATTTTCATAACTTAATATTTTATAGAATGTCTTAAGCCTTATATATTATATTAATAAATGTATAATCTCTCTATATATTTGATCTAATATATAATATCTATGTGCAATAATACATATGATGATATGTACACACAGCGAGTTAATTTAGCGCTCACACAAACACACTGATAAAGGGAAAGGGAACATGGCTATTTTAAGCTGTAACAGTAGGACTTACAGACATGCTTCTGTTTTAGACTCACTGTTTTGTAATGCTTTGAGTTTAGGACCCCCGTTATAACTAAAGCTCACATTTCAATGTTAACCATGAGAATTATGGCATCTCAAAAACAAAGTCACCACCATGAGTTATTGATTTTGCAAACCAGGCCAGAACCGCAAAAATGCTCTCTTCCTGTAGTGTTCTACATTCACTTACCATGTGCTTGAATTGTATTTTGCATGGTTGTTGATTGGAAGACCTCTGATGTTAAGAGAGCCGTGTTGCCCTCTTGTGGTCATTTTGCTCCTTCATTTGCTGAGTTTCTAATGGGTTAAAAGTGAGAGTTTGGTTTGCAGCGGGCGTCACTCTCTCACTGAATGGGAGCTCCTGTGGTTGGTTGGGAGTGTGCTCGTGCCATCACAGTCACGGGTGAATGCTTACTGAGTTCAACACGACATGAGCTGGAGACGTCTGTCATTGGGCTTCCTCCACAGCAGGGGGCAGCATGCCCTTTTCTCGTAAGTGGTTGCGCAGCATATTGAAGATGTTGAGCTGTTGCTCTGGCTGCAGGACAAGCAACAGCTGTAAAACCTTACTGGGGTTCGGTCCCCTGGGAAACAAAAAACAAAGAAACAAAAAGTGTCAAGCATGTTCCTGTATGCACACCTCCGATACTGAAATGCAAAAAAATGTTTCTTTTTGCAATGTATAAGAAGTGAAAATGTATGTTTTTTTATATATGTGCTCCAACATTTCCTCATTCCACAGTGCAACAACAAACCCAACATTGGACACAATAAGTGCTCAAGTTATTTACCAAGTTATAAACACAGTATATGTACTTTATGTATGTGTGTGTCTGTGTGTTAGAGAATGGATACCGAACCCGATGGGCCGGGTTCGGACAGATATTTAGAAAGGATGCTCGGGTTCGGGTCTGGCTCTGTCACATCACACGAATGTGCGCCTGTGTTTATAAAGGCGCTTTTTGCCCCGTGTGCGCTGATGCTCTATCATCTGTTGACATTTCTGAACGCCTTCCTACAGTTGCTTAATAAAAGCGGGCTTTCCACACAAAAAAGTGCATGTGTCATTAGTATGAGAAAAAAATTTGATTGGGCTGGGATTGGGCTCGGACATAAATATCTTAATGTCTGTCGGGCTCGGGTTCGGTTACTGTTCTGTCGGACGCGGGCCGGGCTCGGACAGACAAATGCATCCCAATCCGCACTCTAGTGTGTGTGTGTGTGTGTGTGTGTAAAAATGGAATAAAATAGAAAATATTTCATGTAAAATATACCATATACAATACTGTAAAATGGACAAAAATAATATATAATATAAATTTTGTTTGTTTACACATAATTTCTACTCTAAACCATCACCAAGATATGATAATGTCAGTGCCGGTTTAGACTCTTTTTAAATGTAGTTATTTACATATTAACATTTGTGGATCAGTTAAAATTTGTGGATAAAAGTGAATAAATTAATGAAACACATTTGTCTTTATGACAACGGAAAAGGATGAAGTGTAACCAAAAAGTTGAGAAGTCACTTGACTTCCTCACCTGATAAAACTTGCTATGTAAACATGAACGAACGTTGCCATCAGATACTGACAGTCAAAACGATCCATTATTCCACCATGCCCAGGAATAGTGTCTGCAAAGTCCTACAGAATAAAAACAAAACATAAAAAAAAGCTAATAGTGTTAACGCTCATTCAAAGTAGATAAAGATTATTTGATACAAATTCAAGGGTTTGTCTGTGACTTCTGCTAAAAAGTAAACCAACTTTAATCTTGAAAGCTCGTTTGAAGCCACTGGCAAAGAATCCACCAAATGGTCCGATCAGAGAGGCGAACGAAGAGAGTGCAATACTGTGGATCTGAAATGGGTAAAGGTTCACCGTTTTCTGCAGACACAAGAAAGACGCAGACATAATTATTATCTAATACTACAAAAGAAAACGTTGCAAATGTTTTCATTTCCAAGGATTCAGGAATAAAACAACCCTCTCAAAATTATATATTTAGCAGAGTTTTACTGGAACACACTCTGTCTGGTACTCACCCATCTAAGTGCATTCTGCACCACTGCAGGAAGTGTGTATTCCTGTATCATGAAGAGGTTCGATGGCTCACACTCCACTGCAAAGCGGTTTGTCTCACTGTTGTATTCCACTGGACAAACAAAGTACTGGTACTGGGATAGCAGGTATGCAAACTGGAATAGAAGGGAGACATTAAGGTTTTAGGTGTCACACAATGCCATGAGGGTTATGGGGTGAGACACGTCCTGTGTAAGATCTTAAAAAAATTGTCCAGGTTTTCATACGTTTGCACATGTACATATCGTATATGATCCTTGAGAAAAAATGATCCTTGGAGGTCTAATGGTGACTTACAAAGAAACTCAAGACCACTGTTGCAAAGAATCCCCCAATGAATCCTTCCCAGGTCTTCTTTGGGGAGAGCTGAGAGAGAGCAAAGTTGTTTGAGATTGAATCATTTTTATTATGTAAATTTTAATTTACAATTGAAAATTACATTAAGGGACGGACAATGTCTATCAGAAATGTTTAGTGCTGTGAGGAAACATCACAGGCTCACCTTAATCAGTGGAGTTCTTCCAAAAAAGAAGCCAAATAGATAGGCCATGATGTCATTACAGATCACAATAGAGATGGGAACAATAAACCTAGAGAACAAATTACAGTTTTATTTTACAAACACATACTGTAGGAGAGAAAAAAAATACAGTATATACAAAAAACAACAGGAGAGAAGAATGTTGCAATCAGTTTCATTTATATTAGTGAATTACTTAAAATCAGAAACTGAGAGTTTCTGCTCTCCCTCGAGCAGCAAGTTATCATGCGGAACATCAGGAAACACAGGAATGCAGCTTGAGAAACTCTAGTAGGAGTGAGGTGAAACCTCAGACAGGTCTGTCAGGTCAGGTGGGCTTACCAGATCATTCCCTCAAACAGGTTCTGAATAACCAGATGTGACTGAGTCACCACAATCAACAAGGTCACATGGGTCCAAGCAAACTGAAATGGCAAGCACAAACAAACACACACACACACCCACACACACACAATGACCATCCACACAGACACACACACACACACACACAAACACAGAGTGAAAAGTTGAAATGTATCTACTCACTCAAACAATGATAATGCAAAACAAATTATGGCACATATCCAAACAAACAAAATCACAGCATGATTTATTTTTGTTGAAATATTTCTTTTGGTAATTCAGAAGCCTTTACTAAAACTATACAATTAAACACAAATAGACATAAACATTCGAAATGTTTGACGACTAAATGTATTTGGCTGCTGACTGATTCTCGTCAGTTTTTAAGTTCATGTGGAACGAGTGTGACCGCACTCTCAAAGAAAATGACATTTTGCTGACATCAGCGGCTGAAGTGAAGTAAGTCACAGTTCGAGGCTATTATTAGTGATCCTGGGCAACTGTAGCTGGACTCAACCCAACAGCTCAACTTTCAGGTTTCTGGTTAATAAATAACCAAGAAGTTACATCAAAACTATGTTTGCATGTTTTGAAGGAAAAATCAAGGCAACAGCTTTTTGCAGCAAAGATATACTAAATTGCTTAAAAGTGAAAGTAATCATATTTATCATGTTATCTATTTCGAATTTACATGCAGTTCTTTTGAAAAAAGAAAAATGCAATATGCATCACTGTTTTAACACAGATATTAAGCTGTTATTACAGCTTAATGCATTCTGAAAACCCAGCTTTGCCATTACAGGAATACATTGCTTTTTAAAACATATTCATTTTTAAGGTACAGGTATAATCAAACTACTGTAGTTTTGGCATGCATACGAGAAACTGAGATGACCTTAAACGCGTGAACGTTGTTGTGTATATCTTTTATTAAAAAAAGTACATCTAATACTAATATGTATGTTAAAGGATCATGAAACCCATATTTCAGCACTATCTAGGATTAAAGCACTAAAAGTGCTGCCTTGCATACACTGTAAATACAGTATATGCCATGCAATGACTAAAAATGATCTGCAATACTTTCAGAATGCCCCGTGTATCTGAATGTGAACTCATTATACAGAAATCTAACATTAAATGTGATATTATGACATGAGACTACTGTGTATTCAAAGGCCTAACACATGATATGCACATGACTGTGAATGAAATGGACAGTTTAGTTCTGGTTGACATATAAATGGCTGATACACACCATATAAAACTGCAGGCGGTAATGTTTCTTCACTAAACTCAGTACAAACATGCAGAAACCTGTAAAAAGCAAATAACATGCGGTTATAGAACAGAACCACAATACAGAAGAAATTATAAACCTTATTACTGTTTACTGTATCACTGTGCTTTACATTTAAAGAAATGCAGATCAGAGACAGCAGACAAGCATTTGTTTCTGTTATACATACACAGTGTATTATGTTTCTGTTCACTGTTATAACAGCAGCACACATCATTAGAGGTTATTTTTGTACATTCTAGAAAGAAAATTCAACAAACGCACTGGGTTATGTTTTATACTGTATATTTAGATATTCTCTATGATGATGATCATTAAGTCATGATGGAGAGAGAGCAAGGTTTAGTGAGAAGAGAAGACTGCAAAGAGAGAGACCTGCAACGGCTGCCAGGATGCTGTGCATTTATGGCCATAACAGAGGCAGAGGTACATGAACACGCCTATACTTTGGCAGCAGGGTCTTTATAATTAATGCTGTTATTAAAGCAAAAGGGCAACATAAACATTATGAAATTCATGTTTATTTGTTGGTTTATTCAGCTTATCACTCTAAACAGTGAAAGCAAGCTTGACACTCACGGTTGTGCTATATTTATGCTACCACTCAAAAGTCTGGGGTTGATACGATTTTGATAGTTTTTGAAAGAAGCATTTTTTTAAATTTGCATTTATTAGATTAAAAATACAATAAATCAGCAATATTTTGGAATATTATTCAAATGAATACTGCCAGGTAATATTTTAATTGAAAATAGATTAGACATTACAGTCTTCAGTGATTATCTTTCACACGATGCTTCAGAAATCATCCCCATAAGAAGTGAAACGTTTCTTATTATTATCCCAGATGAAAAGGTTTGTGTAGCTCCATGCTTTTGTGGAAACTTTGGTATATTTTTTTCAGGACAGATAAAAACAGTTTTGAAACAGAAATTGTTTTTAATATTATAAATGTCTTTACTGTCACTTTTGATCAGTGTATGTGTGCTTGCTAAATTAAAATAAAAATGTAACAGTAGCATATGTAAATGGGGAAAAGCAGGCTGGCATATTTATATAATTGAAGCATAGAAATATACAATCAATTTGAATACCATTCCATATATATTATAATATTATATATATATATATAAATAAAAACAATACATAACCTATCATATAAAGCTAAGTCTAGCTTTTGACTAATAACATTTTCAGAGTGTTTAATGCAAGCTGATTACACTCACCTGCCAAATACAGTGCAAAAGAAATAAACCGATGATATCGCACAAGGAACTGCAAAGGTTCCTCCCTTTGGACAAGTGCGCCGAAATAATCAGCCACTGTCTCGCCATAAAAGAAGTAGTTCACACAAATCAAGAAGTACCTGAAATACAAGGTGCATTTGTATCAAGATCTGATGATTTGAGGGATAGAAATATATGTGATGGAAACAATACAAGGCCCCTTTCAGCTGCTACGCTGTCATTTTGTTTTGTTT
Source organism: Enteromius viviparus (assembly GCA_032353835.1). Classification (NCBI taxonomy): domain Eukaryota; kingdom Metazoa; phylum Chordata; class Actinopteri; order Cypriniformes; family Cyprinidae; genus Enteromius; species Enteromius viviparus. Next base: position 4,399,330 of record JAUCNO010000795.1, read on the forward strand.
GGACAAAGCCTGCAGGTGGGGTGTACTTTATGCTAGGTTCCAACATGGAAGTGCACTTTGCTCAAGTCCAGCTAATCACTACTTTATCTATGACAAAAGGTACCTGGAAAACGTGAGAGAGTGGGTGTGTGTTTGTCTGTAGTTGAGTGTGTGTACATGAATGTAAAGTAAATGAATAAGAGTAGGGTCAAGGGTGGAGAGATAAGCGGTGAAAGAAAAGCATTTTACTTACCAGCTAAGAGTCCTAAACCATGGCAGATCATAGGAATGGTAAACTCTGTAGCCAATGGTTATAATTTCATGAAAACACTTGATCTGAATACCCATAACCTATAAAACAGTTTAACAAAAAGGTGTTGTAAGAGCTGAACACATTCAAAAACATCAAGTTTAAACACTGTAGGGGTTTTAATGGTATTTTTATATTATGTCAAGTCAGATGGGGTTATAAAAGCTCACTGACAGCATGTGGCCCAAAGGGCTTGTAGGAGGACAGATTAAATGTTTTGTAAATGCTTTGTATAGTAACCACAAACAATGGCTAGCCAGTGGTCAGTGTGTTTGTCTTGTTAATTGTGTTTGCATGGTGTAAGGTTTGTACTCACATACTGATACTTACCACAAATATAAGCATAATGGGTCCCAAATAGATGATAAGAAAGAAGCCAATGATCATTGTCAATGACAATATGCCTCTAATCCACCAGTTCTTCCATCTGTTAAGATAAAAGAATAATAATGGAAATAATTATACTGATTAAAATCAACCTGAATACAGACAAAAAGTAAGCTTTGCAAGAAACGATGACATTTTCCCTTTGCGTTAACTTGTAAATGGACTAAAAGTCTATGAAAGTGATGGAAATGAAGATGTGTGAAATGTTTAACTTTTAACCCAGTCATTTCCCCACTGCTGAAATGTGGGTGTGTTTAACTGAATGAAATAGCAGGAGCAGAATGACCTACTGACGACAATGTACAATGTTGAACATTCAAAATGTATTTATGATATTCTGGGCTTTGTGAGAATAAAACCGATGGGATAGATTTATGCCGATAATGCCATAAATGTAATAAATGTGGCTCCATGAGAGGTGTGAATTCTTAGTTTTCTGGCCCACAGTGTGATAAACTGTTTGCAGGTGCCACAAGTCACTAAAAAGAATGGGAGGGAATTTGTCAATGGAGAGAAAGAGAAAGGGGAGGGAGAGTGAAATAAAAATTGCAGCATCATCACAAAATGTGGTGGGTAGCCAGGCGCCAGCATTCAGGCATGTCATTGGACCAGCGCCTCTGCGGTCTTTTAAAGAGGCTGCAGCAAATCCCACCAACACAACAGCAAAACTGACAAGGATTAGGATTGTTCCTAATAAAGATCCCGTTTAATCTCTTTGAAGGCCTATTTCCCTTTTGACCGACCCCTGACCTCATCTGCATATCAAATATCACTAGAGTCTATCTTATTGATCAAAATTAAAAGTGAGCCGCTAAGCAATACACTTGGCTGTGATGTGAAGTGTCAGCTTTCAAAGATTAACCAGAACAGTTTTACAAGGCACTGATTTAATTAAATAATTGTAAAAAAGGTTGTTTTTAGAGAATATTAGTGCACAGGTTTCTTATTTTCCCAGTGAAAACAGGTTCAACCTGTTCAGAGACTCATAGTTTCCCATATGGTGCCTAAACATCCGAACAGGTACATAATTGTTTGGGGAGTGAGCTCAGTGTCATTGGGTACCTAGAAGACAAGCCCTCCAGGGCTTTGTTGAGACACTGTGGAGTGTTATCTATGGAAGGTGGCACGTCTGGCGTGTCCGCTTTGGAGTCGCCCTCCATTTCTCCTTCCCCCTCACCAGGAAAAGCAAGCTTGTCTTCTCCATCTGCCTCCTGCAGAGTGTAAACACACACAGTGAGAAAAAATAAAGAAGATAATGAATGCATTGACTTCAAGGCAGATAATTATATACACTTAACACAGGCATAAACACAAACAATATTACATTGCATTTTATGCAATCCTGTCAAACGATTAATTGCGATTAATTGCATACAAAATAAAGTTTTTTTGTTAACATAACATATGAGTGCGTACTTTGTATATCTATTATGTATATACAAACAACAAACACATGCATATATTTAAGGAAAACATGCTGTTATCAAAATATAATCATAAAAATGTATATATATATATATATATATATATATACATTTATATGTATTTATAAATTTATATACAGTATATATACATTTATATCTATATGTCTGTATTTATATACACATAATGTCTGTATTTATATACACATAATAATTGTCTGTATTTATATACACATAATAAAAAAATAAGTACAAAAACTCATTTTAAATGAGATTAAATCGCAGTTGCAAAGCTGCTAAGGTGTGCTTGTTTGTTTTAAATAGGTTTTTTTTTACCTGGTCTCTGTCAAAATACTTCGTAAATATGGCATTTGTAAATCAACTGCTTTGCTACTGGCAATATAGACACAACAGAATTTTTCAAATAGCTTTAGGATTAATGCAGAAAATAAGCTCTGTGACAAACAAAAGTTTCTCATGTGTTTTGTTAATCATTTTATATGTTTGACTATCTTCACAAACAAACATAATCTATATTAATTTTGATGCATAAATGGAAGTAAAAGTAGAAACCAAAAGGATGATTCAACTAGAAGTGATATATGTAATATATACTGTATCAGAGACATGTTTTTTGCGTGGAAGCACTAAGCAAGACTATGTTGCAGCTTCGATTCACAGCATCTCTTTAGTCTTTTTTATATATATATATATTGCGCAAACACACCCCAAGAAACATTTCCAAAAACAATGAATTATGCGAGAGAACCATCACCAGACACTTGGACGAACACTCGAAACAATGTCATAATTCAGCAGTGTTTAGCAATCACTCTGAAATGCAGCCCTTCATGGAAATCACAGATTTACCAGTCAAAGTAATAGAGAGCGACGGTGGATAAGATATTAGCCAGCATGACTTATGCAAATGCTAGACAAATGCCTCTGATGAAAATCAATCGGGTTTGAGGACATGGCACCCGAGTAGGTGCAGTACAGTAGACTGAAGATACCCGTCTGCTCGACGCAAGGTGAAAAGAGGCTGCTTTCTCATCTTTCACTGTTGTCTTGGCTAGCACAACACAACGACGAGCCATTGCACAGAATAAAATATGGCCGGTAACAGTACCAGAGGAAACTAATGTAAGGTTGGGGGGTGTACTAAAAGACAAAAAGTTCAACCTACTGTATATGTCACTGTAAAAGCTTGTGGTTATGACTTAATAAATAACTCAACATCCTCACAAAGGCTGAGTTACTTAAGTATCATGTCACATGTAATAGCTCTAGCAGTGCACCAGTTTACAGCATTAGTTAAGAGAGGAGAGAAATTCACATGTACTGTACTTGATACACATTCAAATGAACTGATTTAGTACAGAATCAAGACCAGAACTGAATCAAGACTCAAATGTATTAGTGAAAACTATGTCAATAACTAGTCCTGATGTTCACTGATAACATCATCATAGGGAAATAGCAAGGATTGGTCATTGCTAGTAAGCCTCTACATGAGGTTTCTGAAGAAGCTCACATCCAGGAAAAACTGATGTGTAATTGTCTCATAATCTGCAATAAATCTGTCATCTGGATTTAAATTGGTGGCAGTCTACCAGTCTAAACTACAGCTTGTTTAACAGCACCTAAATGTAAAAAAAAGCCACAGTAAACAAGCTACTGGTAGGTGTAATATCATCTATGGCCAACAAACTTTCTGAAAAACATAAATAACATTACAGTACAATAAGAAAGGTATTTCACATATTACACACATGGTACGTTGTTTTGGCTTGAGCTGTCTGTCATATGCATAAATATGAATTTCAGAAAACAACTTTAAAGGTCACATAAAATACTCACTGCTGTCCAGACTAAATTGGTGGTTTATGGCCAGATTAAGCTCTGAATGTGCTACAGACTTTATACCAGGTAAAAGCCTGGCTCCTGTGAGACCATGCTGGCTTTGTTATTCATAGATTTTGTGTATTTCCTTTCAAACTCCTTACTGACAACCAAATTTGGCAATGTATGAGCAAGATGAACACTGTACAATTTCCAAAATTAGGCAATAGAGCAAAGCCTTTGGACCATGAATGTAAGCAGCTGTGCTGAGGAAGTAATTGGGAGCAAGTGTTGAGCAGGGAGGTCACTCATATCTGAAACAAGGCTCAGATTAAGGCTGGTAAAAGAAACCCTCTGTTAACTTTTTAATGAGGACACGCTCAATCCCCCAGAAAACATTCATGGAAATGTACAGATCGGGACAAGATCTTCCAGCTATCTGCTTCATCAGTGTTGTCCAACTGCACTCTGTGCAATGTGACAATTAAATTCATTATTTTCGGAAACTGAAGACAACAAAAACTGCAACATTATCCCTTTTATATTCTGCCAAGAGACAGATGAGAAGAGAGAGTTTCCTAATGCTACAGATGAGTAGACCTATTATTAGATGGAGGGTTTCACAAAATGGTAGCCTGGTTCATACTGCAGTCCATTCAAGAAAAAGAATCCGTGTTTATGAATGAGCAATTATATATTTCCACAATTTAAACGACAATCAACAGTCAATAGGACTCTGCTCTTAACATAATAGTAAATCAGACTGTTCAAAGATGCTATTTTACTTTCACAGAGTTTATTTTATTCCCCGACACATACTTATAATGCAAGTCAAGGTTTCTTGCTTTACATTACATTATTTTTTGCATCCAAGTTGAATGTTTCAGCTGTTTGACATAATAAATTGATATATAAAATATAGGGCCGGGACTTTAACGTGTTAAATTAGATTAACTAATTACAAAATTTTATTTTTTTTACGCATTTTAATCGCACTTATTTTTGCACCGCAGAACGTTTTTCACTGGATGAGTTTCGACGGACCGGCGCACACAACACTATGCGCGTGCAAAAACACATACCGCTTATCATGGCTTTAGGAACAGTGTGTTTGTTTTTTAATGGATAATTAATCCTTTAATAACAACAATACAACACCAATACATGTTTGCAGTACAATATAAAAATCAGGAATAAAACATTTCAATAATTGAGAATCAATTTAGAATACTATTATAATTCGGCAGTCAGTGCTGGCAGCTGGGTGCATTACGGGTATTTCTTTAGAGTTCACTCATTTTTTAGTTTTTGTATTAGTGATGTTATGCGTGTTTATTTTCAAGTTAGTTTGGGTGGATTTGGTTCATTTGCAGCCCTTTTACATAAAAGTGTAACTGTCACCATCATGGAGAGAGATGTGTAGGGGAGGGACTTGTAAGGGGGGCGCTAAGAACAGGTCTGGCCAGGGAGAAATTCATGTAGAACTGCAGCTGGATAAGAGCATGGTTGGGTGCAATCTATGCAACATTTGCATATCACTGCAGCACATTAAGCCTCAAATATCACCTCAAAGCTAAACATATAGCAGCTAGCGTGGTTCTCAGGTCAAATATTTATATGCGATTAATTTTGATTAATTAATTACAAAGCCTCTAATTAATTAGATCGATTTTTTTTTATCTAGTCCCGGTCCTAAAAAAATATAATCACTGATATGCATTTGTGGCAGTGATATTATTGTTTGCCAGCAAAGATTCAGCTCTGTGTTGTGAACATTAGAATATGTCTGAACACTACAATAATTTGTTAATAATTAAAACTGAGCAAGAAAAATATATGACATGCCCTACGGAAGAGAAATTGCTATCTGTCCTTGAAAGCTGTGTGCTCCACACATCTATCCTCCTAAGAGTCGTGGAAGTGCAGGGATAAGAAGACTAGCCTGCTGATTACCTGCTCCGTAAATGAGACTACACTAATCCCCGAGAGAGAAACAGGGAAAAGCCCCAGTCCAGCTCTATCCCAAAAGGCCTAGCGTACACAGAAACACAAACACACACAAAGGCGTAAGAACTGCAGTCAGCAGTCACCGCTTCCCTCGTTCAGTTTCTACCTGCAGAGCCAGCATCTGTAACAGCACGTGCAGAGATCATATAACCAATGAACAGTGGAAATGTCCAAAAACCTGTCATATCATCACTTCAGCAGCCTCTTAAATCCTCTCTAAAGTGCTTAAAGGGTGAAAATAAAGTGTCAGTGAAGGACCATATCCTCTGTGGACTTTTCTTGGGAACGACAGCTTGGCCCAGTTTTCACTGTCGCTTTAAATTCTTTACAGCACTGGCAAAAAAACAGGCTGATCAGGAATTGCAGCAAATATCATAATGGACACACTCATGGCAGATGTCAAAAGTGAATGGAAGAGAGTGGATGCAGCAGAATTCCAAATGCAGTGTTGCTTAGTCTATTCTGTGCTAATTAGTCCACTGTTGCATTATGGGTGAAAAGCACCATTGTAAATAAAAGCAGTTGCTCACTAGTGTATGTTCTGCAGAATGCAATGCATAATGTCCCTGTTAGCAGAGAGATTACACTGAAAGATGGGAAATGACTACAGGTCAGGTGTAAGCCAATCAAATCACTCTCTGAGTTTTGGTGGGACTTTTATCCAACAATGGAAGTTATACGGAGTAGTATTTGGGAAGTGTATTTGGAAATTACAATAAAAATATCCTGCAGCTGTTTTTACCCACAAAACTAGTTGGTCAACTAACGATTAGCCAGTGTTGTCAAATAAAGATTCTTTTTTTAACAATAATATAGATGACTGGCAGTATTATTATTTTTTCTATTACTATTGTGCAGATTCTTAAATAACAACATATGAATGGCATATGTGAAAATCAACATCCGTAGCAACTGAAAATTATGTAAATAACCATAACCTCACCAATATCTTTTTCTCAACCCAAAATACCCCACACAAAGTAAAAGGAGGAGAAAAAAAGATAGGAAAGCATTTGATTATACATTTTATAAAATGAATTAACAGTCTCTCTAATGGAGTTTTTAATTTTTTTTCTTCTGTAGAAAAGACAACATGACTTAAAAACTGAAGCATGTTCACGTAACCAGGTCTAAACCTAACTGTGTAATCCTAAATCATAGTTCTCTCTGTACACTGAGCAGAGAACCACGCGAAAGCCCAGGGAGACTATCACTGAGGCTAATGATGCTTCTCTCGATAAAAGGAAAATAAAAGATATGAAATGAAAACCACGAGACTGAGCTCTAGATAACCTCAGTCATCAGTGAGAGTGCAGGGCTGCAAATACTGCTTGTTACTATGAGTGATGGAGAGACTGACCTTGAGAGAACTGGCTGAGGGGGTCTAGATGGACAGTCAAAGCTCTGCCCGTGAGACATCAGCAATCGTCTTATAAGGTCAGTGGTCTCCAGGACAAAAACACAATGTTCTAAATTTGTCACATTTCCAATAAAAATATAATGCACGTGCCCTTGCAGAATTGTAGATTAACAGACGTATTTCTGCATAATATGCTAAATATGATTGTCTTGGTCACATCACTAAGATTTTTTTTATATTATTAAATATTCTTTTTAAGTAAAATATTGTGTGTATTTTGTTTATTATATCATTTAATTATTCACACTATTTTTGCAAAACTATTAAAATACCATTCTTTTTAAAATATACTATTACTATTAGGGTGGCACAAATTAATCAAATTTCTAATCGTACTTACAAATACTGATGCCACAATTCTATAATCATTTAAAGCTCCTATTAATCGTTCATTAACCTTCATAATAATATGCATTATTTTTTTAAATAACAAAACCAATCCAATATATAGTTAACCATTTATGCTAAATACTATTGAAAAGTTATATGTTTTTCAGTTGTTTTAAGCTCGTTTATTTTGATTTAAAATATGGCATTTGGTTGCTCCAAGCAGAGGTATAAACATCATTCAATCTACAGTACATTTTTGAGGATTGTAATTAATTACCAACATTTATTTCTATTTCAAGGGAATAATCGACAGTTATGATTTTTGTCATAATCTTGCAGCCCTACTTATTATTTTACAAAACCATGGCACTAATTTGGTTTTTGTAAAGTTTTAGGTTTGAGATTCACGATGCTATTGTCTCTCATTTTAAATGCAGGGGACCCTCATTTTCTCACACTTACTGTACTTGTAGGGAACTATTTATGACATTTGACAGCTCTGTAGTCCTCGTAACACAACAGTGCAAAGACAAGACGCCCTTTTTGCAAAGATCTCCATCAAAAGCCTCATCTGTGACTAAAAAATATTTAATTACTGTGTCATGAGTTCAAATGGTCTTTTTTCAGGATGACTGCTGTATTATCAACTATCAACTTTTCCACACTGTGTCCAAGTGATTTGTTGTGATCCACGCCAACGCAGTTATCAGCAAAACTACATCATTTCCAGGGAAGGGGGAATGACTCCATTCAATCACTACATACAGGAATTTTAAACAGATTCTGATAGATTCTAGACATTCTAAATTCAAATCACTTAAAAACAAAAGAACTGATTACAGATAGCAAAACTGTGACATTGAACACTTCCTCCATATTGACTAAAGCACCTTCTTTAAATCCTTACTTCCAAATAAATAACTGATAGTACACTTCACTCAAATAGAGCTGACCCAAAACATATCTTTCAGCTCTTAAACAAGTATTTGCCAATACGACAAACATATACTTCTAAAAACTGAATATACTTTTCCCCTCAAGATGTGAGAAATAAGTTCACTATCTGACAAAAACACTCTGGAGGACTGGAGCTCTAACAAGTTCAGTGGCACACAGCAGGTTTCATTATAAATGAAAACCATTTGAAATGTTTGCCCTTACGTTTCTCAAATAACCGAAAGCTGAGAAAGTAATAATTTGCCCTGTAATAGTTCAGCTCAAATGAGCCATAATTCACCCAAAAATGAAAAATACCATAACTCCCTCTAATCTTCTTCCAAACTTGGACAACTTTCGTCGACAAAAAGGACTTTCAATGTACAGAAAGAACTAATTTCCTTAAATACATGGTTTCTTCGGTTTTAATTAAAATTACACAAAACAGCTCTGTATGACACAAAGTGTGCCTCAATTTATAACCAGCTGTGCTACCTAGACAATATTGTACCCATGCAAAACAGTGAAAATACCCAGAACGTTCCAGACGCGTCAACCATAAATGCTGTCTAGGTAGGCAGCTCAGTAGGGTTTGCGACACAGCCACCAACACTGTGGCTTTGCAGTGTGTTTGGCTCAGCCACTTCATAAGGCAACCGACAGTTTAAAGATGACATATATTAAAGGGACAGTTCCCGAACACAAAAAGCAACATATACAATCCTAATATCGCTTTATACAAGTTGTTTTTGTGTAATATCTTCACAGGCTGAAGCGGTCTGACTGGTTGCTCGCTAGCTGCTTAGCTAGAAGGTCATTCGCAGTCGACTGAGAAAAATAAAGCCTCCTGAATTAGCGTGTGCTCGTTAATTTACCTTGTCACTGATGTTTTCTGTGCTGTCAGGGTCTCCTCCTCGCCGTCTCAGCTCCGTCATTTTTGGCTTATTTCAGTCTAAATAATGCATAGATATCGTCGGGGGTCCACGTTAAAATAAAGCAGAGCGGGGTTAGCGCCCGCCTCGGTAATCCGGTTAATTTAACCTACTGCGACCATCGAAGTGTCTCCCACGGCAGGTAGAGGAACAGACAGCCTGCGTGCATTTGTTTATGTCCGCAGATCTGCTGCTGTTTTGTTAGTTAAGAGAGAGACCAACCTCTCTCTCTCTCTCTCTCTCTCTCTCTAGATCTCTAACTCATTCAGTGACTCAACATAAAGAGGAAACACTGCTCCACTCTGCGGCTGGAGCTCAGCGCACTTTTCTCCTCAGTCTCCCACGACAGTCTAAATGCGATGCTTCTTCTTGTCAAGTCGTCATCATGATGATGAACTGAGTTTATAAGGATATCGAGAAGTCCCATCCGACCGTTTTTAGTTGTGGAAAGGCACTGTCCTGCCTTATACAGAGTTAAACTGATTTCCCTTTGGCCTTTTAAGAAATTCACCCAAAAATTAATTACTTACCAATTCTTGTCATTCCAAAGCTGAATCATTTTTTTTTCTTCTGTTGTTTAACGCGAACCACTTGTACTGTTTTTTTTCCATAAGGGGAAAAAGTGAGTGCCGACCGACACTGTGCCGAGTAAAAGAAAGTGTGTCATACAAGAGTCACAATTCATGAAGGGTTGAAACAACGTGAAAGTGACTAAATAATGAAGAGAGATTTTATTTTGGGAGCAACAATCCACTTTAACCCTTTCCTTAGCTAACTCTCGGATAATAACCTATTTTGTATTATTTTTTTAGATGTGCCTATACATATTTTAGATTTAGTAACTTATTTAAAAACGTGAAACTTTCATATATTCTAGATTCATTACTTGAACAACATTTTAAAAGTTTTGTTTTCATTTGAATTATTAGAGCTTACATTTTATTTCAAACATTTTAAAAATCCAGAATCTAGGATATTTCCTTAAATTGGTCTCAAACTCAATTCTTGGATGGCCACAGCTTTCAAGAAAGAAAGGATTTGCAACAGAAAAGTTTATATCGAATGTTGATTTGAGCGTTCAATACTTGGTCGGGGCTCCTTTAGCACAATTTTCAGCAAGAGTGAATGGCAGGATTCAGCCTGTGGCTCTGCTGAGGCACTATTGAGCCTTCAGCTCATCTATATTGTTGAATTGCCTGTTTTTCATCTTTTCTTTTGAAAATATCCCATAGATTCCACATGTGGTTCACATGTTGGCTGGCCAATCAAGCGCAATGATATCATTGTCAGCAAACCACTTGAAAGTGGTTTTGTCACTAGGTGCCGAAGTGCTGCTGGAAAAGGAGTGGTAGATGGTTACATTGAATTTGGAATTGATAAAACCCAGCTACCTTCAGAAACGGTTCACACCGGACTTCAATCAGCTTGGATTCTGTACCTCCAACCTGACCTTGATTTCCAAATGAAATGCAAAATTCACTTTTATCTGAAAAGAGAACCATAGACGACTGAGCAGCATTCCAGTTCTTTTCTCCTTAGCCCAGGTAAGATGCTTCTGATGTTGTTTCCGTTTCAGAAGTGGCTGAAGATTTCAGTTTTCCTAAAGACGTCTGAGCATGAAGCCTCATGAATCCAGCTTCAATCCAGTCCTTGTGAAGTTCTCCCAAGTGTTTGAATCGGCTTTGCTTGACAGCTTGTGTTCACCCCTGTTGCTTGTGCATCTTTTACTACCCAATTACTTCCTTCCAGTCGACTTTGCATTCAATATGCTTAGATGCAGCACTCCGTGAACAGCCAGCCCTTTCAGTAGTGACTTTCTGTGACTCTTTGTGGAGGAGGGTGTCAATAATTGTCTTGTGGACTGCTGCCAAGCAAGCAGTCTTTCCCATTATTTTGGTTTCAATAACAAGAGATACCCGGAATTCATACTGTAGGGATGGTCATTTATTGAAATTTTAATGTAAATATTCTAATATTGAGATATTGGATTATTACGGTGGCCGAGAGAGCTCAACGCGCTGCAATTTAAAAATAACGCATGCAAACAGAAAAAAATGGCAGCATCTTTAAAATAACGAATGCAAACAGAAAAAAACGGCTGCAACTTTAAAATAACGAATGCAAACAGAAAAAAACGGCTG
>JAUCNO010000795.1:4411134-4428185 GCA_032353835.1 Enteromius viviparus
TAGCGCTAATCAAAGAACCGGCTTTACTGACGAGATGCGCATAATATATCGTTCGATATATATCGCCCAGCCCTAGTAAAGGCATCTCCTTCAATGACTAGCCTACTTCGTCACGATAGGATTCAAAATTGTCAAAACACGATATATACGATCTATATTACGATTTACATTATCTCTGATCCTTTCGTTTTTTTCGAGCTTTCCTTACCGTAATACACCTAGAAGAGAGACTGCTGTAAAAACTTGTCATTGGTGGGGAAGCGTTGTAACCTAATATTAATATCAGGGTTAATAAAAAACATTAATTATGGCTTTTTCCTCAATAAACTCCTAATTTGCTGCTTATTAATAGTTAATAAGGTTGTTGTTAAATTTATGTAGAATTAGGGGTGTAGAATAGTGTCATGCAGAATATGTGCTTTATAAGTATTAATACAGTAAATGGCCAGTATGTTAATAGGCATGATAACTTGCACTAGTTAACAAAGAGAATTGTTCCCTATACTGAAGTGATACTAAGATATTAAACATGTTTGATATTTAGAGATGATTTTAGAACACATATTCTTTTAATTTGTCATACGTCTCCTAGCAAAACAACCCAGAACAATCTAGCAATGCCTTAGCAATCATGTACTGTAGCAAAGAATTAGCTGCCCTTTAAGATCAGCCGGAAACATGACAATTAATTGACTGAATATTACAGAGACCTTACTTGACCTCCTGATACGACTTAAAAAGACAGCAGGTTTTGGACACAGCCAAATATGGCAATCCCTCTTGCACACTATAGAGAAGAATAACAGTAACTTTGATAACAGTACAGTCACAAATATTCAGCACACACTGTTTATATGAAGCAGCCAGCAAGCTTTAAACCTAAAATGCTTAGTTTGGATTTCAAAAATAGAAAGCAGGTACTGTGAAAATCTACCAGTTTTAAATAAAGCTTGTTTATTTTAGTGAAGAGATTAGCAGACAGTAAGCTCACGGGTATAAAGCGGCTTTCAATGTATATCAGCAGAAAATGCATTCATTATCCCCTGAGTCAATGCTTTAATAACACAATATGTGAATAAATGGACCCTTTATGATTTAAAAAGAAAAAAAGAAAATGAAGATTGTGCATAAACAGGTCTTTGGTAAAGGCACATCAGACTGTTTCATGCTCTGGTTAAAACGTTTCGATTGCTCAACATTTTTAATGTTTGATTACGTTTTAATGCTCTTTAAATATTACACATTCAAAACGCTAAGAATGGCACCAGATACGACCGTCTTTGATGTCTTTACGAATAATAAATTTATTAGATAACTACCCATATTACAAAGTAAAATGATGCTTGTTTCTAAGGATCTTTTCTCGTCAGGTTTTGAGAGCCGTCCAATTCTCTTCAAAGCAACTCTAGCGCAATGACTGTCTTAGTCACCTATTGTAAACAAAGCGCTGTGATAAAGAGAATGGGAGAGAGAATGTAATTGTGGGAAAGCGTTGAGCGGAAGGCTTTGTGCTGATACTGTAGGGGCTTTCTGCCCTGTAGCCTGTGCAGCAGCCATGAAAGAACTGAAGCATTGAAGTTTGCCTTTCATCCGGCATAAAAAGCCACACAATTGACTGAGTCACATCCCAAGCAGCTAGCAAGCACTTCTGCTCTAAACCGCATAAGCGCTGGATCACAATGCAGAGGCTAAACTCTGCGTTTCAAGCCCTGGATTTCAAGCCAAGCCCAGCCTGGATCCCGGTGACAAAGTTACACACGCTCTCTCGTTCCTCTGTCATGTTTGTCTTTTTAGACCATAGAGTAATCTGCACTGCTGCGCACTATGATATTCACATTTACTGTACTCTATGTGGAATCACTGGAGCCTCACAGGATTCTTCATTCGAAAATGATCAAAATTTTAGTAAATGTGATGTCATTTCATATACATGTTACAGGACACCGTGCAGTGCCAGCTTCAACGGCAATGACACCAAACAGTAGGGTAAAGCATTAGTATATAGACCAATTCTCAATATTAACTAATTGTTTATGATCATGCACATCATTAACTTATTGGCTGTTTATTAGTACTTTATTAACATGTTCTCCATGACCATATTCTATAACCCCAATCCTACACAATACCTAAACTTAACAACTACCTTTCTATTAATATACTGCAAATTAGGAGTTTATTGAGGCTAAAGTCATAGGTAATGGTTTGTTAATAGAGAGGATTGGGCCTCAAAATTAAGTATATTATACACAAAGTATATATAAGCATGATATATATTACTCCTAAACTAAAATGATTGATTATTATTATTATTATCATCTTAGTCATTGTTACATATTTTAAAATGAGAAACTCTTACACTGAATTAATTACTTCAAAACTATATCTTTTCAGTTTTTGACCAAACGTATTAAAAAAACTATATACATACGCATACATAAAACATGAAATATATTTATATATTTTCTTCTTGTTTTGTCAGAATGTTATAGACTGGACCAGTGTTGGGGAAAGTTACTTTTAAAAGTAATGCATTACAATATGGCGTTACTCCCTAAAAAAAAGTAATTATGTTGCTTAGCTTTTATTGAAAGTAAAGTGTTACGTTACTTTTGCGTTACTTTTTAACTATGGGCAGGGCGTGAGTGTTTGTTTTTAATATAAAAAGTTCTATTTATAGCAAATGTAAGAGCACACCAAAAACTGTCACGAATAAACCTCAGGCTGAAGAAAAAGTAAATTCACATCTGTAAAGTAGAATACAGAAGAAAGTTCAAAACTCTTCAGCAATAAAACAAAACAAAACAATGAAACACAGTCATTGTTGCTTGTAATTATGGTTGAGACAGATCATTAAAGGTCAGCAGCAAAGACAAAGTTAATAAAAAGAGATTAGATATATTTGTGTAATTTAATTATTGCAGGTTTGCATCATATTCTGAGTTTATTTTAATTCATTTTGATGAATACTAAATCTGTTTTTTGAGCATGAGATGAATTAATGCACATTCACATTTAGTCTAAAACTAAACTATACGTTACCGATGTTCTGACTTCAGCTGCCAAGTAAGAAACATGACTACCAGTCAAAAATACATGACATGATTTTAAAACAATTAAATACTATATATGACACACATTTTGGAGTAACAGAAGCATATCTGTATATATATTTAGCATATCTGTCATGCAGTGTGTGAACCGTCAGTATCTGTGTGTGCATGTGAGCCTGACAGGTTTGTGTGTCTCTATCCATATGTGTGACTGGCCATTGGGAAATCAAACAGCACTTTGCCTTGCATCCTTAAAGACTCCACGCCGCATCCCAGGGGATGGCGTCTGATTGGTCTGCCAGGTTGTCAGGCGTGAATGACAGGTAGGAACCGGCAGACTTTAACTCTGTGATCTGTTAAAATTGATAACGAAGAGAAACCGGACCACCAAAACACACAACAAACAGCATACTACAGAATATATTAGACATATCTGAACCCCAAAAAGTATGTATTATTGTGAATATAATGCTCAAATATATTCAAAGAGCAGAACAAAAGTGATGTATTCGACATCTCAACTCACTAAACTCAACATAAGGCATAAAGCAGGTTTTTCTGTGGCTTAGACACAATAAGTGTCCAACATGCCCCTAACTCAGTATTTACAGCAGTCTAATTAGTTTTATGTGAGGCTAAGGCATTACGCTTTGCATACATTTCATTCACACTGTATCCAGGAATTAAGTGTCTCTTGTCCTAATGCATGCACACACGCAGCCATTTTTCTTTTTCACACACACGTATGAATCATACACACAAGAACACATAGATTTACGCTTGCCGTGCATTTTTTTTTGGTGCCCAATTAATAGATTGCCAGCGTGTTGCATATTTTGCATGATAAAGGAGGGCAATATTAAAGTGCCATTCGTAATGAAAATGCACTTTGCAAATTAAAATATGCCGAAACCCAATTTTTCTAGCTCTTTAGGAAGTAAACAGTCCTTAACCAATTAAAGCTCATTGTAATAATTCTGTGATTTATAGCGGGTACTTTAACTTTCAAAAACTCGGCTAACCCGCATTAAGGTCACCATCCATCATGTCTGTGAAACTGAGAGAGGGAGTAATGGCTGTTGTATTTGCCGCTTTTGATGATAGTATGAAAGAAGTATTAGCACTTGTCAACAAAACTGCTTACAACATAACATTAGCATGCATGAGCTGCGGAGACGATTTGTTATTCTGGCAGCCCCCCTACACATTGTTACATTCTTACGGAGTCTGTGTGTGTGTGTCTGTGAGAGAGATACAGCGGGAGAGAGAGGCATCAGGAAAGCGGCATGTTTGGTTTTGTGACAGAGTGGCGAAGCCAATGTGAAGGTCTTATTTGCCGTAGGTTGCAATTCAAACAAACAACAGGACCGGGCATTAGTCATAAGAAGGAGAGAAAGAAAAGCATAAGAAAGATGGAATAATTACTCAGCTCACTCTTACACTTACAACACACTAGTTTACTGCATTCATTCATTCATTGATTCATAATATTTTTCCTTTTTTAAGGGGCACTGATGGCAGCCCAGGTGTACTTAGCGTAAATATATAAATAAATACTTTTTACTTTTTGATGTAGAATTTCAATATATTTAAAAAATGTTCATAATGTTTCATAAGAAGGTATTAATATATATACTGTAACACTTCATTTTCTAAATAACTAAAATAAATGGAATACATAAGTATTAAATAAAATATAAGTATAATTTTATATTTATATTTAAATATATAAGTATAAAATCTGTCACACTTTGTTTTAAGGTCCATTTCTCACTAACAGCAAACCATAAACTACAAATGTTGTCTCAAAAAGTATGCTTATTAATAGTTAGTAAGGCAGTTGGTAAGTTATAGGGTAGGGTTAGGGATGTAGAATATTGTCGTGCACTATATGTGCTTTATACTGTAAGTACTAATAAACCCCCAATGTGTTAATAATAGACTTGCTTATAAGCAACTAGTAAGAACTGGTTCCTATTCTTTTTTTTTCATTGGGTAAAACACACACACACAAGTTTTATAGTTGTGTTTTAAGAAAAACATTTATGTATATATAAATTGACTATAGAAATGACTGACTATTAAATAATTTATTAATTTCCACAACATTTAATATTCATTTAAAAGCAAATGGTCTACAGAGAGTGTGAATATGACTTCCTCTCTTTTAAGCCAGAAGAATAACCAAGCAACTTAATTTTCTAAATAAATCAATTTCAAGGGCTATGTGACCCCTCAGTTTCAATTAGCATGATTTTTTTTATTGTCTGCCTTTTGAACTGACCAATTAAAAAAAGCTACTGTAGCAAGAGAGCAAAAGGGAGAAGCATGGATGTAAATAAAAGCACACAACGGCAGAGGTGTAGAATTGCCAGACACTCACACTAAGACACAGGGCAGTAACATTCGGCCATTACAAATGGACTCCTTGGCTGGAGTCGCACATGCACAACTCCACCTCTTCCCGAGCCAAGAATGCACTTAGCCCCACGCTGGTAAATGAGTCCAACCATTTTGACTTCTAACATTACACACTACGCCGATAGCGACCAGCCCTGGAAAAGTGCACCTTTTGTTGAGACACGAGCATTGCCTTAATCGAGCTTAAACATCAGGGCTCGTGCCAGGTACTAATTAGGGAGTTGGGAGTCGGGGACAGATAATCAAGAGGAGAGCTTAGCGGCGTCTCTGATAGGATGACAAAGGCCATTTATTCAGCTTGTCATACAGTAGGACCGCCACTATGGCCCTGTCTCAACACAAACCCGTCGTCTCTCAGAGAGGATAATCTAGCTCTGGATGCTGTCTGATTAATTAGACTGCCCGAGTTGTCAGTGTTGTTGAAATGATCCCACTGGCCCAAAGTGAGTCGTCATTTGTGCGGACAGTGTTTACCAAAATGAATTAGGGGAGCTGGCATTCCATAAGCATCAATGTGCATCCATTAACTCTGTGTTCAGAATGTGGAGATCATGATTGTCAGCAGAGTTCATCCAAAAGTGAAAATGCTTATCATGAACTCATCCTCAAGTTGTTTCCAAACCATATGACTTTCATTTTCTACTGAAAGACAAAGGACATATTTGAAAGAAGGATTTTGGTTTGGCTTTCGAGCTTAAAAATAGACACAAATGCACCACAAAAGTGGTCTTCTGAAGACATTTCATAGCTTTAAGTGAGAAAAAAAACTGACAAATGCAAGTCATCATTCACTGAAAATCATTACATGGAGCTCTCCTTGGAGCATTCATAAGTGTTTATAAGAAGTAGCAATGTCGAATCATATTCAATCAGATGTCTTTAGAAACGTTATATGAACTACTTTTCTGATGTGTTGGTGCTATTACATGCTTTTTAAGGTTGAGAGCTATAGTCCATATTTATTCTAAATGCATAGACACAGTCTTCAAAAATTCTACTAAATATATAAAGAAATACACGTATTTGACTCAACATGAGGTTTAGTATATTTTGACAAATTGTTCAGTTTTAAATCTGTATTGCCTCTACTCTGTGTTCATACTAAGTCCCTGTTCACACTAAGGCGTTTTGGCTTTGAAACAGTGTTTCAGGATGAAAACAATCCTCATCTACACTGGCCTTTCTGCTGCATTTCAGAAACAATCTCACTCTACACTAAAAAAACGAAAACGAATGAGAAATCTACCTATACACATCTATGGGAATAAAAATGAGCATGATGTTATTGTTATTGTTTACACTGTCGTCAAGGATACGCAGTGCGAATGTGGGCAGTCACGCAATCGTTTTCTAAAGTGTTCGCTTTTGTCCGTTTACACTGAATCCCAACCCTAGAGTTTTCAAACTAATACTGGGTCTGCAGCACACAGTGTTCAAACTTGAAAATGGCAGAGTAGTGTTAACGATAGGCGCCACCATTTAAAACGAAAACACACTCGTGTAAACAGGACCTAACTCTAGGCCCAAATTCTCTTCTCCTCCTTCAATTACAGATGCCATGATAATTCTAGTGTATTTCCCTCTCTGACAGACTCTCATTAGCCACGGTTCTCTGGGCTATACATTGAGATAATTTGTGGCGCTTTGACATACACAACCAGCAGGGGAGGGAGGACTGGGGATAAAAGCATCATTTCAATTAATAAAGGCTCTAGTGGCTGATAAGGGCCTTTAGGATGGAAGAATGGAGGAGGAGAGGAGAGAAGGTATGGGGATGAGGTCATGACAGTAGCTACTTAGTGCTGATACTCATTTATGGCCTGTACATATGAGTTAACCAAGCATAAACCATCTTTTTAGAGCTACGAGGAAGGTATAGCGCTATTGGAATAATCTATTTGCATGTTTTTTTATATGGTAAAAACGTTATATAGAAGGTTAATATAGAATCACTAATTTCTATTTTATGCTGTGTGTGTACCGAAAACCGCTATTTGAAATTGTAATAATAATAATAATAATTATTATTATTTGAAAACAAATATTCCTATCTCAAATTGGCACTCCGGCACATTTAAATATTTGCATTTAAACAAAAATATGCATATAATATATTAATAAAACTACATTTGTAATTATAATATTTATAGGTGCCAACAGTGCCAATTTGGGGCAGGAAATGGAACGAGTGTTCCGGAAACAGACACTATTTGTGCTTCAGGCTGATGCTCCAGTGGTGCAGAAATATACCTTGAAATATAACCTAAAATGTAGCATGAATGTCACAGTGCTTTAAATTACATTTGGTCCTGCAAATGATTTTGATGAGTTCAAATGTCATTTTCAAAGTAATGCAAAGAGCACTATTAGAAATGCCTATGAACGATGGTAATGAGAAACAGAATATGCTCCTTCTGTTTTTTCCTCCTGTGTAAGAGGTGAGGTAAACGACTGCCTTTATAGTAGCACGTAATTGTGGTAATCAGTGCTAAATGCTGCTGTTGTGTAATATTGCTTGGCAATAGACAAATTCACTGGAACGCTAATTTTGAACAGCAAAGAGGTGATTATTTCACCCCCTTCTCAAATGGATTCTAATAGCTGTGGTGCAAACACACACACTCACACAAGCTCATGCAGGTACACACCCCCAAAACATATTCATATACTAGTTGCTCACTTGAATATATACACACGCTCACAACTCTTTGCACACTGGGACAGTACTACTTTGTCACTCCAAATGGTCACAATTTCCATTGTTACCAACAGAGTTCAATGGAATCTGTGACCATAGTTAATTAACGTTGCTTTGGGAAGCAAACCCCCCCCGTTCTCACTTTCTACTGTCCTTCATCAGTGTGCCATCAGATTGACAGTAAAGCAGACACATCATTTTTAAAGCTCTTTCTAGTGCTCCCCCACTCTTTTACACACCTCACTTACTGTATGTGTCTTCTCCCCAGCTAAATTCTCCAGGGGATTTGACTTAGTTTACACTGCCATCTTGTTGTCATGACTGCAATGACACGCCTCTCTTTCCCCAAAGGTATACATCTGACAGCTGCTTTTGAACAGAAACAAAAAAGGTTGAGGAAAGCAAATTTCATTCGAATATAAATTTCTTGTAATGAACACTGGAATAAGAAATTAAATCAGATTTTGAGTTGGTATTACAGTATAATTTTAATACATGTGTGATCATTATTTAGGCATACTGTATGACCTGTTCATGTGTGTATGCACATGAAACTGATGAACTCTGGTGACAGCAAATAAATATATAAGTTTATAAAGCGGTCCTAGATTCTATTTGATTCTAGCAATGCTACATTACAAAATATAACAGCTATTATGTAAAACACCTATGTCACTGCACATCAACCTTGAGGCTTACTATTAGCTTTCACAGTGGTTGGGTTTACATGTCATCTCATCTAGTGTAACGATCACATGAACGTCCTTAGAAAGATTAAATGTCAATTGGTGTCCTTAATAAATTATATCGTAACCATATAGTGAATATAGTCATGGCTAAAGGGATTGTAGGCACCTGAGTGCTCTACTCAAACAAGTCATTAGCTGTGACTACATTCACAGAACAGCATGGTCCCTTGTACCTTTCCTGAAAAAAAAACAACAAAATAAGATAACTGGAAAACTTTTTTTTTTACCTAAACATACACTTCACCACAGTTTCCAGTTAAAACAAATTATTCTATAATAAACACTTCTACCGCTACATTTGTAAACTACTGTATTGTATGTTTGCATCACATAATCATATCCATACGTATGCTTTTTCTGATACAATAAACTTGCTTGGTAGCCCACCAGCTGCATTTAGGTGCAAGAATGAGCCCAATATCATTTTTAGAAATGTTGTTTTCCTAAGTGCCCGGACTGAAGAATACAGCCTGCAACATTGAGCAAAATGCTAAGCTAGTTTGAGCAATGCTAGCATCGGGCGCTGTATTAAATTAGCCTGATTGGCTAATTACTTGTTTTTATTTGAATCTGTATTCAATCAGAGCACAGCCATTAGAGAACATTTCAAATGACAGACAAGCAGCGTACCCCCTCTTCATGAGGCTAAGTAGTTTGGAAGTGAAAATATGAGTTGTCAGTAAAAGTGGCTCTTAAACTAAGCAGTGGCCAGTAAAAAAACAGATGAGGAAATGTCCTGTGTGACTTAAACGCGTTCCTTAATGTTAGCATAATCACCATGTAGCGAAAGACTTCCTTTTTAAGACCTTTACTGGACGTGGCGCGTAATTAAACAAGGAAAAGTCATATAAATGGACGTTGTCACGCTTCTGCATGGTTAGTGCTTGGTTGTTAAAGTCACATCTGGTGGAGGTTTTTTCCTGAGGCCATCTTTTAACGGCGGACTCTTGGAGCTGGGTACTGTACAGCTGTGGGTGGGCATCAAACTGGCAAGAAATTTGAGGCAGGCAGGAATTACTTCTCTGGGCTGACCCTCTAAAACAAGTTCTACATCTAATCCTTGATCCTGAAGTCATTTAAACCATGAACGATGTCTCCCCCTCAGTATATTGGTGTAAATAAATCCCTCTGTGCTCACATACAGGCTGAGCCTGGAGCCGTTGATTAGATGTCCGCGGCAGATCAGGGAACAGGCTGATCCAAGACCAGCTGTTGAACTTGAGGTGAAGCCACAACCCTCCAAAGAGCTGATCTTTGATCACGGCACCACTCGGGGAACTCTGGAGCATAAATGATGTCTCATCCAGCGCCTACCCATACCCAGGGAAATCACCATGAAATTCACCATGAGCTGATATTATGCATATCCAGCCCATCTTCTCACCCCTGACCAGCACACTGGTCTTCAGCTGCACTCCCAGGAGATTTTACACTGTGGACCTGGCTCTCCATGTGCGCCCTGAGCTCCTGATGATGGCTAAAATGCCATGACTAATGTTATTGCTGCTGCCTTTCCAATGAAGGGCTGATATATGGATTTGTTGCAGGAAATCCCAGGCAGTGTATCCCTGGCTACTCTCACATGCAAACACACAGAGATTCTGAGGCAGAGCAGCTGCAGATGGGTGATGCTATTAGTTGTGGTGATTAGGGGAAGACAACATGCGTGGTGTGGAGAGACTGACTGAGCCAGCGCAGTAATGCGGGCTGCACTGCTGCAGGATGAGGTGCTGGATAGTGTGTGTGTGCGTGTGTGTGTCCTCCCTGTCCACACACACAAACACACACAGAGAGACACACACAGACTACTGCTCATATGAACACATCCAAATGTTTCCAAGCAGTAATTCCCATAAAAAATGCATTTATAACTTAATCTAGTTGCATACAATATACTTGAAGCCAGTTTCATTACACCCTTCATCATATTTCATGCATAAAGCCGAAATATAACATATACTCATATGTTG
This sequence comes from Enteromius viviparus, assembly GCA_032353835.1. Taxonomy (NCBI): domain Eukaryota; kingdom Metazoa; phylum Chordata; class Actinopteri; order Cypriniformes; family Cyprinidae; genus Enteromius; species Enteromius viviparus. The sequence goes on from JAUCNO010000795.1 coordinate 4,422,026, forward strand.
TATATATATACTGTATATATATATATATTTCTTATTAAACATGCATTTAAAATATCTTTAAAATACAAAAGATCCACTTTTTTTAAAGTGATAACATTTGAAATGGTTGCCTTCTGTTTTCTTCATGTGCAAGAAATTAAACCAAAGCATGCATGAAAAAAAAGATAAATATGCGTAAAATATATCAATAAAGAAATAAATACTAGAAAAATATTATGTAATGTTTACATCAGGTACCTTTTTTATAACAAACTATACTAATTTCTTCAATATTTTCTACTGCACATCTCATGTGACAATGACAAACTGTCGTAGGAAAACATTCATGTCCTTACATTCAGGCAGTCCTGTTTTCTTTTAAACATACCAATATAGAAAGCGCATGAGAGAATGAATGAGAGAGAGAGGGCAATTGAACCAGATAAAATTGAAATTTTGCAGTGTTTTCTCTTGCAGGTGGAGCTGATTAAGACCTCTAAGTTTGGCACCTCATATTCCTTTATCCGTTAGGAGAGGGGCTGAGTTACGTTATGATGATGGCATATGTGCTGTCTCTGTATCCGACCTGATTGTAAATCACAGAGAAATCTCTGTAGCCCTGAAGTACTTTTTCATACTGATATTTTTGCTCTTTTTCTCTCGTTTTGAAAGTTATTACGGTATTGAATTACATTTATCAATGAATAAGGCAAGTAAAGCAGGATATAAGCTTTGTGGGTTAGTTACTGGGGACAAAATTGTACCCTGAATCTGACCAAATGCATAATAAAGTAACTAAATTATATATATAGACACACACACACACACACACACACACATATTCTTCCACTAAGGTGTTCTTACCACTGTCATAAAGTGTGACACTTTACGTGTGTATTTTTGGGGTGCTACCCTCAAAGGGGGGGCGTTGAAAGGCGAGGGGGTTGCTGTCGGGTTCCTGGGCTCCATTTGCAATTGAAAGCAGGGGGCTGTGGCATAATGAAAATGTAAAGCAGTGGTTTCATTTTATTCATTGTGGCAGATCCAGATTCCCAGAGAAACCTCACTCCAGCAATCAGTCTATTAATAATTGAATCTGGTTCAGGAAGTGAGCGAGGCGAGTCGGTGCCACGGCGCTACGCCTCACCAGCTGCTGACCCTCATACACACCAGCCAATTACACATCGTCGGTTAATTGTCGGGTGATATGATTGCGCCGCTGTGGGGGAGGATGTGGCGTCACTTGGGGTGGCAGGGGGTTTGTAGACCCCAGGGTGGCAGAAAGAAGACATGAAGACGGAGGATTGACAGAGAGAGAATGTTTGCTAGTTATTGTGCTTACTAACCGCTAACATTATGTATTAAATTGTATTAAACATGTAACTTGTCCCATACCAGTTTGTGCTACAGACGTGAGTATTTTCTCTAATAGTATGGCTTTTTGAGGAGAGGTGTGCTAGTACTTTTATAAGCAATGAAGATCATACTTAACTAGACTAGTAGCCAATAAAATGGCCAAAAAAAAATTCAAAGGGCGAAAGCAGCACAGTATGGATGTCAGTCTGTATCTAAATCCTTTAAGGAATAGTTCACCGAAAAATTTAAATTCTGTAATCATTTACTTTGCCTTAAGTCGTACAGTAACTTGGCTGTTTTGGTCACCATTGACTTCCATAGTAGGGGGAAAAAACAGTGATCCAAAACAGCCTGTTTCCAAACGTTCTGCAAAATGTCTTTAAAATTACAAGTTTGGAACTACTTGAGGGTGAGTAAATGATGACAGAATTTTCATTTTTGGATGAACTATTCCTTTAACTGTATTCAAGATGCTACTGTAAGCTCGTCTGTAAACAAGACATGTTGAGGCTCACACCTGTAAATAAATGGGGTTGTCAATCCCAAAAACTGACTGTGTGAATGTAGCCATAGACTTGGATGTGAGCTCTTTTGACTAGGGCCACAAAGAGGCCATCTAGCAACCACCCACAACACCAAAGCAACCACATAACAACTGAGAACCAGTGTTAGTCAAACTATTACAGCAGTAGCCTACTAAAAATAGTTTCAATCAATTGAAATAGTTTAAATTAAATAAAACGAATATTTATAAAAATCTAAAAAACTAAGAAAAATAAAGTAAAATGACCAAAACTAAAAAAATAATAAAATAAATGTAGGTTTAAATACATACAAAATGACAAAAACACACTAATAAAACAATCTAAAACCAGAATGGAAATATATAAATTCAACAACAACAACAAAAAATTCTATAAAATATTATAACAGTATAGAAATAATACTAAAACAACACTCCACACCTTGCTCTGGCACCTTGAGTCTTGCTCAGGGAAAAAAGAAAGTTCTGTATATTGCACACTTGACCAATTAAAAGTACATCTTTCAAAAGCTGATTTCATTTAGACTGCGATATAAGGAGTTCACCTTCATACTCACACATACAAACACACACACACACACACAAGCATACAGTCAAGTATATAGATATAAACTACCACTTATTACCAGCTGTCATTTCAGTTACATGAAGCTGAGATAAATACTTTTATACCCATCTCTGCCTGTGAACTGGACTGAAACAAGTTATGATGCTTCTGTTTTTATACCCAGTAATATTCATCAGCATAGCAACTGAGCCAATATACGCTGCAGCTGATGGAGCTGCAGACAGAATGAGAGAGAGAGGTATTACACAATACTCAAGATTTGATCCACAGAGATCATAAAAGGGCTGTGAGCATCAGCTATTTCTCATTCACTCCAGTATTCAGACTAGTGGTTAATCAATATGTATTTTTCAGTAACTGAATTTTACCCATTTACATACAGTGTTGAATGTTTGGCTTGTTTATACAATATAATGAGAACATGATGTGTTCCAAACGATGTGATCTTTACCATACATGTACTTAATGCTACTACATTAACATAACCCATCAAGAAGTTTCATTTAAATGCCTAACTGTGAATAATAATTGAAATCAAACACACTGCTATTTTTTTTTCTCTCAATGAAAACATCTTTAAGGCAAGAAACATTTACTTGAGAAGCAATAAATATACATATATATTTAGTGTTTTTCTCCACTGGCATTTGTTTTGTTTTCTTGTAAACATGAACTAAATGCTTACTTCATTTTAGATCCTCTGAAAACTGTTTATAATATCTGGATCTTGTTTTTACTTGAAAACAAGACAAAAATTCGGATTCAAATTTATTTGCAGTGCAACACAACAGTGAAGCAGACGCAGATTTTGCTTGTGATTTGAAAAGAAACCTGTCAAACTGACTCTTACGCTTCACATCTTTAGTATTGTTTTTTGCTAAGACAGACATACAATGCATGTGGAGAACGTAGATATAACAGACTAGATAAATGCAGCTACACACCGTGACTCAGCAAGAAACATTGTCCCTTTCATTCATGCAAATTCCTTATACATTTCTCCTCTTCCCCGTCAGCCCCTCACTTCAGCCAATCAACATTTAAAACACCAGCAACAGACCCAAAATCCAACGTGTATTGAAGGCCCTGGGGATGTGGTTCACTCTCTGTGTGGCACCACCAGAGACAGGATGACACTTGTTGCCTTGGGCAGTTATGCTGTTACATTCAAAGTCAGATGTTCCTACCTGATATCTCTTGCTTCTGACCATATAACACTACGAATGAAGAATGATTTAAGAGAATAATTGCTTGCTAGTAAGTTTTACACCGTAAATTGTCTTTTTTTTTCTCCCCTAAAGGGACGTACACTTTCATTCAGAAATAGTGGTCTGGTGTGTGTATTTACTTATTTTTCTTTCTTGCTTTCTTTTTTTTTCTTATGCTTAAAAAGACTTATTCTTAGTCTCATGCTAACTAAGGCTAATTGAAAATTCAGCAAAACAGAAAAGTTGCAACATTTTATTAATTGTAAATAACGGTTTGCTATTTTAATATATTTTAAAATGCAATTTATTTCTGTGATGGCAAAGCTGAATTATTAGCAGTCGTAACTCTTCAGTGTCACATGATCCTATAAAAATTCATGACATGTTGCTCAATACACATATTATCATAGTTGTTGAAATTGTGGATTTTTCAAGGTTCTTTGAAGAAAAAAAAGTTTAAAAGTTCAATTTTTTTTATTCTATTTAAATATCTTTTTATTTATAGATATAATATTTATAACAGAATTTTAAATAGAATATTTAATTATTTGTAATATTATACATATCTTTACTGTCACTTTTGATCAATTTATTGCATCCTTTCTGAGCAAAACTTTTAAATGCTGAAGTTTAGATTGCATACAGCGTATATCAGTTCATACATTTTCCATGGAATCAAGCCGTAGTGTTTCTACAACCATTAATAAGCAGGAAGGCTGACTGTTCTAGTAAACTGTCTTAAGCAGGTTAGTTGAATGAACACCAACGAGTGCTTTGTCAACATATTGTAATGATGCATACACACTTATGGGGAATAATTCAGGATAAATACAATACAATGTGCCCTCTATCAATTACAGTTCAGTTATCCACCTAAAACAGTTCAGTATAATCACCTACTAATGACCAACAGCACATCGACACGGTGAACTCTGACAATTCTACTGCTGTCAGTGTCTGGTAATGGGAGGAAATGCCAAAAATGCACATCTAGGCGGGGGTGGAAATGCATCTACATGCTGCATGTGTGTGTGAATGTAATTTTAAAAACAGTAACAACAGAACAAACACTAATCTAAGGCTAGTATGAAAGACCATAGTGATATTTACATTATGAAGGTCTCATTGCCCCACCTCCCTCACCCCCCGCTCTCTCTCTCTCTCCTTGATTTGCTCGCTGCAACCTTGTTCTAGATAGAGATATTCAGACTGTCAGTATAAACTGCCTCTGTTTTCATTTTGCATTTATTTCAATGCCAGACTCGAGGCATAAATTTTTCATCACCTGCTAGTCCATGAATAAAAGATTAAAAAGAACCGAGAGGGGAGGGGACACGGGGAAGCAGAGAGAGAGAGAGAGAAAACACAAGCCAATGTAATGTAAGGAAAGTCTATCTCTCTCTCTCGCTCTCTCTCTCTCTCCATAATTTTTACATCAGGAGCAGTACTGCAAGGTAAAGATACAATAATGAGGGGTGAAGCCGAGAATCGCCTCACCTTGGCGTTTTATAGGATTACCTGCTGGGAGAATTCAGATTTCTGGGCGCCTCTCAGCTCTTACTTATTTATTCATTTCTATATTTATTTATTTTATTTATTTCTCTATCTGTCTATCTATCTGTTTCTCTCTTTCCCCCTTGAGCAGAGCGTTGACAGGCAGGGCTGGAGTGAGATGTTGGAGGGTGAAGGGGCTTGCGGTAAATTTCATGATGTACACTCTGAAAAGTTCAGGAGCGAGCCAGAGGGCAAGACAGATGGTGGGATGGAAGGACAGGATTCTCGTTCACCTCCCGGACCCTGTGCACAAACTTTCATTCCGAGGACTCATTCGCGATTTGTCCAAGAGAGCCTTCTCAATGCATTCGTGTATCATTGTTATATAACATCACTATATTTTACAATCTGTCAGAGCGCATAATATCAGTGTTTACTAACATGCAATCTTATGAATACATTCCCTAACACACTCACTGCACGGTGTATGTATGTATTAGGGCTTTCAATATAATGTTCGTTTACTGCGATTACTTAAAATAAATGAAGAAAAATAGCACAGTGGGCTGCAGGCTTATTCAGTGAAATAGACACCAAACAAACAATATACTTTACTTCTAAAGCTGCATTTGTGGATGGCTCTTCAGTATTTATATTTTGTAAATTAATGTGTCATTAATTATCTTCGTTTTGGGTCTTTACTCAGCACACATTGATATATTTCATTATTTGCAGTTAATTTAATTAATTGCCATATCTAATTAATTAAAAATAGTGAATAGTTCCCATAGATAGTATATTTACTGTCTTTTATTTTCTGATTTTACACTTCAACTGAAAAAAACAAACAAAACTGCAGGATATAAGTGCAATTCCTGTCACTGACATACGTGTGCGTGTGCGTGTGTGCGTGTGTGTGTGTGTGTGTGTGTGGACAGGTTTTTATATCCCTGTGGGGACCAATTGTCCCCACAAAGATAGGAATACTAGTAAATTTTGACCTCGTGGGGA
>JAUCNO010000795.1:4428285-4440794 GCA_032353835.1 Enteromius viviparus
GCGGATCACGTGCGTTCCGAACCGTGGGTCGTGATCCGTACGGATCACGGATCAACCGCGATCCGTTGCACCCCTACCGCCAACTATTTTAACATACTTTCTTCTCTGAAACCAAAAGAAAAAAAATCCCTTCAGTGTTTGTGTCTATATCATTACACAAGAACCATTTCTTGTGTAAATGACATGATATGACATAGTTTTAGCCTTTAACATTTTTTTCTCAATTTAATAAAAAAACAAAGAAAGAAATCTGCCATTAATCCTTAATCAATTACAAAATTAACATAATTATGTGTATAATTATTGGTTTGGTATTAGCCAGAATTTTTACATCAGTGTATTTCTAGTATTAAAACCATAAGAGACAAGATACACTGAAGGGAGCCCGAGTCAAGAGTCTTCTGTTACTGAAGCTGGTTTGTGACTTACAGCAGCATTATGACAATGCAAAACACACCAGGGCAGGGGAAGAATGATAACACTGAACTCGTGTTTGGCCCAAGCAATCAAACCAAGCATTGAAACGGCCTAAGACATTGCCAACCAGAAGTTGCCTTTGCTCATGCCCTCTTACTGTTTTTTCTGATGTGATGCTCACTGCTGGGATCAGCAACCTGAGGAGACTGGCAGAGTTGGTCAGAAACAACGTGTATTCTGACCTCTCTTAAACCAGAAGAGGGCAAGCAGCCCGCGGGCATGAAGCCTGCAGGTGGTAGGGTTTCTAGGAAAGAGAGGAAGTCTTCAAACAGTACACTCCATCAAGTAGTCCATGGCCTGACATTGAGATCTGGATTGTGTGTGTGGTTGTGAGGAGGGCCTGAGCCGGTTTGGACGGGCAGTGTTAAATGACGGATTGCCTGAGAATGCATCAGGTCATCCCAGAGCCTACGTAGAGGCTACACAGATGCCCCCAATCCAGGCAGACCACTCTCTGATTAGATCTGCTTGCCTTCCAGAGAGCGCCCAAGTTCAAAAAAGACAAGAGATGAATGAGAGAATGGCAGAGAGAGATAGAGAAGGAGAGATCGAGGGAGTGACAAGAAGCATCATTCATCTCTAAATGGCCTTTCATAACATTGTCACTGGGTATCACACAAATTGCAACAAACAGTCACACTGCTATGGTTGCCAGTAGATGAGACATACAGTATAGAATAAAGGGTGAAGATGCCTCTAAAACATAACTACATTTGAGATATCTGCTCCCAGCCAATCTGGACATCGATTTAGAGATGTCAAGATTAGTCAACCTGGCTTAACTGGATGAATCAAGTATTGCAGTCATGACAAAGCAGAGATACAAATAGACAAGACATATGGTCAAAGGAGGAAATAATCCAAGCCAATCTAGGCATTGATTCAAAGACGTCATCAAGAGAGAGTTCAAATCTAGTTCAAATGTTTTCACACTTGGTTCAATTGTTGATTCAAAGCCAGAATTCAATTGTCACGCTGGTTTTAACATCAACACTTAAACTTTTACATAATGTCACTTTTTCTTTGGACTGGCAGAGATGTGAAGAATGAAAGTTGCAATATGAACGCAACCTATTTCATTACAAATATGAGAAATGTACTATAGTATTATTGGGATGGAGAGGATTCAATACTGTAAACTATCCATAATTGACCATTGACAAAATTATTTGTCATCAGTAGCGCAAGTTAGAGTGCTATCAGACCAACTGCTAGAGAGAAAAGAAAGAAAGATTATTCCAGAAACTGCAGCTTTTGAGGAGGAATTCAGTGTGCATTTCTTTTTTTTGACTTCTTTTCTTAGTGTTCTGTCAAAAACAACTTGAGCTAACATAGCAGCCTGTCACATCAAGACAACCCTCAGCAGAGCACTGAGGAGAATACTCTAACCCTGTTTCATACATTTAACCATCACAATATCACACTTAAACAAGACAGAAAAAAGTAAACAAGACAGAAAATCTGCTTCTGTGCATTCCTAAACAACTACAAGTCATGTTTCATTATCATCATTATATATACTGCTGGTCAAAAGTACTACTGTTTTCTTTTTTATTCATTTTAATTGTAATATTATAATTTGGAATGATTTCTTTAAAATGTAAATGATCTGGGATTGCCATTACTCCAGGCTTCATTCAGAAGCAATTCTAATATGCTGATTTGGTGCCCAAGTAACATTTCTTATTATTACTGATGTTAAAAACAGCTGAGCTGCATATTTGTTTGAGTGTTTGTGGAAACGGTGATACATTTTCTTCATGATTCTTTGATTAATAGAAAGGTTTTTTTGTTGTTGGTTTTGTTTGATTTGGTAACATTATAAACATCTTTACTTTAACTTTAGATCACTTCACAACATCTTTGCTTAATAAAACAATAAATAAGAATGGTAGTATCTCAGACACAACTACACTTACATACTGTAGCAAACCTAATTTATCTTCATGTTCTCTTCTGATTGACATAACGCAATTTAAATATAGTCAGGTCTCATATGAATTAGTAAAATGATCATGTATCAAACTTTTTTTCCCCTCAAGCTGTAAAAAATAGTTCCACAATACCACAAACAGAACATGAGGGTTAAATCTATTCTGCAGAATACAGCAAATGTCCCCCCAGATTCAGTGAAGAAACTGCAAAATTCTGCAGAACTAGGCCTGGCTTTGGGGTTACCTGTGCACACACTTATTAATTAGTGTGTGGTACTCAACCAGAGAGGTTGCAGAAGGGCAGATGTGGTGACAGACCTTCTCCTCATCAACCATGTCTAAGCAACCTTCATCCTTCCTTCTGTCCTTCAGAGTTTGAAAGTAGCCACTGAATGCCAATGAAAGACCCAGGTGCCCTCGGCTTTCAGGGAGCTTGCTGACCATCTGCCCAGGGGCCAGAGTGGCACCATGGCCCCTATATCAGTCAGGGCTCAGGGCTCCGGGGGTTCTGTAGCACCTCTGCGGAGCACCAGGATCACCATCTCATTGACAGGATGACAGTCTTCAGTTCCTCTAAAGGTACTCTGAGACCGTGGCATTCAGGCCATGTAAAGTCAGCAGAGAGGGAAGGTCATGTCTGATCAGGGCTCCTATGACAGAACAGTAGACATCGTATAGAGGTATGATTCACTAGGCCAAGACACTACACTCATCAGAAGAATGAAACAAGTGAACAGTGTCAGGTGCAAAAATGAAACGCACACTCAGACAAGAACGGCAGCCAAAAAAGTTTATACAACTTGCTAATAGCAATTTAAAGAGTTCACATGAAATAAAAATGATGCCATTGCTATCATTCCAAATCTGTATGCTTTTCTTTTTTCTGTGGAACAGAATTTTTTATTAAAACATTTCAATTACAGATTTGAAGCCACAAGTATGTAAATGATGACAGAATTCAAGTTTTTAGGTGGACCAATCCTTTAAATGTTGATCATTTAGCCATTTTTCATAATGAAATAAGTTTCTTCTTAAAGCAATCTGGTGTCATTTTATTTTTTAGGTAAATTATTCCTGTGGGACAACTTTAATTAGATAAATTAAGACAAATATATCTGATTATAAATATTGTGAAGTCTGAATGCATAAATGATAACTAATGTCCAATTAATCAAATTTAAAAAAAGATTTTCCAGCCAGTTTCATTGTATAAAACTATATGAAAAGCCATAAATATTTATAAGTATAACTAAGACTGACATAAGACCATTTAATAAATATACAGACGACGCATTTCCAACTTTTAAAGCAATCAACAATGAAAGTTCCCCTGTGGTCGGATTGCTTACAAAACAAACAAAAAAAAACAGTCTGCATGAAAAAGTACCTGTGAATAGACAAAAGTATGACAAAAGCACGGTTATGAAATATAAGCTAAACTTAATGCTATTTTTGCATTGCAAAACAATAAAAGTAACAGAATATTTAAGTAAAATTATGCTAGAAATACTCATCTTATATAACTGTGATAAGTCAGCTATATTAAATGCAGGCGTTACAAATCAGCATTCAGTGCACTCTAAATGAATTACCGTTATAGGCCACTAATATTATCACTCTTATTTGTAAGGAGCTATGATTGTCTCTACTGAACCAGACTCTCCTTCACCATCCGCACCAGCTAAAGCTTTCCATCTCCATTTCCTTGTCAGAGCATTTCACCGCTACCCAGATTAATGCTGACAGGCAGGAATCCTTCTAATTATCTGTCCCTGGCCTGGATGCAAATGGCTGGGTTCTGGTGGCAGTGTGATGAGACTGCCAGTGCAGTGACACCGGGCCCCCAGCATGGAAGCCTGTCACTGGCCCTCTTCCATCCAGGGACCACACAGTTTATTTATTTTATTATTATTTTCCTCCTCTCAGGCTGGCAGGGTGGCTTTGTCAATCACAATGTGGAGATGGCAGTGGGTGTCTGATTAAAGTTCTGCGCTGGCTATGATTGAGCTGGTTGTGACGTCTGTAGATTAGGATCATAGATTATGGGAGATAATAGTACTTCACTAAGAGAGAGAGAGAGAGGACTGGAAGTAAGAATATGATTTGAATTGAGTTAGAGTGTGCCGTAATCAAGGGTGCTGTGAAGGAATATTCATGGGCCAGGAAAAAACAAAAACAAAAACAAACGGAAGCCTGCAAAGCTGCAATAATGAAAATCGAAATATAAATAGTTGTTTATTTTAGAACGACTCTGACTATATAATTACCTATTTTTGGCAAGTAGAAAAGCAAAGAAAACTGTAGTTTAGATGGGAGCTAATCTACAAAACAAAACAAAACCAAACAAAAGCAAAGCAAAGCAAAACTAAACTAAACAAAAAATGCATTTCCTTCCTCCAAATCAAAGTAATATTTGGTAGTTTATATTCTAGCTAATTAGCTACCAACTTGGCAAGTTTATTTCCAACTAAACCAAACAAAAACCACTTAAACACTTAAAGCATAACCTTTAATCATGAAGGGCATCTGAAAAAAAAAAAAAAAGATTCAGATTGCGAATGGCATTCAATATTAACTTCAGCAGTAAACTGGGGCTCTAACTGATCATTACTAGAGGTGCGAGACAGGGAGGAAGGAAATAATAAATGGATGGAAAAGGATTTTAGAGGAAAGGAATGAGGAATGAGCCGGGCCGGGTGGAAATGGTGGCCTAGCTGCTTGACAGTTGACTCTGTTGGATGTGACTTTCACAGTCTGCTGGCAGTTTGTGTGGAAGCCATCACATCTGTGACTCGGAGTTTGATTAATGAGCCTTTCAGCTCGTCTCTGCCATGTGAGGTGGGGCCACGGCCTTCTCCCAGGCTTCAGTGATTCACCCACCGACACACACACATACATGCACACACACATGCAAAGTACAAACTCAGACACCAGGAGCTCTACGCCTGCCTCATGCTAAACAAAACCTCATTGTGTTTGCTAATTTCCAACACTAGCCACCAAAACAAAGGCAAAACGACGGAAAAACACAATGACGATTTCCCACAGTCAGTCAATCAGTCAGTCAGTCAATGAACATGATGAAGTGGACTTTGTTGTAAAAACTTTAAATACTTACACTATATATTATATAAATTATATACTATACGTATATAAAAACCTATACAAAGTCACTACAGTGATGGGTTGACAAAGAAAGTGTTTCCTTTCCAGTAACACACCGAAAATATTCTATTCCTTGGCCATGACAGATTCCTTCACCCAAAAAAAGCAACAATAACAAACTCATAACACAAAGGTGGCGATAGCAATTACTTTCCTGCACATTGCGATCCTGCCTCTAGCCGAGTTGCTGTGCGTCTGTGGAAAAAGCCCTTGCATTCTGACACATTTGTTTGTATTTTATACCCTGGGAAAGAAAGCTAACCATATGGCCATCATTGGGAACAGATGGCATTTGCCCAATGTGAACGGCGGTGCCTATCACTGCAATTTAAAGCATTCCACTTCCCGCATGAACTGCCATCTCTCTCAACAGATACTTCTCCACTCACTATTGTTCCGGATGATAGAGGCATGACAGCGCGAGGCTGTAAAAGTTGACCTAGCCAATGTAGTACACAGTCAAAATTCATGTCTTTCAATGCAACACACAATAGCACAGAAGAGAACGTAGAAGACATGTTTTAGCATTGTTTGTGACAGGGCAAACAGTTTCACACATAACCAGGAGCATTACAATTGTTCAGGAGGTGCTTGTTAAGTGTGTCCTGTGGTATTTTGCAACTCTGAAAGCCACATCTGGTGATTTTTACAGACCCATCCATCAGCAGGTCTTACAATGCCGAAACTAGAACGGTGTCAAACTAAAGCACAATATATTAAAGGAAAATGCATTAGAGGAAAAAAATTAACCTTATGAAAGATTACCACTTCAAACTCTTGCTCTTAAGTACACTAACACACAAAAAAAAAGATTTTATAATAATTAGTTAATTTTTGTTAATGTTTCTTGAGCACCAAGCACCAAGCACCAGCATATTAGAATGATTTTTGAAGAATCATGTGACATAAAATGCTGTAGTCCTATCCACCAAAGAAATAAATCGCATTTTAAAATATACTTAAATAGAAAATTGTTATTTTAAATTGTAATAACATTTTACAAAAGTAGTTTTACTGTGCATTAAAAATACACTAATTGTACATCATCTTACATTACAGAACGTTATGAGGTAGGAACCCACATACTGTATACTGTACAGTATATCCCATATCTGGAATACAGCATAAGTATACTATATAACAATCAACAAAGAAATCAAATCTGAATGCGAATGGTAACACAGATCGTTGAACCTCTGTGTTATTTTAAAGCCTTTCTGTCACCAAGCACCATAATTCTGGTAAAAAAAGTTTGTGTGGGTCATGTCTAGAAGTTTGCTGTTGCTGTCTCTCTGGGTGTCAGGTGCTAGTCTGAGGAAGAACAGGAACATTAATCAGTCACTTTCTGCTGAAAAGCTCCATTTGAGAATGATTTATGACACTGCTGGCACAGACAGCCAAATGACAGGTGACAATAAAGGACACCCACACCTGTGTAAATCTCCTTCTCTCTCACACACGCTGAGAGGGAGAAGGAGTTGAGACCACATTATGGTGCACGTCTCATTCATATGCGCCCAGATGAATGTTCTCCTCACACAGCAACAGAAACATGCTTAAGCAATGTGTTTACTTGAATGTTTGAATCCTGTTTAAATGGATATTCTTTCAAAAATGATAATTCTGTCAATATATACCATGCATGTCAGTCAAAATTATTTCTCTATTTATTTTAGTTCAAGCTCTAAATAGAGAGTAGAGAGAAAGAGAGAGATTGAACTAAAAACAATACACAAATAAATTGAAATAAAATGAAACAACAAAAGTACTCCATGTGCACTATATTCCCCGGCATATGATTTGAGAGCGATTAATCACTGATGTTTGATTTAAAAGCCACAGTAGGGATACAAACTTAGTAAGTAATAACATATTTTGATCTGTTTATATACACAGTACTTAAAAAATCTTATGCTTACCCAGTCTGCATAGGTTTGATCAAAAAAAAAAATGTTATTGCAATTTAGCTGAATTTTCAGTGGCCGTTATTCCAATGATCCTTAACAAATCATTCTAATAGAAAAATATTATTAAAAAGAAATATTATCAATGTTGAAAACAGACGTGCCACTTATTATTTTATTGAAATATTTATATGTTGTCGTTTTTTTGTTGTTGTTGTTTTTTTTAGAATTATTTGACGAAAGTTCAAAAGAACAGCATTTGGATTTATAATAATAAGTTTAGGAGTAAATGGTAAAATGTATTTTTTGGACAAAGTATTCCCCTTATAACCCAAAACCATACACCACTAAAACAACTAAAAAAAGAAAAGTTGGAGAGATTAATATGTTAAGACCTCAGAGCCCTCACCCTACTGAACAGATCGCATAATTTCTGCATATAGAAGACCTACATATATCCTCAGTCTCCAGAGAGCATCTCTAGTGTCTAACATTCGGTACATGACCTATTACTGATTTTTTCCCCATACATTAAACCTTGAGTTACAACTATTTTCTCTCTGCCTCGTTCTCATTTTTAACTTTTTTTTCTTTTTTAATTCACCTCTGTCTGAACAGGACTTCCATTAAATGTACTCATTCACGGTCATTCATAGATAATCCCCATGTTATTGCAAGACGTTTGCACAAACAAACAGATATCTAAAGAGTTACATGATAGATTTCTCTTGTTTTTATGTGAAGCAAATTCTAATTAAGAGACCAACTCAAAGTCAAACCCTTACCTACGTCTACTGGACCTAAACATAAATGACATGTAACTTAATGAATAACAAAGGTCTATGGACCGCATTTTCACTAGCAAAGTCTGTACGACTCTCTAAGTTTCCAAAGCACCTTCTAGCTTCACCTTCTGTCCTTCACCCCTCTTCTGAACCTCAGCTCGGCCACGGGGGCAGGTGCTCCATCACTGAGATACTGAACATAGAAAGATGCTCTCAAAGGTTCCACCCCACTGTGAAGGAAACACTAACATCTGGATGCTCTCCAAGTTGGACTGGGCAGGTGATTTGCCAGGTACGCAGAAATAGGTCCATGTTCTACTGACCTGCTGAACTTCCATGTAAAAACAACCCAATCTGGACCATGGGTAGACAGTGCCTCCCAGAAGAGAAATTCCTCAAAAAAGTTCTCCAGTTCAACCCAATTACCTTTTTTATTCATACAAATGTATTTGGTAGCAGCTTTTTGGTAACACTAGATTTGAAGCAGTGTCAGAAACAATCCTGCATTATGCATGCTATACTTTACTTTAAACTAAACTAAGCTAAACCTAAAAATTTATTGCTCTATCTACAATTACCATGCCTATTTGCGATAATTATGCTTAATCACTTTATGACCTGCATGAAATAATTGTATTTTTAAAAATTAACTTAATATCACCATTCACTGGAGAAACCAAAAAAGTTTGCTTTATTTAAACAATTCATTTTGATTAAAAACTGTTGCACCAGGTTTCTCTTAGTGTTTTTATTTCGATAGAACATGCTTCAATCGAACATCTCAAAGTAAGTTTTCTTAATATTTTACTTGCTTAAATTTGCACAGGACTGGATACGGGGAGAGAAAAATTTGAAATAAAGTGAGAAAACAGAGACTTATTAATGTGTAATGTTTTATTATGCTGGGATTTTAAAAGACTTTCTGTTATGTTGGTGTTTTTGGAGTGTGAACACTGTATTATTTACAGTAGTCTACATTCAAAGTGGATCAAAGACTACAACGCTTTTTGGTTTTGTTTTAGGACAACTCTGATTAAAGGTTTTAATCCTCTTCAAATGTTTACTAGTGTTTTCATAGCATGCTGAAAGAAGCTAAATTTCATAAAAACATAAATATAGATACAATATTCCACTCTTTCCTGAAAAAGAAACCAACTACAATTATTGTTTAACAATTGATATTTCATCTGTTGACTAAAATCTTGTTTTACTCAACATTTCCAAAAGAATCAGTGATTGAAACTGATTTTCTTTCGTCGAGCTGTCAAACTACCACTGAACTCATGGATCATTTGGAGCAAATTGATCAATCTCTGGTTTTGGTTTGAGATATTCTTTTAAACCGGCTTACTTGTATCGCACTTAAAATAAAGCTCAATCTCACAACATCTCTCAGTAACCTCAAAATTATTTTCTGACACAGTTTGACACATGTCAGATTGTGATTTCCA
Organism: Enteromius viviparus; assembly: GCA_032353835.1. NCBI lineage: Eukaryota > Metazoa > Chordata > Actinopteri > Cypriniformes > Cyprinidae > Enteromius > Enteromius viviparus. Next base: position 4,438,002 of record JAUCNO010000795.1, read on the forward strand.
CTCAGTTCTAGAAACGCAGACACTTCATTTTCTCCACAGAGTGAGCTCAGATACGCTTTCCTTTTTCTCTCTCTCTCTCAACACTATGATGGAACTGTGCTTCTTTAGCAAGCTCTCAGTGGAAAAGCACTTTCTTCACCAAACTTTGAGAAAGAAGGGATGCTGCATGCTGGGAATTAAAACCTTAAAGGAAACCGAGAATTCACATATAGTAAAAAACAGCAGCATCTATATGTAAAAACTCACAAACACAGGTAAAATACAGCCAAACCATAACACCTTTAGAAGCTGACACACACAGGCCAGCGTGAACACTCAAACGGTCACAGGATCCTCTCCACATATTCACATTCATTACGGAGGTACATGGTGAGACATGACAGGCAGCACTTCAACAGTGTGTAAGCGAAAGGAGGGGGCGACTGTATGTGAACGAGAGCAGCAACCATTACCTGTTAGCGAGCAGCGTCGTGAAGGTCACCTGACTCATGCTCTGATAGGCTGGCAGCAGTTGGGCCCAATCCCACTCCCTCTCACCCATAGCAGCCTGTTGATAAATGAGCAGCGAGTATTGTTCGTTATTAATCAGAGTTAATATGATCAGTAAATTACTGCTCCAGCTGGGCTGGACTAACCAAAGAGGAGGGGGTCCCGTACAAGGCCGCCCCAATGCGATCTATCTATCATGTCTGCACAAGAAGGTTTTTATTCCAATAAGACAGGAATTAATTTATAAATCCATTTGGGGAGGGATGTACCATCATTTATAAAAAGATAAATCAATTTAGCAAAAGGAGTCGTTATTCTTCTCGCCGTTGTTCGTGGCGAGCCGCCCAAGGTTTCCTTCACCCACAAGTAGACCGTCCCTTTGTTAGAGAGCCAAATGAAATCTGATTGTTTTGATAGCAGGAATGTCACTCTTAACTTGGAGCTGAGCTTTTTTTATTGACAAAAGGACAGAAGTGTGCCAGCCCCTCCTATTCTCCGACCGGCTGATTGATGGATCGGCATTCGTTTTTTCTGCCTCCATTTGATTTGACAAACAGCGCAGCCACCTGAAGGCGAGGAGGCCTTTTAATCATCCCCTTAATAAGGTGTTTTATGCAAAGCAATGCGAGCGCGAGCGATAAGGAGAAAACAAAAGGGATTAAGAGCACGGCAGCTAGCGCCTAACGATGGGAGAAGAACTTGCATTTTAACCGACGCAAAACTCTGAGCCAAATAAGATAATAAAAAGGAAAGTTCCCCTTTAAAAAAAAGAAGGTTGCAGACTTTCCGGCTTCAAAGGCGTAACAAAAAGTCTAATGACATGAGCAGAGAAAAATGTATCCTACCTTTAAGAGAAAGCCAAAAGAGGACCATGGCTCCTGTAATTAAACCTTCAACCTACACAGTCTTCAACACGCAAGGGATGCTTTTTTCCCCTACCCTTTGTTCAAAGCCACATCACACTTGAAGAGTTCACCTTTCAAGTGTTTTCAAATTCTCTGCTCTTTTGGTTAACCTTTTTTAATGTTTTGCTTTGTGTCTTCCCTTCACACTAAAATATAGCTTAGGGACAGAACGACCTATGGAGAATTGTCGAGTTCATCCTAGAGAAGCAGTTTAAAGTCTCTCAGTGTTTCTCTTATATTCACCTTGCCTGGTGGCCTTGACGGAAAGTTACACTCGCTCGAGCGTGAAAGAGTAGAGAAGTAGTTCACGGCATTAACGAACTGCTTTAAATAAAAGTTCCGTGAACGACAAGTGTTTTGGAGAGCTCGTCATCACTGCACTTCAAGTTGAAGGCTGAGAAAATAACAAAGGACTAACCTGATCGAACTTGTTACGGCCGATAGAATTGCACTCCGTGAGGGGGTTGAACTGGGCTTTACATTGGTTTTGGCTGCTCGCTGATTCAGAGGAGAATACGACAGGTCCCGGAGGGGTGTCGGGAAGTGGATGCGTCTCTGCATGTGGCGTTAAGATGGACCTCAATAAACCCTACACACAAAAACACAAGACTCATAAACATCCAAAATTAACAGGAACCTGGACACGTATTAATAGACTGCATTAAGCAAAACTAAAACACTATTAAAGTGGTCAAATTAATAGTGAGTCTCTGCAGACTTCTTAAACACACCATTGGACAAATTAGTACATTTAAAAAATTATTACATAGCCAATTTTGGACATAATGGCCATTTCTTTTCTCTCTATTCCCCAAGTGATCGGCCGACAATGGTAGAAATTAATCAGTCTATCTAGGAATAGGATTTGAAAACAGGACATTGCAGGAGGACAAAGATATGTATAGATATGACACAAAGAATTGTCCTCAAGATTAGACTTAAGTGAAAGTTGTACTAATTTCCCAAGATGTGTTCTTATTGTTAAGTAGAGCAAGGGCCACAAAAATGTGTAATGTAAGTGTAGAGAAAGACTTTGACTAATCTGTGATCCTTTCCCTTTAATTTGTGTTATTTCTGTTGTTTAAGATGTTGTTATTTCCCAGTCGCTTTTTCAATCAGGTCAAGGCTGTTACGAGAGGCCTCGCAGCAGCGTCTGGATGCAGTTGTGTCTCCGTGCAGCAGCTCTGCACAGGCGTTCCCCTCAGCTTCAGGTCACACTGTCTGCCTCAGGCTAACAGCCACCTAATTGCTTGATGAAAAACAGCAATTCGCTACCTCATTGAGCTGGATGCTGTGATGGATTTGCCGGAGGTGCTGGCTGCCACCTGCTCTATGGCACAGCTCCAGCAGCAACTGCCTTATTTTATGCTCAGTCAGTTCCGCGGGCCCACCTCTATCC
>JAUCNO010000795.1:4441031-4455153 GCA_032353835.1 Enteromius viviparus
AGGTTTTAATTATATAAATATATATATATATATATTTTCCCCAATTTAAAAACGATTTACTTTATATATATATATATATATATATTAAAGTTTTTAAATTGGGGAAAATACTACTAAAAATATTTTTAAATGAATTGTTATTAGAGATATTAAGCACAATAATATGACTCTATAGAAAGGGATAATTTGTGTTTATATTAGGGTTTATATAACTAATAGTACTCTGGTGGTAGAGTAAAGATACCATGTCTTCCAAATAACATTTTCCAAAAAATATAGCTACCTTCATATTTTTATGCTGACTGCTAGCAACAAAAAGCAAGCAAGATTCAGAACGAATGAAGAAATATTTTATTTCTTCACAGATGGCTTAAGCAAATCAAAGGTGCTTTTTTTCTACAACCCAGACATTTACTGTAGCTTTGTGACCTTTGAGTATGTGATCAAATATCAAAATAACAGTAGCTCTTGCCAATTTTCGACAGCATTGAGCTGAAGCAGGAATCGTTGTGTTTGCGCACAAAGATGTATACATGTGCCTGCATGTTGCCAGTTGTAGCAAAACGATTTGCTAGATGGTGTTCCTTTGAGGGAAAAGTAAGAAAGAAACCTGGCAAAGAGAGTGAGAGAAAGGACAGATCAACAGTTAGACAGAGTGTCGCTTGCCGTAACCTCAAGGTCCCCTCTACGTACTCATTCCCGTGCCCTTCCTCTCTATCCAGCATGCCTCATCACCCTCACCACACTTCCCATCTGATACACACCCCCCCACCATCATTGTTCCCCCCATTCCTTCTTCCTTCCTTTTTTTATTTTTCAATCACAAAGTGACAAGGAAAGTGTCGCCTGTCAGGCAAGGCTTTAGCTTCAATGACACCGGGAAAAGCGGTGAGGCCCTGGGCAGCCCAGCCGGTGAGCGGGGTGTCAGCACCTGTGCCTGTATCCTTCCCTGTCCATCAGTGTGCAGGTGAAGCAAATGATTGGATCCAGTCAGCGGCTTGATTAATGAGAGGCCCGTCGGATCCGGGACAAGCTATCAATCACGTCATTAGGACCAATGTGCCCCGAAAGAAGCAGAACACCCCCTCCGCCCACGGAATCCACTGCATTCATCTTCATCTGTGCATGCATGCCGTCAAAGCCTGCCAGGGTCACCGTGATGGAGAACAATCATCTTCTCCTCTACAAATTACTTTGCAAAGACAAGAGATGAGGGAGGTGTGTGTGTGTGTGTATGCACTTGTGTGTGTGTTGACAAGCTGGGGTGGGGGGGTGTTTTTCAGAGAACCCGCTTTCCGCCGACACACTGTACGTTGATTGTTTACACCGGAGGCATTGCCTGAAAGTGAAGGTTATTTTAATGAATAGTAATGGTTCCACTGACTGTCTAAGACAGGCGATACATAATCACTCTTCCTTTTTGCTATCTCCTATTTTTTTTTTGCCCTCACTCTTTTTTTTGTTGTTTTTCCTGTCACTGGGAGCAGCGTTTCTCGGAACACTAAAAGTTTATTTTTTTTTTTTCCCAGCTCTGTTATGATGCTAAATCATTTTCAATAAGGGTAATTAACTCTGAGCTTTTGTTCTGGACATGAATTAGACTATACGGTAAAAGTTGTTGTTTTTTGACAACAATGAAAAATAGCATTAAGTATAGGTCACTTTTCAAAAGTGCTCAAAAATCAATCATTTGAAGAAATTATTTACGCGATCATTATTTAAGGCAGGGGTTTTTAAACTCGGGTTTCAAGAGAAGTTCCAGGAAAAAGTAGTTAAAGTAGAAAAAAAATAAAAAATAATAGTGCTGGGCAATGATTAATTGTGATTAATCACATCCAAAATAAAGGTTTTAGTGAATATATGTGTGTACTGTGTATATTATGCATATATAAAACACACATACAATACATCTTTTGAAAATATTTACATGCACATACTTATATAATTTATATATATATATATATATAGTATATATACAGTATATATATATTTAATACGTAAACTACATGTGTGTGCATTTATACAGTACATACATAATGCCATACAAAGTTCAGACATTTATGCTCTGCACAAAAACATTTATTTAATCATGACTAATCACTGCCCAACACTAAATACTGATTTCTTTATATAAAAGAAGTATAGGCAACTATATAATATACATGGCTTTACAAAAAACATTACCTGCATTATGTGCCATAAAATAATGACTTATATGCTCATCATTATCAGTAAGCCTCATATTATACCGCTAAGATGATTTAATATTGCTAAGATGATTTAAAGTACATGATTCAAGGATTTCAACACTTTCTTCAGTGGTTCAAGTCAGATTTCTGCACTCAAACCCTATGGGTGGCATCAAACCCATTTTGATGTACACATATCAAAAGGCTTGAAACGACTAGCCACAGGCTAGGGGAAAAAAAGAACACACACACAGAAAACAAGACATAATTATATTGCCAAAAGATGAAGGGTGAAGTTAATGTCCAAATATGAATTAATGGATTCAAAGAAAAAAGAGAAATTAATAGATTAGTTAAATTGTTAAACGGTTTAAAAGCCAAAATATCATTCATATAAGGATTAAACTTGATACATTTGCTATTATGAGCTAAAATTGGGATACATTGGGAAAACATTCCATCATGCTTCTTTTGAAATCTTACCTATTACAGCAAAGCTTCCGTGCCTTCTGCAACTGCATGCTGGTCCATTTGGGCTTCTTCTCTTCCAGGCCCTGAAGCACCTTATGGACCAGAGGTTTGGGAACACCCTTCTGTTGGCCCAGACTGACCAACAGACATTCTGAGAGCAGACTCAGCATATCCTTGGTCCCTCTATCCAGGGGCTGTCCAGACAAGAGCTCCAGGGTGTCCCCATTTTCTAGATCCTGACAGAGGTGGACCAATATGGCCCATAGGAGCAGGCCGGTAGACCTCAGCTGTTTAGCATGCTGGGAAAGCTTTTTCTCCGCCACAGTGAACAGGAAGCGTATAGGCAGTGGAAGACAGGCTATGGTTGACGGAAGGTTGGTGAAGATGAAAGAGAGGGCTTGGATGGCCAGATTTATATTGTCTGATAAGAAAAAAAGAGACACAAACAGGGTTGGTTAGATTTTTTTTCCAACAGATATTTTCCGTGGTTAAAATACGGTACAAATGTTTTATAAAAAAAAAAAATGAATATCACTTTTATTAAAGCTTTACTTACTCTTGCTGGTTTCATTAAACTTGGGATCTTGTGGAATGTAGTTCCACTCTTTTGGAATTTTTCTTAGGACGTTTTCAGGTAGGTGGTGTCCAACCATGGGTCCAGACTGGTCTTTATAGGTCTGCATCAAATTGATCAGATGGACCAAAAGTTTGCTAGTGGATTCACTAACAATGGACCTGATTTTTTTAAACAAGGTCGGCTCCTCTTTACTGGAGTCTGGGGAAAAAAGAGAATAGTATAAATTACAGGAATTCAACAATTATATCAAACTTATTTAGTAAATTCATTAGATGCTGGGTAAACATCTTTATGATGTCATATTGGGTCACAGGACATTACCTCAAAGAAAAACTGAGACAGAACTCATCATCTGCAACTTTTAATTTCCCAATAATAGTATTTTCTTTTTTTAAGCTAATGGATTTAAGTTCAACATTTTATTACATGACAGCTACATTAAAACATAACAAATCTACACCATTTGTGCAATATTTTACCGTATTTATAATATCATGTTACTCCTGTCCCAGACACAGATGTGATGTATTCAAAGAGTCATATAAACATATAAATACATTTTTCTAAAAATGAATTAAATAAATTTGTCATCAATATTATATCTCATTGTGTTATGCATTGAAATTAGGGAGAGCAATATGGCTGCATATTCCCGTGATGCACATATTTTTGGACATTGTTAGCAAACATTTAAATAAAATAATGCATTTTAAGTGTTTTTAACTTTAAGTGTTTCAAGGGACATTCCTAAACATCCACAAAAAAGTAAAAACGACCAGTAGAACAAACTAACAAATAAATCTAATACCGATCATTTTCCTGACCAGCACCAATTAGCTCTGCTAAATGACACAATCAAGGTGCTAAGCAAGCTTTATGAGATTATCTTTAGGGAAGAATGGACATGGTCAATTAAGCAGAAAACACAACACCTTACATGAGAATAGCAACATACAATACACACTCCTGCTCCCTCCCTGCAACAATAATTACCTCTCACGTGTAATAAAACATGAAAAACATGAGAGCTTCAGCTTGGATTAAATCCTCTGAATCAAAAGGTGTCAGGTCATAATTGCAGTTTCTATGTCAGCATGCAAAATCAATAAGGTAACCATTAACACAACAAAAAATGTTCATGCTGTGGCTTTTACAGAGAGGAAAAAGGAAAAGGCTGAAATGTAAATAAATAAGCAATCAAAGAGACAGCTGAAGGTTTAATTATGGCTTTGATTTGATGATGGGCTTCCAGCTGGTCAGATTTGATATTGAAGCAATTAGGGGACACAGTAGGGGCACATGGTGATAGCGGTTTCCAACTGGACTGTAACTGAATGGCCACATTTGACTACTACCGTGTTCTTTTGACGTTTAAACAAATGTAGGACAGAACATGGAAAAATTCTTGTACTGTATGGCCGCACCTGCTAAGTTGTAAAAGTGCTCCCAAAGGTGTCTCTGGTCCAGGAAGCCCTCTAGCGCTTGAGTTAAAGCCCTGGGGAGGGACCTGAGGGAGGACAGGATGGAAAAAACAGCTTCCAAAAACTCTGCAGCTGCTGTGTGAGCATCAGGGGACACCTCTGTTTCTCTGTCCACACAGAGACCTGAAAGTACATAATTTTTGGTTATTTTAAGTAATATCAAATATAAAATGGATGGAACAATATGCTATCTAAACTACAGTGCCTCAACAAAATTAAAGTTTGAGCTTGTTATATATTGCACGGCATCTAGTCTAGTCTAACACCGGAAATTTATGTTTTCTAAATCAATACATTGTGAAAGGTCCATTTTGAACCAAAAATCCAATTGACTGTCTGGACAAACATATAAAAGATGAGACCGCAGCAACAAGATGTGACTGAATGCCCTTGTCCAAATGTTGTCAGCCCTGTGGGGTTGTAGGGAATGCAGGATGGTTGTGCCTTTGGTTCAGCCCCTGTCAGTCTTGCTTCCTAGAGATGACAGGCGTTTGAATAGGCGATTGAATGCAACGCAGCATTCAATGAGCGTCATTGATAGAAAGCAGCCTGCTGTTTGCACTTTTTTGACAAATGTTGGACTGTTTTGAAATGACAGGCCTAAATTACCTGTCGTAGTGGAGCGTGCGGTTAGCTAACACTGCTTTGCTTAACAGGGGTCCTGAGTTCTGCTGCTGCTGAAGGACTGATGGGAATCTTCTCTGCTGTCTTTTGGTACGTGTGTGATACTGGTATAAATGCCATTTCACCTACTATGTGAGATGTTGTTCTGTATTTCACTGTAATGACCAGGACAAGTTTACATCAGAGCTGTTTATTCTTGAAGCGGAAAGGAAAGTTTTTTGTTTTGTTTTGTTTTAAATTAATCTAGAAATACTGTAATAATCTTTTCCATTCTCCACCATTTCCATAGAGGCTGTGTAAAATTTATAGTGTGTTTTTTTTTTGTTTTTTTTACAATCCAAAAAATGTTTTACTTTTTTTTTTTTTTAAGTTTCAAAGACTTTTTTGAGGTTCAAATTAAATATCGTTTTTTAAATGAACAGTCAAAAAACTTTATTCTAATTCAAAAAGTACTATCTGTTATTTACACATACGTTAAAGTATAATTATTTAATAATTAATTTAATATTTTACAAAATTATGTACACATTAACATACAAAAATCACTTTCAATTTACATAAAAACATAACTTATAATAAATATATAGGTTAGAATTTATTGTATTTAATATTTATTTATTAATGTATAAGGCACAATTCATTTTTAACAAGTATATAAGAATAACTGAAAAAATAACAAAATTGTTTCTCATAATGAACATAATGAGATCACAAAAGCTTATTAATAATTCTATTCAAAATAACTACAATATTACCTTTTAATAGCCTCGACAATACTTAAATAGTATTTAAAAGAGTTTAATGTAAAATGGATTCCTTTCTAAGGAATGAAGGTTCCAGTACATTATTTGATTGTTTCCAATACATTAGAAGGCATAAAAATAATGTATCTTTTGCAACAAAATGGTGGAGATATTTAAATAGCCACAAGGGGCAGTAAAGGGCCGGACAGGTTAATGACCTGCCGCTTTGCAATCATCTATTTACGAGCCATCGGATGAACCGTGAGTGATAAATGAACTGCTGGTGTTCCTCAAGGGAAGGGATTCCACAAACCAATTCTACCTCCGCTAACAAACCCTTGCAACCTTGACGCGTTGCCAACAAACACACCTGTTGATTTTCTACCGGGCCTCACAGATGAGTTTCCACTAGAGGCCCTTAATTGGAACAAGACATCGCTATCAGTTCCTCAAAGAATTCCACGAACAAGCTCCTATTTAGAGCACAGCTTAGCGCTAAACGCTCCCAAACTGTGCAGAGAGACAGCGCTCGAGCGAGGAACTTTAAAAGAGCTTTCTCTAAACGGCAGACAACCAAGCCACCGCGTTTCTTCTTAATTAGCCCGGCTGCGGCCAGGCAGTGTTGATTTACGGCGACGTGATTCCCACACCAGAGCGCGCAGGAAAACGTGCTCTCAGCCGAGCTTGGTTATTAATGAGCTCCAGCATAATGTGAATTAATGTGCAAGCACAAAACAGCCTTTAAAGGTTAGACTTTTCAGAGTGGAAGGAAGAAAGAGGAAAATCTTTAAAGGTCATTCACTTTGCTCTCACATGAGTGTTTATTACTGAGCTCTATTGATTCAGAAATAATGAGGAGGGTGATGAGTGCGATGATGAGTGAGTAAAACGACATCCTCAAAACAGTCTGGATGAATGTCTGATGCGCCTGAGGATGAAAGACGCCAACGTGATAGCGTTGAATCCAGGTGGATCTGTCTTACTTCGAAAAAAGCATAGCTATCAAATGTGTCTGATTGGGACGAGCCTCTCAAGATCGCAGCTAGCATTTACTTGTTAGTAAATTCAACGGAGTGTAATTTTAAATTTAAGACTAGCAATTAGTGATTTCTATGGTGTATTTTGCAAAAGTGAAAGGTTTCAGCATGGTTCCTCTGCGCAGGTGTTGGGCGATTCGAGCGATGTTGTCGTCTTGTGTTAAGTTCACAAGCGCACACAACAGCCTATTGCACATAAGAGGAGATGTGCGAAAAGAAGACCTATTAAAAACAGGTGCAGGCTATTAAGAGCAGCAAGGTCACTGGGCCATCCTTACAGCTAATCAGTCTTTCCACCAATAAATCGTGCTAAATTCATTTGTGGAAACCAATGAAAGCGCTGACGTGCTTCAAAGAGCGTTTGCTTGTATTTTCTCGTCGCAGGCCTTTCTTCTGTTCTGTAGCCGACATCAGACTCAAACACGTGTGGAGATGAAGCAACATTTTGGCAAGCCAAGTAAACTATGTTTTGATATTTCGCCAACTTTAAGCATGCTTCATTAGAACAATGAGATCATCTTGAATCTTTGGTAAGGGAATGTGTACAGTCCAAGAAGTGTGTCAGAGTCTTACATGAGTATGAGATGATGATCTGTAGCAGGAAGCAGTCCTTGTGAAGGATGGTCTGCAGAAGTACAGCTGGATTATAGCAGGGTTCAGACATCAGTAGCTCAAACAGACATAAAGAAGATCCATCACATGCTGGAAAATCCCTTAAAAAACAGAAATAAATAAAGGTGACGTCAGTGTTCAAATGTTTCACATTTTTCCCTTCAAAGAACCAACTTGTGTTCAGCAAGGCTGCATTTATTTGATCAATATATAAATAAATAAATAATACAGTGACATTTTAACAAGTTTAAAAATGTACTATATTCATCACATGATCTTTCAGAAAGAATTCTAATATTCAGATTTTTGGATAGAGTCTAAAGCCACTTTACAGTTTCAGTTGCCGTGGAAAGAATAGGTAAGGTAAAAAAAATTTTAGGAATCCAAGGACATCTCCTCTTCATTTAAATGAAGACATTAGAACAACAGTTCTATCACAAAGAATCCAATGTCATGTGATCTTCATTGTGCTCAAACGGCACTCGCACACAGAAAACCACAGACCTTAGTATAGCGCCATGTTTAATTTTTGACAAGAATGAAAACAAAACGGATGAAAGTACACTGTTCAATGGACTGAATTTGTGTTGTTATCAATGTGCCTATTTTCCAGATGACAAAACACCTGACAAAAAAAATCAGTAGATAAAAAAGAAATCTAAATAGTGAGTTTTAAAACATACAGTATAGGTTATCATACGTTTGATGACTTTTATGCAAAAGAAATCACTTTTACAGTTGTTACAGTCTGTTCCTTACAGTGTAAAATTCAATATGGCTTTCAATTACAGCATACCTTTACCAACCCATACTTTAATAAACTGCTCTTTATCAAAAAATAAAATAAATAAAAATAAAATCAATTACTACTACTACTAATAAATGATTTTTGTTAAAACTATAGACTAAGTGCAGTAATAAATGTTAAATATTATATTATATATACACTGTAATACATGTAATATATATATATATATATATTACATTTTGTGGCCAAAAAACAGCTCTTTGTCTATTATTAATGGTGGCATTGTTTGAAATTCAGCTCATACAGATGTCACCTTCAAAACAAGCAGTTTTCTGTTGGTCATCCTGACAAATATAGTGACCAACAAAAATATATTTGACCCCAATGTGAAATTCATGTAAGGAAATACTTTACCTGCATGTGAATTTATAGTATAGTATAGTAATATATAGTTATTGAATAATAGTTCATAGAGTTTGCTATAGTTATGCCTTTTAGTTGCAGATAGTCTGTGATAAAAAAGCCTACTTAAAAGAAAATTTCAACTGCTCACTGATATCCCAATAGACTGTCATGCAAAAAAACTAAAATCAAAAAGCACTAATTATTTCTGAGTACTAAGTACTATTTATTTCTGAGCTTGGGTGAAGAGCAAATGTGAAATTCATAAAGACACAAAAAAAATGAGGCAGGGTGAGATCTGCTACAAAACAGGAGAACATTAGGCTTTAGTTAGCAACAGCTTTGTCATGTCAAAGGGCCAGTAATCCACCCGATATTCCACTTTAACAGTCCTGATAAATCTGTAAGCTACACCATGAGGTCAGGTTTCACCTCATCTTGATTTTACACTCATGTAACAAAACAAAGAGACCTGTCCATAACGCTCCCTGATTTATTGATATTTCTTGTCTCTTTTATTACTTTTTTATTTAATAATCCAAACTGTCAGTTGGTTGGAGTGTTTGAGTGAGGAGAAGAGTCTGATTTTAGTGTCTGGCCTCTTAGCTCTGGTGGGGCCCTCACCACGAGACCCTCGGGGAGTCTTGAACACAGCGAGGCTAAATAAATAAATAAAAATGGAGCAGGCAATAAAAATGCACTAATTTAAATCTCTGCGACTTCATGGAAGTGGAGCCGGTGGGGCTGACGACCGGTGATTTGTGTAAGCGGGACACGCGATGATATCACGCTGGAGTGGGAGTCTGGAGCTCTGCTGGGGGGCTTGAGGAGGGTGATGTGAGATGTGCCTGACATTCTGCCTGGCTTCACAGTCCTCCTACAGGCTCCGTTTCAGCCTTTCACACCCGGACTGAAGACCTGCAGCGCATGTCAGCGTAGACACCATGACTAACTATGGCATCTGCATCTGGCCTGCATTAGGGCCGTGAGTCTGGGGGTCTGGTGGCTGCAGCAATGTATTAACTGCATTTGTGTGCATCTAACACGTGAACGAAAACTGAAAGGCCGTGCTAGACTCATTTGGGTGAGCTGCAACATCTCGCTATGTAGTGCGAGTTATGTGTTTTTCTTCCAATAAAACTTAAAAATGTTCTTGGTAAGGTACAGAACATACTGGTGATGTTTTTTGTGTCACATGCAGACTTAGTAAACTCAGCGTATTTTTCATTTATTATAAAAAAAAAAATTGGCACACTTTTTGAAGATGACATTACATTTTATATAATAAAGTAAGAGTAGTAGTATTTTTTGTATTCTTCTTATTATTATTACTATTTATTTAATATGTTTACTGTCGAAACATAAAAGAAAAACTCTCACAAAAGTACACCAAGTAACTAGCATGTCGATTTCTGTGAAAGTGTCAATATCTATTAAATGTACTAAAAGTACTAAAATGTATTAAAAGTAACATTTAAAAACAAATTGCTTTGATCAATAATATATTTATTCATAAAACACTTTTATTTGTTGCTTAATCAGGTAAAGTCAAGTCACTCTTGACATACTCAATTTATATAGTGCTTTTAAAATGACACATTGTGTACAGTATTAAACAGGAAAATAGTGTGTAGTGATGAAAAAGACAAGAGTCAAAACTGAATAGTCTGAAGTCAGTTCATCATTGATTCAGTGACGTCATTGTCCAGGTCAGTTCAGTTCAAATGGTATGTGTGCAATCTTAATGCCAATCAGTACCTCAGTAGCTCCTCTGTGAACAGTTTTGGGTTAATAACACTCAGCCACTTAGTTTCATGACTGTTCCCTCCCTCTGGAAACTCTGCAGTTCTGCTGCCTCCTCCACCACAGCCTCCTTGAAAAACCCTAGAGAACAAAAATAAATATATAAATACAGAGTGCGAGGAGAATGCATTTTGATCAATGTGCCGATCTTGGCTCTTTAAGTCACAATAATCTGACAAATTTCTTCTGACTCATGTTACCCATGCAGATCTGTTAGAGGTGATGTAAGGACCATCAGTATGGTCAGTAGCTGATTACACAGGCTGTGTATGGACCACATCCAAGATCCACGGGCTGCATCAGGCCTTAGCAACTCCTCCACAGAGTCACACACACTCCACATCAGATGCTCCACACACAGCAGAATCACTGTAATATCAATCCTGGACGAGGCAATGAGACAACACATATTAGGAATAACTCACTGCACTGTTACACTGTGCCTTTACAAGCATTTTCTAGCAAGAAGTCAAATGTGCTTCTGTGATGACTCCTTAAATAATGATGAAGCACAAACTAACTATTTATCAGTTAGTAATTAGTAATCTTAGCTTCAATATAGAGCAGGCCGCAAATCCTGATAGACAGTATTACTGTATTTTGTGATCAATTGAGTGATGGGGGGGGAATCAGCATGAAAAATGACATTTCCAATAACAACCTCAGTCTCTCAGCATCCACAGAGGTCATGCTCCCCACTTTCATTTCCCTATCAAACTCAACTTTTCATCGCCTACCACCAAGTTCTGCTTTATAGCACAGTTCCCCTTTCACCAGATAGGAGAAAAAGAGAAGGGAGCAGAGGCAGAGCCCATCTGCTTGGCAGACCCTGAGCTCAGCCAGCACCCAAGAGCTCATAACCGGGTGTCCTTGCAGCAAAGCTCATCTGCTGAAACAAAAACCGGTCCCACCATTCATTCCTTCCCTGCGGCCCTGGGCGATCTGCTCTTTCTCATCAGTCCTGGAGTGGAGGGGAAGCGTGCTCTTGTGGCATCTTTAACCACTTTAAGTATGTGTTAATGCTACGCACAAGGCCTGGGCGGTTGGACCCGGTCTAGCATGAAAGAATCGGGCACTTCGCCAGGCGCTGAGGCAGGGCCATGTGCTAACAAAGAGAGACTGTTTTACAAATCTGGAGATCTGCTTTGACCCCCGGGCCGAACACCGGCATAATCACTAAAGCATTCAACACTGTCTGCTAAGCCCGAGGTTCCTGATAGTAGGTGGGCTTGTGCTTCTCAGTGCAGCAGAAATACGGTAAGATCATTCAATCAGACAGCATGGATGACTGCCCTCTGTTAGAATGTGCTTGAGTGTGACCGCTGACCACAAGATGTAGACGGGTGACTTTAACCATGCATGGCCATTTCCTGCATGACGCATCTCCACAATGCAACAATCCACTGCACATGAATGCTACACAGAGCAGTTCAAGTTGTTGGCTACAACCAGACTACACACAATCCAGCATGCTGAAAACCCTTATACTTCTTCAGGGTTGGGAATTTTGAGCCGGCCGTTATGTAGTAGGACTGGCCCCATTTGTTAAAAATAGTGGAAATGAATGGTTTTCATGACATACGGTTTCATTATTGATTATATATAACAGAAAATAGTGTTTTATCAATAAAAAATTTTCTTCATCTCGGAGATGTTACAGTTCTTCTGGATTGAGTCTGTCTCAGTTTGTTCTGTTACTTCATGTCAGTCCAGACAGACTGGATGATGATCAGATCTCTGTGTGGAGCACTGGCTGTTCTCAGACTCTTCATGCAGACAATAATCTGACTGAATTATTATTATTATTCATGACAAAAATAATGTTTGGAAATGTAAACTGATATTTCCCATTGACACGCTACTGCAAAAGATAGAAATAACCCACTTAAAACCATTTTTTGGGAGGGAAGTGGCCTAAGACTTTTGCACAGTACTGTAAATATATTTGTGTATAAGAACAAAACAAACTGTTTTTAAAACATAATAAAGAAAATAAGATCATAGAACAATCAAAATGATAAGAAATGGTATGGTAGTAATATAACGGTGGATAGACTTCTATTTATTGCTAAAGTATTGTAACAACAGAACTAATGTAAAAATGTGGCAGGTTTTCAAACTACCTACCTGATCTGAGAGAGTCTTTTGTAGGAAGGTCGCGCTCTTGAGTACCTCTGAACTAAGACCTCCAGGGTCTCACACAGCACCTGGGCCAGGGTCTGCCGGGCCTGCACGGGGGCAACTGTGTCCCAGAGGTCACTGCGCAAGCCTGTGAGAAAATAGTGCCACATCTGGATGGAGAAAGAACACCTTTCACCCTGAACAAAAGGTGAAGGAGACCAAAAAAGACTGGTGAGAATACAATGATGATATCATGGCAAATTTATACATGAAATAAATTTCCAGACAGTCTTCCTCTAGACCTTCATGGTCATGCCACCTGCACGCTGCACCTGGACCCCTCATTACCACAGAGAGAGAGAGAGAGCACATGGATACTTTGAAGTTGTAATCTGGATATTCAATCACTACTCCACTGAACATTAACCAGACATACATGCAATGACCAGGTCATTCCTGTTATGCAGTACATTTCAAGTCTCATCACGTGTGACTTTAATTATTGGATTAAAAATCATAATTTTAGCACGTAACTCATGACTTGAAAATGGAAATTACGTTGTGTATAATTGAGTAAATTTTTTCCTACTGCACAATACCACAAAAAGGTGAACATAGATATGATTTTATTGAGGCAGATACCAGCAAAATAGCACATCTGTAAACATGAAAATTTCTGATGTTTCTGCATTTTTTCTTAACTATGAATCTATGGACTTTGAAATATCAGTTGTATAGGTATTTCCTAAATGAGGTTTTATAGGTTTTTCCTGTGTCCTTAATTTACTTTCCATCCTGTTAGTCTTTTGCCATATCCCTTTAAGTAACAAAAGCCATTGACATTATCCTCCAGAAAGTGATATCATTTTTGGCTCTGAAAAAACAGCATAAACATGAGAAAGTATAAACAACAGATCTGATGAATTATGTGATGTTTTGTGGTATTAGCTGGTTTATTTCACCTTAAAACAGAGGTTTTATCCTTCTGCAAGTGACCCCCTTCTAAAACAACTAAGGCAACTATATTTTATGTATAAATAACAGTTAAGAAAAATTGTAAGCTATTATAAAAACAATTATAGTTATTATATTAAATATTTGGCTTTTAAAAATACATATACATATATATACACACACATACAAAAAATCTACTACCTTGTTTATTTTTTGTCCTGCTATAAGAGTATTATAGAAATTCAAATTAATTGTCTAAACAACCAAGTTTAAATTAAGTTTAATTTAGATAGATAGATAGATAGATAGATAGATAGATAGATAGATAGATAGATAGATAGATAGATAGATAGATAGATA
>JAUCNO010000795.1:4460928-4471909 GCA_032353835.1 Enteromius viviparus
GAACAACGCCCCTTTTCAGAAAGTTTTTCAAACCAGAGGTGTGAAAAAGCACTTCTGAAACAGGGGGGTGTTGTGACTCTTTAAATCATAAGATTGACTCACCAATTGTTTATTTCTTCTATTGTTTAATTTTAAAGCGTACAGAAACATTTAACTGTGTACACGTCAATAACAACATCTTTTCAGTACTGTAGCAGCCAAACAGATTAGAACTAGCAGTTTCAACTGCAAAGTGAATAGAAGAACATAAAGGCACTGACCTACTGCAGACTTCTTGCTGGACACCTTGCCTCCTTTCATGCTGTGTGTAGTGTTGTCTTTCAGTGCAGTCTTGATCTCCTTGTCCATCAGCACACCTAGTTCCTGTGCCACTGTGTTCAGGTAGGCATGGTTTAGGAAGGCAATGGTTTTATGTGGTTCGTCAATTCCATTAAGCACATTAATTTCCTCTCGAAGCATTGAGCAAAGAGCTGGAGAGGCAGTTTGAAAGCCTAGACTCAGTCTGTCAAAGCCCTTCTGACCACCTGGGATGGAGCTTTGGCAGTTTTGGAGAACACTGAGGACGGACTTAATCTGAAGGTGCTGATACCAGCTGAAAACCTTTGTTTCAGGGTAGAGGAATAACAGTTGCTGAAGGTTGAAGATCTTCTGAGGAACCTTGGTCCCAACACCCAGTTCTCCCTCAGTTTGGCTTGGTTCACTCATCATCTGGAGTTTGCCAAGTAAGTGGCTCCGCAACAAGAAACGAACATCATCCCATGCCTTCTGAACTTCCAGAGCAAGGTCATCACATGGCATGGACAAGTTAGGAGATGAGGAGTGCTCTTCGCCAGATGCAGGGCAGGAAGTAGGGAAAGCAACACCACATTGAGAAGAGATGTTCAGTAGTAACTGCAAAACAGCCTCTTCACAAGCCTCCCCTGCCTTCAGCACATTTTGCTGTAAAAATATATGACAGGAAGAATTAATAATGTCAATACTATTTCTCAATATGTCATAATAATGTATGTTGGACAGATTGCATTGGGGTTAAGTATGATCACCAAAGCTCGAAAGAAGTCCAGAAGTTCTTGGTGACCTGTAGCCACTGGTTTCAGGATGTTAAAGTTGCGCTGACTGAACCACTGGAGGCATTCTATTGGACTGGGCACTCCCTCCCCCCTACTGGCCTCACCAACCTTGGCTTGCAGTTCCTTCAGGTTTTGTTCAATGCTGTAATAAAATAAAGAAACACTCACTCTCGAAAAAGGGTACAGAAAATATGAAAATATGAATGTCCCAGGGTTTAATGAATAGTTCTGTTGACTCATTTAGGCCAGTAGTTCAGATTTTTACTAGCACTGCATACTTGTTTGCTGGCCCCCACATGCATATCCTTGTACACTGAGCCAAACATTTTCGTTTTAAATTTTTTTCATATTCGCCATCCTTTCCAATCAAAATGCTTGTTACGGATGCAAAAATGCAGAAATCTGAACCTGATCCAATTTATTTTATGATGGCTAAAGTTTTGTAGGCACTAGGCAGTGTGTAAACGTGATGGACACAAATTGTGGTCGTATTTATTTTATTAACATGCAAAAACTAAATTTTGTACTTGGTGTGCATGACCTTATGCTAAAAGTCTGAAGCTTTCTTCTAATTTGCACAGCTCCATACAAATGTGATAAGCAAGTAGCTTCACATGATTAGAATTTTTAAGTGGATGAAAGATGCATAAGTTTAAATTTGTGAAAAAATATATTAAAAAAAAAAAATTATGGGAAAACATGGAAATGCATGAAAACATAGCCAAAAAGAATGAATGAAAAAAAGAGACAATGAGAAATAGATATGCATCATTTTGTGAATGGCACATATTCAAATTCTGCTCAAATATGAAGCATTTTGATCCATAGACAAAAATAGACACAAAATGGACATCCTGTTTAGTGAGTATTTGACTTCATACTGTGCAGTTAAATTGCAATCAACTTTTAGCACTGAAATTTTTATACACCCCTCACAATGTGAGCTGTCCCTTTAAACTCAAGTACACTCTGGTTACTGTCACTCTACAGCTGATATCAGCCACATCAGGGCTAATGAACACAGACATCAATATATCAGTTGTGTGAGCGTGTTTCGGCATGTGGCACGTCTCTTTCAACGACACAGGATGAGCCGTTCTTTCTCATAACCACACGGCATCAGCACTTCTGTCTCCTTCTATCTGTGAAAAATGAGACATGACACAAAGCCGTAAAGCCATACCAGGTACATACACACACACACGGAAGCTAAAACACAGACACTTCTCTTCCAAAGCGACATAAAGCGCTGCTGTAAACACTACGGCTATGCATGAGTCCAGATGCCTTCGAATGGCAGCTTATTAAATTCCATTTAAACCTGACACAGTTTTACTTCCTCGAGAAAAAAAAAGAGCAAACATAAAGTGAACATAAAGGGCTGTTAATTTTAACGATATGCAGCTGAATAATGTAGAAAGCAAAGATGAAGAGGGCTCTTTTCGTTGGTTAAAATGCAAGGTTGCCGACAGGAATCCAACAAATGTGTCTCTTTTTGTAGTAAAAAGGAAATATGTGTGACGAGAGGACATGAAGGTGCTGACAGACTGTGCTGGAAAAGCAAATCTTCCCATTCTGTTTAATGAACAGCCTAAAGCTCGCTGTAAAAACACAAGCGCTAACAGGGAACATAAAAATTCAGTTTTACACACTAAAGATGCTGTCGACACAGACACACAAACAAAACTGCCCTTTTATAGTGATGAAATTCCACTTATAGTCGACACGTGTTGACGAAAGCAGCTAAATTGTATTTAAATGTGCAGATTCACTTCACTTTTAGAGTTTGTTTTACCAGTTTGGTATATTTTGAGAAGTTTTGTGTGAACTATCGTGTTCCGCACAAGTTCCTGACAATTATTTGCTCCTCTGTGTTTTCTGTGAACGTTGTTAACTCAAGGATATCGCTCAGCTTAGATCTTATACATTAGTTAAGTGTAGCCATCCAGAGCTAGCAGAAAGGCAGATATACTGACTAAGTCTGTTTAATGTTTCTAATAAAATAAGGATTTGTGCTCAGAGCCGGTACTGAGCCAGGCGTCACCCCAGGACTCTGCTCAAACAGCAGGGTCTAAACGAGCTTCCATCTGTGCAGCCACACAACGCTAAAACTTCATAAAAGTCTCATCTCTCATCCGCGCACACTGCTGCCATTGGCCAACGCCTGCGTAATCCTCTGTGTATCGGCGCTGGATGGGGTCAGCGATCACTGAAGGCGAGTCACGGACAGTGTTGGTCTGAGCACTCATGAGGACTGGCATCAATCAAAGGGGCAGCTGCTGTCAAACTTCTGCCCGACTGCCACTGATGATGTGTCAGAGTTTCACATTGCAACAATAAATATTTAAGGGACATGCTTCACATATGAATAGATTATGGGTCAGAACTGAATTACTTTTTGCTAAAAATAAATACAATCAGACTAAATGACCTTTCGGGAAACTTTTGGTAGCATTTGTGATACAGTGCACTAAATATATTTTACAGTTTACAGAAAATAATACTATATATTTTAACACTCCAATTATCTTAGAACAGGCGGTTCAACTTCCTTTCATGGTCACTTTCACATTGGGAATATATTTGGGGTATATCTATTATTATGTACACTTGCGTGTACATATTTAAGAAAATTATGTAATGTTTATATATTAAAAATTACAAATTATATAAATATATAAATGCAAGTACATGCAAATATTTTCAAAAGATAAGCTGTATATGTGTGCTTTTATATGTACACAAATAAAAAACAATAGAACCCTGCTCAAAACCCGAGAGAAAATGTAATGGATTTAATGGTTATAATGTGAATTGTATTGGTTTTAATGGAAACTATAATGGTGTCTACTGGTATGTGATGAATTCTATCGGAGGGAAATTACATTCTATTGGAAAAATGCCCAAATCACTACAAAAAAAGAAAAGGCATTTTGTAATGGTTTTACTGTAAAAAAAAAAAAGCTAATGGTTCATAGTGGTATATCAAAACCATTTACATTTCTGTGATGGTTTCTTTTGGGCTTCTATTGTTTTTTTTTTCTTTTTTCTTAACTAAGCTACGCAATATCGCAAATCCAATATTGCATAGCTTGTTAGTGATCTACAGCTCTGTGTATTAACTGCTGCTCAATTTGAAAACAGGTGATGGAGATTTACCACTAATCAAAGAACCGGCTTTGCTGACAAGATACGCATGAATGTATTATGCAATATATTGCTCAGCCCTACTATTTAACCAACTATGGTATAAAGAGTATGACATTTAATGACATGATATAATGCATGAATTTAAGCACTCTTCGTTTGTTTTGATGAATAGCTGTTTAACAGTGCACCAATAAATATTAACATTTTAAAAATCTGAAATATAATTACAACTAACATACACTTGGGTATCATTATGAATTATCTATACCTACATTAAAAAAAAAAAAAATATATATATATATATATATATATATATATATATACTGTAGGTATACATCCATATCCCACTGGAAAAAAGACTAAGTGAAGACAAGGAGCAATATCATCTGACCTCACCTGAAGAGGTGCGCTAACCCCCTTCAGATTAATCAGATCCAATAACATGATTTTCACTGACTCAGACAGCCGCACACAACAAGAAATAAAGAACAGAGGCAGACACAGAGAAAGAACGTCTCAGAGAAACACAGACTAAAGCCAAAAAGACAGTCCACAGCCTCACACGCGCACAAAAAATTCCTGATTAATCTACCCTTTAAATCAAACAACAACAAAAGGAGAAGTTGAAAGGAATTTCAGGGAGACCAGCTCCACACAAAACCCTGAGCGCAGAGACTAGCGAAAGCTCCCTTAAGCCTCATTCTCTGCTTCCTCCCTGTCTGCCAATCACGCTTCCAAAAACTGTAATTGTTTTTCAAATCCGCACAAACCAGACATGACAGACCAGGTAAAGAGAGAGCGAGGGGGGGAGGAATGGGGTTGGGGGGGTGAGAGAACAAGAGGACTAGAAAGAAAGAGCGAGGCAACGGGAGTCTTTTATTAAATATGATGGCATGTTTCACAGCTCTCTGCCTTACAGAAACCCAATACACTGATTAGTCAGCGCTTTGACGTTATCTTAAGTTCCTTGTCAAAATTAATTTAGTGTGGGTGGGCTGTCGCGCTCCAGGAGAGTGAAGCGGAGAAGGAAATAGCAGAGTGAGAGGGAGGGAGAGGAAAAGATCTTTTTCAAATAAGCCTCAGCTTCAGTGAGCACCAAGTCATGTGCCCAGGAAACAAATAGGCTATCTGGGAGCTATCAAAGAAGGCCTCTCTTTCCTTGAATATGCCGGACCCAATGAGACCCGTGAAAGTGGATCCCGCCGACTCCAGATCTGGCCCGCTTAGCCTCCTCCGGTGCCAAACCCCCAACGGGTTATTTGTCAGGACGCACACACGAGGTAAATTGGCATGCTGCTGCGGCTATCTTTCGTAAGCCGGATTGAAATCCGAAGCCCGGCCTCCCGTTGTTGGACTACGGCTGACACTTCATTAGGGGCCGGCGTACTGCCGGTGGCCTCCCTGAGTGTCCGATTTGATGAAGCTTAATGGATAACAGCGTTTCAATTTGGGAGATCCAAGGCTGTTTGACAGGCTATCTTAATCTCCTTCAATTAGGAAGCTGCTCTTAGGCAAATCTCAGACATCCTAGAACCAAGAGGAGGCAGCCTGTTGCGTTGACCCGTGAATGGGTTAGAACCGAAAAGCGAGGCGGGCAGCCGCGAATTCTCCAGTTTCCCGCTCTCTCCTTGGGTTTGTCCTAGGATAAGTGGATTAGGTAGCAGGTGTAGAACACAGTATTGGCCCACCCCAAAGGAGGTCACTGAAAAGGACGAATTCGTCATCACCCATGTCCAACCACATCGACTCGGCTCCGACTGACCACTGGAGCTTCATATCCCCCCCCCCCAAACACACTCCCTTTCTCTTTCTCCTAGGTGCAATTCCCTATTATACGGGTTCTTTGTTCTTATAATGGTTCCCCATCTTCCATCTTTCTCCAAGAACACAAAATAACCCTTTAATGCTTAGAGAGGCAGAAAAACTGTCTCGGCCTTCAGTAATAATCCTTGAATTACCCACACAAGGGTTTTCGTTTCAAGATGTGGAATCTTCAATTATTACTTTCCCATTTGGAGAGGAGAGAGGCTGGACAGACAGGAATGAGAACGTGTGTCTAATGGCGGAGGGGGGAGTAAGACCGCCTTTGTTCACGCACAACACATTTAGCGTAGACCCTTCTGGTCTGCACGTGTCCTCAGAGCAACATAAAGGATAAAAGCATAGCAGAGATAGATTTTTTGAAACCGGCGGCACAATGGAAAGAGGTGCCATCAGGGAGGGAGGGAAAGGCAGGGAAGGATCGGGAGAACAAACCAGAAATCCAGTCGTGGGAAGCATGTCCTCCAAAACTACCGATGCAGGTGAGAATCTGAGGTGCATTATCGGCATAAAAAGAATGCGATTTAAAACTGAGCGAGAGAAACAAGTTCAGGGGCACTCGTCAACATGTCCTTCACCGACAACAAAACCTCCATATCTGATAATGCCAAAACCTTCCGTCAAAATGGAAAAAAGGACGTCTAGCTGCGAGCTTGCATTCAGAATGTGTTTAAGTTCATTGATTTCAGATGAAGTGCCATGCTATTCATCAACCCTCAATTAATCATGTGGTCTCAATGTTAGGATTACCAACACTGGAGGAAGCGTCTGTGAAAATAATAGCTCTGAAAATGAAGTGCTATACAATGCCCACTCAAGCACTAAACAACTGCTACCACCCTGCAGTTACATCTCCTACATGACAAAACATCCTTGTGCTTAATATATTTGCCTATGCAATTTTATGTCTTATCCAACAGTGCTGAGAGGAGCAATTCATACAGTGTCCTTGTAGTACAAGCACCTTGGTCATATATTTTTGTTCATATTAAAATATTGATGCATTTTATATCAGTGTGATCAATTATCTTTTAAAGAACCAGCACCTTTAAGATTGAAGGAGGATCAATACAAACTAAGACTGTCTCATTTTAAATGGGTCAGTCCATTAAAAACTTACAAAATGTGTGTTTATGTGCTTGAGATGAAGGGCTGTATTCATTGTATGCAAGTAAATGGCATAATCCATAATCATATTTTTTCTTAGCATCTCAGAATTGAGCATCAAAATAGCTTTTATTCTATAAAACAGGAAACATTGTTTGTGTCCTTTATGAATGCAACAGTATAATAAAAACACACAGACCTAAATAAATAGCCTAAAACATTACTGATTAGTTAATCATTTTATTAGCTTCAGTGCATTTACAAATGACTATATCGATTTGAATAAACTTCATCTAGAACATAATAATGTCCAGCAAACATCATTTTATGCCTTGCAAATGCAAATAACTACACTATCGTTAAAACTTTTTTTACTCTAGGCTACTAACCTGCAGGCATTAAGCCTGAGTTTCTCCTCTGTATCTCTGATCAGGTTTTGGATGTCCACCTCACTGGGGATTCCTTGCACCTGCAACTCCACAAATGCATGGTCATGCAGGAAGTCACTTTGCCAGTCCATCACTTCCCTGCAAAACCATGAAACACTGGTGAAACACTTTATAAAAACCTACTTCAGAAATCATATTTATATACATATACATTTATATAAAGGCTCATCCACTCCAAGAATAAATATATAACAACTATATTAGCATCAAAACTAATTTTAATGTTATTTATTAATGTTTTTTATTATACTGGTTTGCAGTTTTGTCATCTGCCATAAGCTCTTTAAGCTGGATTCTTACTGACTATAATTAGAACAATTATTAAAATTGTATATTTATAGATACTGTTATAGTTATGTCATCACCCACAGGGATGGAATCTCTTAATGTTCATCAGTTGGAAAAATACTTTTACTAAAATCTTTATTGCTATCGTAATAGTTGTCATCAGTTGTTATCAACAGACTTTTAGGGTTTGCTACATTATAAAGATGTAAATTTGAATAAAGTAATGTATTTTTCTTTTTTTTTGCTGGGCTTTTTATTTTTTAGCCAAAAGATGCCAAAGAGATGTATTAATTACCAACCTTGTCTCATATAAACATTATTTAATGATTATCTTATATGCAAGTTTCTTGGGGGGGGATTCTCTGCAAGATCTGGCAACCGAAACAAAATGAACAAAGGCCCAGAAGAGTTTCTCCTGCAGCAAATGACTGTATTGGGTAAAATACATCTCCATTTCACACCTATTGTGGGCACCATAACCTACTTTGTGGACAGCCGTTGCCAGTAAAATGAAAAGAAGTGGAAAGAAATAATCAATGTCTGCTTGTGTACTGCATTTGTCTGAATGGGATCAAATGTAAGCTTGAAAAGCGAGCCTTTATGTTTGATGAAACGTGTCCTCGAACACACATGACGGCCCCATACACGAAATGATTTGATTTCACCTCCAACAAGATCTTTGCGCGTCAAAGCGCAGCTGGAACAAGGCGCTAGTTATCATCTGCCATAAATATTTCTAGCCTCAATCCATTGCTTTTCATCTTTCTGCCTCCCCTCTCTGTGTCAAGCTGGAGTGCCATTCAATTTACAGTACAGCTCGGTGGTAATACATGCATATCGGAAAGAGCGGCCTTGCCGGCGGAATATAGACTGACACTTCTTCTTGCCCTCGCTTTAAATAAACAATCCATCTGGCCTCAGATTGCTATAAAGCCCTCAACATTCAAGTCTCACACAGATCCAGCACGCGCTCGAGAGAGAGACTGTATCAACGTCGTCATCGCAAGTCAAGTGGAGTGTAATGGAGAGTGTCAGTGTCAATTTGGCTTTGCTGGCGCCCCTCTCCCCTTCATCTGGGCTGATTTTAATAATCCCTGTCAAACACCAAACAGCTCGCACTTCCTCTCCGACACGACAGGCCTTTCTCCTCGCGCAGACAGAAATCTCAACATTAATTTAGCCCGCACAAAGGCAAAGGCTGTCCAGCTGGACAAATATTATTTTCCTCACTTGACAGACTCCGCAGTTAAGCTCGCGTGTTATTATTTTCTAAACTCTATTCAAGCCTCGACTACTGTCTGAGGGGGAAAGAGTGAAGAGAGAGAGAGTGACTTGTGTAGGTTTTTAAGACACAGGATTAGGAACTGAACAGTGTAATTACACTGGGACCGACTGCATCAATGTCTGTGCGCGCACACGTGTGTGTGTAGCCGATGTTACAAAGGGATGTGCATCATCGCCCGTGTCTCATCCACATGAGAGTTGTGGGAAAAGTGTCAGGTTCATGCTGTCACCACATAGGGCCCAATTAGGCAGATGCACCCTCCATTTCCTTTGTCTTGTTATCTATTTTGAACTCAAATGTTGTGGAGTCCCAGAGTAGTTCTGAAAGCTGCCACACACGGAAGAGAGCTCGAGCTGGTGCATACAGTAAGTGTGTGTGTGAGAGAGAGAAAGAGCTGGGGCAGATGTATTCTCTCGACACTTAAAGACACACTAGTATTTCTCCGCGTGTCTACCCTTACAAACTGCTCCACGCTCAGAATGGAGGTAGTGGTGTGAAATATTTAGCAGCCGGTGCCTCTGCTTTAAAACTGTCTAAAAAGGTTTTCTTATCATGTTATAGCTCCCAAAACTCTTAAATAAAGCTTTCGGGATGTTTCATTTATTAAAGAAGTATATTGTTTCACTCTAAAATAGTGAGAATGTTGTGTTTGTTGGCTGGCTGGGACAAGCAAAAAGTGTGCAATATTCATACACACAGGTGAATGTGAAAAAAAAAAAAAAGAAAGGAATGAAGGAAGAAAGAAAAAAGTTCCAGGGGAATAAGTCAAGTCTGTGTTTACTGTGTGCATGTTGTTGTTTTTTCGCTGGATGACTTTTCCTGAACTTGTCCTGGAATGGTTATGACAATATTTTCACTATACTTCACAATTTTCGGCTTACATGTGAACTACTGCATTCAAAAGTTTCCACTGCATTTCAGTTTCAGGTGAATTTGTCAAAATATGTCAAGAGCTAGAACATGACCGAGAGCTACAGTAGTTCATTTGTTTATATAAAAATTAAAAAGAAATAAAAAAAAGTCACCTTCCTATGTAGGAAGCACAATGCAGTTTATGTTCTCAGCTGCTGCTATTAATTAAAAGATACCGTGATAACCACCCATCTTTTTTTTTCTCTGTCATCCAACAACACTTGCATTTCAAGAGCTAGAAATCAAGTTTGATTAATTAAGCAGGCTGAAATTGACATTGCATTGCAGAGCATATTAATTCATACCGACAGCCTATTCATAATTCACATTTGGTCAATCACAGCTGGTCCTACAGGTAATTTAAATATGATTTTGAATTGATTGCAGGGCCAAATACATAGATTTAGAGTCAAAAATTGCATATTAGATATATCCATTTCCACTTTTAGCTAAGCATACAAATTTCGAGCTCAGAGACCCATTTAAACAAACAAAGTTAACAAACAAATTAGAATTAGAGACAAAATAGGAATGCTCTATATATATCGAACATGATTCATTGGCGTAGCTTGTCAGTGATCTACGGCTCTGTGTGTAAGTTGGTTTTGCATTTGAAAACAAGGGATGGAGATTTAACGCTAAGCAAATAATCGTCTTTACCGACGAGATGCGCATAATATATAGTTCGATATATATCTCCCAGCCCTAAGACAAAATCAAAACTAGTAAGTCTAACTAGGGTTGGGTACCGAAAACAGGTGTTCTAACATTTTGTCCTACCCCGTCAGATTTTCCTACCCGGGCTTAATGCCCATGCGCACGTCAATATTGCATTCTTTTTTCTCACCCTGTAAAACAATATTTAATGTATGTTCATTACTGTAAGGGTAGGTTTAGGG
>JAUCNO010000795.1:4472009-4493303 GCA_032353835.1 Enteromius viviparus
GACAAATAATTCGGCACACTGCGCACGCGTGAAATGCGTTAAAAAAATTAACGTAATTAACGACAAAAATTAATTACCGCTGTTAACGCGTTATTTTTGACAGCCCTAATATATATATATATACAGTATATATATATATATATATATATAAATCTCTCTACAAATTAAAACATGATATGTAAGATAATAATATGTCTTGAATAAAGACATTTCTTCTGTGTGTTTTATGCTTATTAAGGCTGCATTTATTTGATCAAAGTACATTAACAGTACTACTGTGGAATATTATTACACATTTTTGTATTTTTTTAACAAAATCATATAAAAACTGTTATATTCGAGACATTTGTACTGCTTTTTTTAGATTATTTGATGAATATAATGTTTTAAAAAAAACAGCTGTTTGTCATAGTTGTTGAATGAAAGCAATTATTGAATAATAAATAAATGTGACTTTTAAATGATACCATACATTCTCTCAATACATGTTTTGCTATTTTGGTAAATCTGGTTAAGGATGTTTATACATTCCACTTGAAAACAAGATAAAAACAGCGATTAGGAAAATGATTTGTTTTTTTGAACTGTAAGCATGTGTGTGTTTGGGTTTGTTTGACAGGCTGAGTAAGATGTGACAGAGGTTGGCACGGTCATGCCCACGTGTCTGCTCAGGCACAAGCAGCGAGAGCTCAGACTTACTTCTTTATCCTCTCACCATAGGAGGCCACTTCATCCAGAGCATTCTGCACACTGATACACACATCCTGAATGGCATACAGCTTATTCATGAAACCCTTTCTCTCTGAGTCCTGAAAGAATGAGAGGGAGAGAGAAAGACAGAGAGGGAAAAAGAGAAAGGTTGGGCAAATGCATTTCCACACAACTGAAAGAGCATGAGGAGCATCAAAGGCTCGGTGAGCTCTGTCTCTTTCCATGTTCTCCATGCTGCAATAAACATGTTTGGAATTAATCACGCTTTGTGTATGTATAAAGAGAAGAATATTTATTCTAATACTTTCTTCAGAGAGAACTAGCTATGTCGGGTAACCGGGTTTTACAGTGGTGACATCATTGTGGCCATAACCACCATCATTACTATGAGCACCAAAAATCTTTTCTTTTCAACTTTTGATGGCCCTCAACTTAAAAAACTGGCCACAAGAACCTCAAAAGTAGGCGTCAGTTAAATGTTTCCACAGTCAAAAGGCTCTGATTTTATTCTAACAATAAGAACAGTCATGCAACAGTTGGGCTGACACAAAATGTAGTGACTGAGTGTGGACACACAGACAGAGACTATTGTAGTGCAGTGATGTGCTGACACACACACACACACACACACACACACGTACCGTACACTTCCACACTCACCTTAATTTCTTAAGAGACTGCTCACACAAAAATAAAAACCCTGTCATTATTTGCTCATTCTCATGCCATTCCAACCTTGCTTTTTATTGATGGAGCAGGACATACAGAAGAACATCATCCTTGTTTATGGATGTTGGGAATGAAGTAAATGATGACAGAATTGTCATTTTGGGTGAACTGTTCCAAAAAAAAGTACAAGATTGAAACTCGAAACTCATCCCTACAAACAACTCAGGCACGATTCTGTCTGTTTCTTCTATCAGTCAACCATTTAAAGAGAAAAACAGAAATCTTGGCCTATTAGCAATGTGAAAAATAAGCTCTGTCCAGATTTCCAAGCCCTGACACAGGCTTTGCCCCTCTGGTGGGCCTACACAAATGGACTGGCAGAACTTAAAAAGAACGAAATGTCCTGGCGAAATGGTCCCAGCGAGGGGGCACTGCCATGCAGCAGTGAGCATCAGCATGCCTTTGCCCCAGGTCTGCTTTATGGGAGCTCCAGGCTTCTGCTCAACCCTGCCCAGGTTTATCTGGAAGCACTTCAGTCGGCATCCTCAGGCCTTTCATGGAGATCAATTGAAATGTCACTGCAGTGGATCATGTCCACAATGAGCCAACCAGCTACTGAACCTCTGGATCAAAACCCACTGTGCAAATCAAAGCAGGAAACGATGCATTGAGATCTTTTTTGTGCTTTATAAAGGAATGCATATTATTTGCATTATTATGCGTTTAGGCACAGGTTTTATCCATGTCACGTATTGGCTCTGAAAGACAAAAGTACCACAAGTGCAAAGCACGAGGTCTATTCTAGTCTGAGCAACATATTTACATGAAGAATTAAGCCGAGCTTCAATAAATTCAATAAAAAAAAACTGAATATTAATTAAAATATTTTTTTAAATATACTATAAAACATATAGTATTTAAACTAGTTTCCATTTCTAGTTTTAATTTAGGTTAACGTACTAAAATAACTACAACAATATGATCTAATAAACTAAAAGCAAACATTTTACTAAAAAATATTAGTTTTTTTCGTAGAACACAATATTTAAAGATCTTCTTATTTGAGCGGATACTTCATGTACCTCAAATAAGATCTTTTAGGGTCTTCCTGGAAGTTCACTGAGGTCTCAAACTGGGTCTTGACATGCTGGTTGAGAACCACTAATTTCTAAACAAATTCTAAGCAAATGTCTCAAGAAAACGGTAAAAGGGTCTATACAACAGGTACTGCAATATCATTCAAGGTGAAGATATATGCTTATAATATCGAGATGGGTCTCAAAAACCAGATCAAACTGTCTGTACTTCCTCAATACACACACTCACAAACACACAGTATCCCATCCATCTCCAGCGCTTTGTACTGGATCCCAGATTTGAAAAATGAAGCCCAATATGGCCTGCATAACCACATCGCTTTCCCAAAAAGCCACACAAGACAAATAGATATAATTAGACCGCGTCCCAGGGTTATTTTTCTTAGCAAATATTTAACAAGACTCCCCTGTCCTGACTCCCATCTGGTTTGCGTTATCAACTGAAACAAAAGTCCACCGTACATTGTATCGGGCGCTATATGAAAAAGGAAGACTTTGAGGGACAAGGTATCGGTGTGGGTATGTGTGAGAGAGCGAGGGTGGAGGTGCAGGTCATGGGTCTCTACAGTCTAAACCATTACCACATGGCCCTCAAACCATGAGCTAACTCCGATTTCCTGCCTTCAAAAGTGGATTGGGGAAGGCAGGAGGTTGGAATAACACTAGCCTGGGGAGAGGCTTGTTTTCACTGCTCCTCCGCACTTCTCTCACACACACATAAACACACTCACACCGAGCCGAGGAGCAACCTGCCACAGAAGAGCCTGCTGTGGATCCTGGCTGAGCTGTGGGCCGCTGGAACAACACATGGGCATTCCATTACCTCAGGTCCTCTTCCTCACGTATGCGGACACACATCGTGGCACAGCAGGAGGCACACTTGATGTCAGCGGGCAAAGGGAAATTGATATTTAGTCAAAAATCAGTTCTGTTTAAAGTGTCTTCCAACAGCGCAGCAAAATCTGAACTCTTCTAAATGCACAATGTCAACATAGAAAGAGTTTAAACTATGCAATATCATACGAGCAAGAGTCCTGCTTCATGGAATATCAGCACTGCCGTATTTTACAGTTTCAGCACAACCAGACAGTTGTGAGTGCACTGCTTTTAAACTGCAGGCAATGAGAAACAAAGCCAAATTAAAAAATATATATTTTAACTTTTTAAAATTCTTTAAAAGTCTTTATGTTTGTTTAATTTAAGTCAAAACATTTTAGTTTTTTATAATTAGAATTATAATATATATATATTTGTAATATTGTTTTATTACATATTAAAAAATTATAATAATAAATAAAAAATGACAAAATGTAATTACAAAATAAATCACAAAAATTAATCACTGATTAAATACATAAATATTAATGAAATATAGTAATAGTAACAGTATAATAAATATTTTGATATTAATATTTTGTACCAATTTTTAATTTTAGCAATAAAATATATTCAAAGTGATTTGTGCATATTCTAAAAAAAATGCCACTGACTGATTAGCATGTGGCCAGTTTTTTTTTTCCCTTAATGGAGAAAATTGACTAAAGGTTGATTTAGATAAAGAATTCACAATTTATTTATTTTTTTATAAAAAGCACTTATTGTGCTTTTCTTTCTTCATGTCCATGCATGGGTAGACTATGAATACGCATTATTGAAGCTTTAAATGCCGTTGACAGTCTCTAAATAATCCTTTAACCACAAGGTCATGTCGCCAAGATCATTGTTCTCATTTTAAAGCATCATTCTTAATGTAAAATCTGTTCACCTATTTATCAAATAACACTTCCATAACATCAAAAGTTAAATAAGCTTTGTGAAATCAAAGGCTGGCAAGTAAATGAACAGATTCTTCTGTCTTGAACAGTCTTATCCTTAAACAGTGTGTAGAACTAAGTGCAGCTGTCTGGGACCCCCTGGCGCATACCCATTATCAAACTCCTTAGGGCTGCTATAGTGCTACAGGCAAGCAGAGGCAAGTCCATTCCAGCCAGTTCCCAACATCAGGCTATTCACACCTCACCGTCCCATCAGGAGGCTCCGTCTACTTCGCATTGGGCACCCAACATAGCGGGAGACTGATGAGGTTGGCACAGACCAGGACAGACACTTCGTAGAGGGCATATCTTGTTTGTTCACGGCAGCAGGAGGGGAAACGATATCCCAGGGGCACCAAACTTCATTTACACCAAAGCCAGAGCCCCAATGCAAGAGGACGGACCCCCAGCCGGGCCTAATCCACACCCACGCCCTTCTCTCGGCATGTTCGGAGGGAGAGAAAACAAGATTCTTTGATCTACGCAGCGCTAAAGGTGAGGGGAACAAAGGAGGCAGATAAGATGAAAATGAAATCATTTCACCCGGGCCGGGCCGCTCCCTGGATACACGTATTATTTGTTTGTCTTCTCTCATTTCGAGCCAAAGGCGCGCTGACCCAGACGAGCCCAAGTAGGGAGCGATATCACCAAGGAAAAGAATACCACACCTCTGATGGCAAATAAAGCCAAGACAAGTCCCCTCAGACTGACGTGAGCCCACCTCTTATCAGTGAAAACATGAAACGAAAAATAACTTCTTTAAATAGACGAGTGCATTAATTTTCCAAAAGTAGTTCATTAGCACTTTATTCATAATGAATGGAACGGGGGAAGAGACGTACAGGGAAAGGCTTGTCAATGAAATTGTTCCTCGTCTTCGTGTCTGAGCACTTTGGGAGGTTAATTAAAATTGCAGTTTAATTAGATTTGAGGTGTGTGTCAGACTAAATGGAAACTCCCCTGACTGCCTGCTTGATCCCAATAACTGCTATCCCAAATACTAGAAGCCAAAAAATATTTCACATCAAAAGGAAAACCATTTGCATGACTCTTTTTAAGGAGTAAATATAAACAAAAAATCTTTTGACGCAACCTCAAATACAACATCAAGAAAATTAGTAAGTACCTCGTTAAGCAGTGTTTGCGTGTATATGCTGTCCGGAGCTTTCTCTTTGATTCTCCTATAAAACAATCTAGTTTAATTCAAGGTGTGCATGAGTTTTATTTTTAATTTATATATAGGTCTGTGTCTTATTTATAGGAGAGCAAAGGGAGGACAGGAACAAGGAAATGATCCAGACCAGATTCGAACGTGTGTGCCCATTAGAGACTCAACATGTCACAAGCATGAGCTTTTAGCATTGCATTAGCATGGGATAATTTAACAAAACAACTAATATAAACAATAATTTTAAACGCATACACACACAAATGTTCAAACATCTGGAAGCATGACAGAAGTTCAGAGGCAGTAACCTAACCTCTCAAATCCCTAGGTTCTACCTTCCCTCAAACCTCTAGTGACGCTCCAAAAATAGGTGTGATGCTGAATGCCACGCAACAGTATGTGACCACAGAGGCGGCTAAGAAGCTATTGAGCTATTCCCAGGAGATTCCTATGCCCTCACTATGGCATTCCCTCTGGAGACAGTATTCTGGGCCAAGGTCTAACAACAGTCATTGTGACTCTTCAGCAAGTACAAACAGCATTCTGTTCAGAACAGTGCATTCTGAGTGTTCGGTTGCTAATAAGGCATCTTTTTATAAATAAAATTATATAGAAAGTGTTACAGTATACAGCGGAGGCATTCAATCCTGCTACGTTCCAGCAGAGTTCAAACTATACCTAAATGAACACACCTGAATCAGGCTAATCAAGTTCTTCTAGAACCTTCTAAGCAGTTGTGTTGTACATGGGGCAGGTTGGAGCTGAACTCTGTGGGACACTAGACCTCCAGAAACAGGACTGACATTAACTGAGATTCTGAAATGGGTAATTCCAAGCTAAACTAGCAAGCCTTGATATACAGCTTCTAGAAATTCATGCAATCAAATGTTTTTTCATCAGGAAATACACAATATAAAGGTGCTAGTTTACTGTGAATTATAGCTAAACAATGTATGTGTTGAATATGCTGTCTTTCTTACAGTAGTAGCAATTAAAGAGATACGCTGCGCTATTCACTCAGGTTAACGATATATACTCAACCTCTACTTCGCCCCTTCTAACATTAGCTCTCTCTGATCAGGCACAAAAGAAAGGTTATGGTAAATACCCTCAGTTTTAGGAAGCCCTAAAAAAACACTGTACTAAAACTGCTTCCACACCAGTGCCCCATTGCCCCACGCTCTCGGTACGTCCCTGTGCCATGACATGCAGATGAATAACACCGTAAACAGGGAGAATAAGCTTTATTTTACGTCCGACCTCTGCTTCCCACTGCTCCCTACTAAAAACAACAGCATTAGGCTCTAATGGATCCGCTGGAGAGCCGGGTTCACCTTCGCCATTACTCCCCAGGCCTCCGCACCCAGCGGGCAAAGCACTTCATCAGCCCCAAGGTCAACCTGATAGTTGCCCCTGTTCTCCAGCCTCTCTGATGATGCCCCTCACCCCTGGAGCGACCCCCCCTCCTCACCTCAGATTGCTTGTGCTCCCCCTGCTCTCCTTGCCCTGTCCTCTCTGGGTCCCTGGATGCCACCTGATGATGAATGGAGCACAATTAACTCCACCAGCCACTGCACTGGATTCGCCGCTGCCCTCTCCATCTCGCAAAAATGAGGCCGTCAAACTGGGGAACATCATCAAGCCGGGCACCAACAGGCAAACCAATATAGCCACTATGGATGTGCACAACTCCACATGTCCAAAGTGAACTAGACTTGAGGTGATCTATAAAATACCATCTGTGTCAGAGACTATGGCCTTGTGGGCAGTACACCGAAATGCAGCACACATGGGTTTTAGACAACTCAGCTTGTGGTCCTTTCCCAGTCTCACCCCTGTTCTCCTACTTTGCTTTCTGTAATAGTATTAAATGACATTAAATAGAAAAAGAAATTAACTTAAAATATTTATTAAATATTAATTAAAATAAAATAGGTTAGGAACCAGATGCGTTAATGATGGCAGAATTTATTTAACATAACTATTCCTTAAAGCATCCTAATTAATCAATTGCTGCTAAAAATACCAAATATGCATATTGCTTAAAATCCTTATAACTTAGAGGTCCTAACAAATCAACTAGTCTCTGACTGGTGCTGAAGGTCTGAAGGTCTGCCATGCTGAAGGTCATGGCAGCTTTCATTGGTCAAGTCCAATGGTCAACATGTCAAACAACCAATCACAGTGGGTTTCATTTCAGCATCATGTTGCAGGGCGTGAAAATGTCGCCACAATAACAGACCGGTGTAAAATTCGCTGATGTATTTATGCGGGAACTTTAAATACTTCACATACTTTCGAATGTCCAGTGTTTAGTTGATCCTGATAAGCGCTTGCCGTCACAGTTTTAAACATGACTTGTGAGGGGGTTTGGCGTCGGTATCTAGAAATCCTGTATAATCTAACCAATCCGATGACGACTTCCAGACTCCGGAAGTGTTTCCACTTTTGTGTGCCATATGCATCAGACATTCAGCCAAAGATCCGTAGGCTGAGATGTTGTTGGACTAGGTAACCATCATGATGACCCTTCCCTAGAATTTACCATGGCTTTTAATGAATTATTTACCTCTTACATTTAGTGTCTCATTACACTAAACAGGCTGAAAAAGACACCCAGTTCCCATGTGCTGTGATGCCATCTATTGTGAGCGCATGTAGACGTTCTCAATTTCAAAAGTTTCCTTGAGGGATGCGTATCCCAAAAGATATAAATGGCAATGGCATTCCTCCACTTCGTAGACAAACATCAATACAACCTCATAATTCATTCATAAACCCTCTTCTGGGAAGCAGCTTTTCTTTTTCTATGCAGCACAGGTTCTGTGTGTCTTTATTGTGAGCTGAGCTGCAAATGAGTTTCTTTGAGTGACATCATCGAGCAAGCCATGTTGGGCTTACTAGCTGGTTTGAAAAAGGTTAGTGAAAGCACAAACATGTATGCCCCATTGCACCTTGAATGCTTATAGACACATGGTTAGTAATGCAGAGTACTAAGCCAAAACTATATGGAGAAAACCCAAACCCAGAACTACTTTCTGCTGAGCATGTTGCCGAATTTAGATGACCTGGTATAAGCACCCATCGAACAACCCATTTTATGAAGTGCAGGAAGTTTGCAGCTAGTCCAACAAAAAACAAAGCACTGATCACCAGGCTATTCTTGTAGATAAAGAAGGAAAAGTGACAACTGAGAACAAAGTGAGAGGTGAAAGGGAGCGACACACAACCCTGCTTGGCGTGACAGACGATGAGCCATAGAAGTGAGACACGGGGACATACGGACCACACTTACCACCATCACGCGTATCCACTCAAAGTGCCAGGAAGCCAAAATATCCGCAAGGATATGGCTTTCCGGCAGCCGGCCATCCTGGGAGGGGACTGAGCCCGGCACCTTGTGGACCAGAATAAATTGAGATCTTTTTAAAGCAGGGCTACAAAAGGAAAATAGTTAGACAAAAAAAACATTGATGGCTACTAAGATGGCTTAGGACCCTTGAGAGAGAGAGAAAAAAATCCACCTGATGTAAAGGCAAAAAAATTTAAATCAAACAATGAAGCTATTTTACACAAGAAGACAATGCCCTGAGTGTGTGTGAAGGATTTCTAATCTCTCTTTATTAGCCAAACATGATTAAAATGCAGTTCCTAGGAGCATCTCTCCCCTAAACAAGAAGAAAAGGGAAAAAAGCCAAAGAAAAAAGTCAAAAGCATCTTTTACAGCATGAAGCTTTTCATCTTTTAGAGGCGCTGAGAAGAAAAGGAGCCAGGGATGCACAAACATTCTCTCTTTCTCTCTGTATTCTCCTTTGCACTGAAGAAAGCCACGTTACCTGAGGATACGCATCGCGTATCACAAGCTCAATAGCCCCGGAACAAGTTTTCAGTCACAGTTTTTCAAAGTAATAAAAATAATCCCTAGCACACGCTTTAGTCCAATTACATACTGCCATGTAGCTATCGCCCAGATCACCCCCTGCCTCCGCACGGCTGGGTTTAACCCTCCGTGTGTTATCTACAGATAAGGCTCACTTGTAATGCTAGATTCTAGCGGACATAAATGTGCATGAATCAGAATCAGATTTTCAGCGTTTCACAATGCAGAGAGGTTAGTTTTCCTTTTCTCCCTGCTAAAGTGGCAGCGGTGCGATGGAAAAAGTAAAGTAAGAGCAGGCTAAACTTTTATTTCTTCAGCTTACCTGACATTTTACCTTTAACACTGTATGCATTTATACAGTAGATCTTTAATGTTACACTTAAAATACAAAATATAAGTTACTGCATGTACTTGCAGTTAACATTAAATAGTTGGTAATCAGTTTACAGTTATGGTCAAAAATATATAGATAACCAAAGGAATGAATGTGAAATTTATTGTGATTTTTTCTTGGTTTGTTTGTTTGTTAAATATTTAGTTTTTTTTTTACTACAGAGTGATGGTCAAAATTATAAGAACACTATGCATATTTAAGGGGTTTCAGTTGTTTTTGTTGTAATGGCCAGCACAACACCTACTGTATAAAAGAAACTATTGCCAGAACTACTAAAACGATGGACTGGCCCCCTCAAAGTCTGGACTTCAACCCCATCGAGCAAATTTGGGGAGAGTTGGAAAATAAACTGGACAGATCTGTTGTACATTTAAAGGAAAGCCTTTGGCTTAATGGGATAACTTTAGTGTTGAAGTTCTCAGCTGACACTATGCCATACCAAATAGTTAAAAGTGGATAAAAAAGACTCACTTCATCTGTTTTGCTCAGAGCAACCATCTGTATGTTTCATGAACATTATAACATGAAATCATGTTTTGGAGGCATTAAAGGTCAAGGTTTCAGATCTGCCAGGGGTTCTAATCATTTTGGCCACCACTGTATGATCATGAATTCTGAGGAATGTTTGGACAATGACAGCTGAAAAGCGTGATGAAACATAAACCTAGAATCTCCAAACTAAAGGATCATTTTTTTATGTTGAAAATCCAGCTTTGTCATCACATAAATAAATTGCATTTTAAAATAGAAAACTGTTTAATTTATTGTTATTTTTCACAATATTTATTTTTAATCAAATAAATCCAGCCTTGGTTAGCTCCAAGGGACAAAAAAGAAAAACATGGGGTAACAATAATGCATTAGTTAATGCATAAAGTTAATCAATAGCTTAACTAATGCATTATTCTGGACCCTTAAAATAAAGTGTTAACGAATAAGGCATTAATATGTGCTTAATTAGCGCTAATAAATGGCTACTATTTTAATATGCATGCTAATAAGAAACTAATAGGTGTAACCATAACATAAAGTATTACCAAAAACATATAACAACCCCAACTTTTGAATTGTAATGCACTTAATCAAATCGTTGACGTTTTTATAGTTAGCTACCTGAACTGTAATCAATTAATGTTCTATAACAAATTTACTATTTAAAGTTAACTTTACTGCCTCCTTGACAGACAACGGTTTTTCCATGCTTGAGTGTCTGCATTTAGAAAATAAGTCTTTGACAACACACAATATCCTGTTTTTCCTCTTATTTTCTGTCACTGTTTTGCTTCACATTGAGTGTTTGTTTATTTATAAGACGTACAGCATACGGTTGCATGCCATCTTTAATATCCAGTCGAGCAAGCAGCACAATCACGCACACTTCCTAACAGCTGTTGGGCATGTAAGGAGGCGTGCGTGAGTTGTGGTAAGCCTGTGAGCATGACATGATTGCAGTGTGTATCTTATCTGGGGCGGCTCCTCCTCGGGCTGTGTGTGTGTATGTGTAGGACCATTACTCCAATGCCCAGCCATGCGTACACTTCTAATCTCAGCACTCTTTCACCCTCTTTCTTTCGCTCCCTGGAGACACTGGCGCTATCATCCTGGCTGCTTCTCAGCACTAGCACTAGCTCTGATTATCCCTCTGTACTCCACTCGGGACACATGTCCGCACAACACTGGCTCTATTGACATCAACGAAACCAAAATAGCTGGACCAACAATTAGCATGTGCAAAAAAAAAAAAAAATTAAACAAATTGTTGGAATGACAAAATAAATAAAAAGACAGTGAATTAGACAATGTAGTGCACATTACTGGAAAAAAACAAATTACTCACTGTCTATGAAAGGCAAAATGAGATGTTTGTAAAAATGTCCAGGCTGCTCTTTTCCATGTAGTTAAAATGGTGACTAAATAACACCATAAAAGTGGTGTATACAACTGTTGCACTATATTCCAAGTCTTTTCAAGTCATACAATGTGTTTGGGAAAGAGACACATTGAAATTGATGTTATGTCAGATTTGTAGCTGAATCATTCTTTTGTGTCATATCTTTTGAAATAATTTGCTCATTGAGGTTAAAAATGTTTTTAGAAATGATTCATTTGCAAATGAGATTGACTGAACCCCCTTGGATTTCAAACAAAAAAGATCTTAATTTGTGTTCAGAAGATGAGCAAAGGTATTATGGGTTTGGAATAACATGAGTAATTGACAACATTTTTATTTTTGGTTGAGCTACATCTCTTTAAGCATTTTTGTAAAGATAAAAATCCATCATAAATGCGTAGCAAAGAGTGACCAGCACATTTTTGTGTTTTACAGAAGAAAGCAAGTCCTATAGATTTGTAATGACATGAGGATGAGTAAATGATGACAGAATTATAATTTTAAGTGAACTATTCTGTTGAAAACAACACCACAGTATATCTCAAAACATTATTGGAGCAAGAAAGACCAGGCCTTCCAGCATCTGCTTTATGACAGGTGAAGATTAGCTGCATAAAAATAATGAACGGTAATGAAAATACCAATCCTTCGCAAACTTTCTTTGGGAAAGTGGGTGCACACAAGTGCGAGACAGCTGTGGCACAAGCGGAGCGTTAGGCACGTTATCGTAGCGTACCCGATGCTGCACCTTAATTCCACACTAGCATATTTCAGAGAGGTTTAACAATGTGAGGCACATTCATTATCACCTGGATAATTACCTGCCATTCTGCCTGTGTGTTTACATGTGTTTGGCGGAGGTGTTAAAATATTTTGGCTGTTATTGCCAGGGTTGCTGATGAATTTGGTGGAGTCGGTGAGCTCTCCAGAGAGCTATTCAGCACTGTAAACACACATGTACACATTCACATGCACACACACTGGCACTAGCCAAGCAAAGAAAAATGGAGAAGTGTGTGGCAAGCATATGGCTTACACAGTTAATGTACCCAGCATGGTTGTGCATGCATGGCCATCCAAATTGCATTTAACCCAAAAACGCATAGCCTCAAAAAAGTGTTGGAGAGAAGGTGCATTGAAACCAAATATTGCTTGGCTAAAGCTAAATAATTTGATCCTATTTACATATTGGTGAACTTTATAAAAAGAACTTGTCATAATCTATCATCTAAATGTAACAACTTGCTCTTTCTCATAAATGATTGTAATTTTTCTACTGATATCGGTAGTTTGCAGACCTGCTAGCTTGAGGTCACAGTTACGCTCATGGCATTTAACATCTCAAGCTTTCAAATTCTTTATTTGTTTTAATGAACATGTACTCAGGTAATTACTGTTCTTTATTGCTAACGTTTATTGAAACATTTACTGGAAAATAGTGCTGATAATCATTGGATTGTGTAACAATTAATGGCAAAATTTAAAAACATTCAATGACTCTCTAAGAGTAGCAAATCACTATTTTAAAAAGCAAAAGCTTGACGGTAGATAAACTTCTTTAAATTATAACTTTCAAAGCAGTTTCCTTAACACTGACTCATTTCCAGGTGCACTGCAAAAATTCCATTTTAAAACACTTTTAGTGTCGCTTGCACTTGCTTTCACCTGATCTTTCCTCTCTTTTGCTCGCTCCCTTTTTCTTGTTTTGGAACCAATTGCCTACTTGGGCAAAACAACTGAGCCGTCTCCATCAATTAGCCTTGACTTTGGACTTTCATTAAGAGTAATTGACTAATATCTGCAGTGAGTCTAAAGAAAGACACTTTTAACTATCACAAAACAGTTTGTTAAGTAAGAACACATGTCTTGGCTCATTCTACGGCTGCAAGAGGTCCCCAGTCCAATGCAAAACAGGTGTCTGCCATGTAATACCCCATTTAGCCTCTGGAGCAAAGGTTATCCAGCTAATAGCTTCCTAGTGGAGACTAAGGAAGAGCTGAAGACTAGGCCTGGCCTAAACATCTGGGACATATTGCACATACTTGCAACATATGCTTCAGGTTCAATTAAAATGAGGCCTTGGCACATTTATCCATTTTTTCCCCTTCCTTCATCCAGTATAAGTGGGCCTTCCCTGATGTGATCTCAGTATTTTACTGCTTGAACAAACAGAGGAGGTAATGAGAATGTGAGGTCATCAACAAACTGACATGGAGAAGAAAGTAAAGACATGTAGATGGGGAAAAAGAAAGAAAAGCACACTAGTGTTGGGAAGGAAATGAAAGTATTACAGTATTTGAGCAATTTTCTAAATTGTGTTGCCTTTAAAGTAACAAATTACCTGTTTCTAACTATTAGCATAGTAGACTGATATACTATTTTTTCCACACATTGCAATTCTTGAAAGTTCTTGCTAAAAATACAAACTATGTATTAAGTGTCATTTTAAAAATCAGTGTAAGCATTGAGAATGGTGTAAAAATAGTTTTAAATATGATGCAACAAATTTTAAATAGTTGTGGTACAACAAAATTATTAATTTAAAAGATATTAAATAATTTATATAATTTAAGTAACTTGTGTTGTTATAAAAAGTAATAAATTTTTTGGTAGCTTAACAATTGTAGTTTTCAAGATGGTCTAATAATTTCAAGTAAAATGACACAAAACTATGCAAACCTATTCAAATTAAAAGGAGAAAGGACAAAGAGAGGACAAGAATCCCTTTTCAACCTTGAAGCTAATCTGGCACAAAGAACCACAGATCATAGACTACATCAGTGCAGATATTTAGTTAAATTTGTAACACTTTATTTCTATGGTCCACATTAGACAATCTACTAACAGTAAGTAACATTGCTACTACATGTCAACTACAACTTTATTTTGGTGGATCCACAACATACTAAATACTGACTATCAGAAACTTTGCAGGTATACTGTACAGTAGGTCAACTTATTATACTAACCCAAAACCTACCCTAACAGTCTACTCTGAGACTTAGTAGACATGTAATTGAGAATTAGTAGACATGTAGTTACAAAGTTACTTATAGTTAGTAGAATGTCTAAATGGACTATTAAAATAATGTGTAACAGTTATTTTTTTACATACACACACTATACATATACTTCATGCTCTCTGAAAGTTCACTAAGGAGAAGTATCAGTAAATTTGACAAAAGTTATTGTTTCATCTTAAGTC
The DNA here is from genome assembly GCA_032353835.1 of Enteromius viviparus. Taxonomy (NCBI): domain Eukaryota; kingdom Metazoa; phylum Chordata; class Actinopteri; order Cypriniformes; family Cyprinidae; genus Enteromius; species Enteromius viviparus. The sequence continues at coordinate 4,486,839 of JAUCNO010000795.1, forward strand.
TACACTACCCCAAAAATGTTCTTGTTGACATTGTTTATGTCCCATTTCCAGACGAAAAGCACATAAGTGCTGGCATTTTGGCAGGCAATAATATGAATCTGCCTGCTCAGAAAAATTAAAATGCTTCCTCACAAAAGCTGCTGGGGCATTTGGCTTGCGGTCATTTGAATGCTATTAATTGCCCTTCAAAGACCTTGAGAAATATCAGAAGCTCAAGATAGAGATCCTGAAGCCAAGTTTATTTGTGCCTATGTGATTCTCCTGTATTCTGAGTAGAAAGGAAACATGTACTGCAACTCTGTAGACTTCAGACACTAGCGGCTCCGACAGACTAGCTGTGGACCAGGATTCTATGTGTCTGAAAGCATTAAATACACAAGTAAACAATGACCTACTGGTATTTGAGTGAGGTTAAATGCAACAGATAATACATTTTCATAGCATTTCACTTGAGAGAGGAGCGTTTGAGTATTAAATATACATCTGTGCCGGAATACATGTTTGTGAGTGGCACCTATAATTACCTTGTCATCTCTGTCAAAGTCTTCCTCCTCGTCCTCCAGCAAATCCTCCACTGCTTGCTGATGTGCATTGTGAAGAGCAGAACAAAAGAGAGCATGGGAAAAAAGAAGAAGAAAAAAAAACAAAGAGAAAATCAATTTCACATGTACACTTAGGAACATCTCCACATCTTCAAGTGAAAACAAATGATAGCACACAGTCCTTGGATAGAAAGCAAACCCTCCGAGTGTGACCTCAGTCGCTAAAGTCATCAGTTGTGTCCTCTTGTCCATAAAGTTAAAACCTCAATAGAGCCTCTGGCAAAGGAAGGCTGATGACATAGAACGTTAACTATGTGCTTCAGTGGACCAGATCCAGGCCAACAACAGTCCCTTCAAAGCCCCTTCAGGTTTTCATACTTAACTCAAGCACACAAACAGCCGTATGTCCATGACCTCGAGAAATGCTGCTGGCTACTCGATTCTCCCGGAAGAACATGTGAACACAGACAACCGAATATGATGAAAAGAGGGATGCTGAGAATATTGAGAACAAGATAGAGGGCAAGGAATCAGCGAATGTTTAGATAAACACCGATTTTATTTTGCGATCTAAAAAAACTGCAGGCTCAAAAGCTTGAGAGAATCAATTATTTGCTTGCTTACATCTGAGATTCTTGCTACAGAAGCTGTTACTGTTATTTATACAGTAAGTTGTGTTTTTTTTAATTACTGTCTAAACTACCAGACCTTTTCCACATAGATGAGCACACGTTATGAAAAAATATGTAAGTGTATCACTCCCAACCATACTGTATTTTCAGATCAGAATATCACAGATGAGCACTTTTGATTTAGACTAGTAAGCAACCACTTCATAAATCCAAGCAACACTCTAGAAACTGCAGTAGCAACACACTACACAACATGTAGGACGACACGGGGATGACTAAGCAACGCATAACAACCACCTAACAACTACACACAGCATCATAGCTGTGGGTTTTGTGCAGACAAACACATTAAAAAATTTTTGCAAAAAAAAAAAAAAAAGATTTGCTGCATTAAAAAGATCAAACAAAAATGTATAATGTTCACATTTGTTCCTGAAAAACTGCAGTCACTGATAAAATAAGTGCTGTTTATAGAATCTAAAATATGCCACATATGTTTTAGTCTCACAAACAGAAAAAAAAAATCCTTCCTGTTTGAGCTAGTAATTTGGCTGCATTAATTATTCAAATCTCATTGGCTTGTTAATCAGAACTGTAGACACCAAAATAATCAGACGATATGTTGGCACACAAATAAAGAGTTTATCTCGGTCAACTGAAAACATTATATTTGGCCTCAGTGGTTTACAGGAGCCCAGAGGAGTGTGTATCACATGTCTGTTTTTGTTGCCGGAGGACTGAAAAGATTATTTCTCTTCTTGTGGTTTCTCCTGTCAATCCCGCATCAAAGCTTCAAGGTCATGTGTGCGCTATTTACATACGACAACTCGGGCATCTGAAAACACCAAAAACTATCAGGGGAGGAATACATGTTCTTTTTGATGATTTTTTTTTTCTGGCTCCATGCATTTCATCAGTTTTTTTGTGACATCCAAAAATTGTTACTTAGCAAACAATAGCTTTTGTTCCTTTGTTTTGTCTAAAAGAGAGAGTGTATGGCTGCTATAAGCCTCTTATGTAAATGCAGCCTGCGGCAGAAACAAAAGGAGGGTTCAGGATAGATACACGAAATGTTGTGAGGAGACTAGCGATGGTGTTTTGCACTAGCCTAATAGCACATGGATCGACTCAAAGAGAGATGTTGCTCCGGCGCTAGGTTAGCCAGAGGTCGTATGCTGGGTAAAGGAACTTGGAGGAAGTTGAACTTCAAGCAAACCCATGGCAGCAGGAACTTGAAAGTTTTGCAGTCAATATGTCTCACTTGCAGACAGAAATTCAGTCTAAAATAGCATCAGAGCCAGACTTAAAGTCCATTGTTTGGCCTTTGGTTAGCAGCGGCACCATCTCCAGACCAGCGTCGTGACATCCATCCTGGCGAGTTAATGCACTTTCTCTTGCCTTCTGTCATGAGTGGTGGAAGAACCCTGCTATCTGTGCTTTTAATTCTAACCTTCCCTGTGACAGGTGCGCTGGGAATAGACGCCCTAGCTAGACAAGCCATCCAACATGAAGATATGCACTTTCATTTTTTTCCTTGCCTCTCAGCTCTTGCGCTCTCCCCTCCTCCAGCTCTTCTTTGAAATGTGAGACATCTCTAGCGTCTCCAGCTGCTCAGGGGCTGGCCCTGCTTTGTATGCCGCGTGTGGACCAGAGGCCCAGGAGAGCCCAGGCCTGGAAGGCTGATAAGGGCTCTCACCGGAGCACATCGAGCCCAAACAGCCTCTTCACAGGCTGTCAGAGCCCTGCTGGTCAGAGGGAGGGCTTGAGTTTTTGCCAGCTTTGGCTGACTGTGGTCTGACCTCTGCAGGGGCTCGAGTCAAAGAGTACGACTGTTGGCGCTCGAAGAAACTCCGCCGGCAAATCGTTTGTTTCAATAAAAGCGGTCATGATTCAAATATGAGGACAATAGACAAAATAATTGCTGGGATGTGCGGGAGAGGGACGGAGCAGCCAGTGCGTCTCTTTGGGGATGAGTTTTACGGGGCACACAGGCCGGCAAGAGGACGCGCCAGGGTCGTGCGTGTCCACAAGCTGCGGGAGTCAGCGGTGCTGCCGGTCCCACGGCCCAAGCTCTACTGTAATCCGCAGCAGCCCTGAACCCACAGGACCCAGAAAAACACTCTGGCTTTCTGTTCCGTAAATAAAACCCCGGCTTCCCAAGACAAGCCTGTGTCAACAATGGCAGCAGCAGCCGTGACAAAAATCACACGGCGCTGCAGTGTTGTTAGCAAAATCACGGGTACAAAAGTTCACAAAGACGAAGTTCAGGAGCTGCCAAAGTTGCTCCCCGCCTCGCCTCCAACCTCGCCTGCAAGCCGTGGCGGCACGGGGGAAATCAGCAGGGCAACAAACGCTGCCAGTTCAAAGTGACGTGACCTTTTGATTTTGTCACCTGTCAGGGGCTGGCACGGAGGAGCGGAGACGTGTCTGCCAGGCGCGGGTGAAGCGCTGTCTCGCTAACGGGGCACGGCGCTGGAAGAGGTGGTACCACTGAGGTGGATTAAAGGCCTAGAGCACCTCTCGGCTCTTCTTCTCACTCTTCCTCATCCTCTCCCGGCCCTGCCGTCACACTTCTTGCTTTTTTGTTGTCCCTGTTGAGCCTGCAGCTGAAACACCAGCCTGAGAGTAAGACAAGCTCTACCATGAAGCGCCTCTAGGAGCACGGCTGGCAGACAGACTCTCGCTCTGGTTCTCTTCATGTTGTCGTTTCTTGATTGACACTGGAGGTGGGCTTGACAGGCCTTCGTTTCCCCCCACAGCAGCCCACCTGTACCAGCGTATCCTTTATTCATGAAGCTCTATCCAGGCTGTTTGTTTTTCAAATTACACACACTGGAAGAAAAAGACAAAACACTACTAAAACCAGACAAAACAGAAGGTGGGAAAAAGTTTATTTGCTAACTTGCTTTCTGCGCCATGCAAAACACTGACACTGTTAGTAGTCAATATATAAACAAACCGCTATAGATTTGATCTTGTCAGTCTTCATTGTTAACAGAAACTAAAGGTGAAAGGTAATTTATTCACCACTGGTAGCATCAAAAGAAATTGCAAAGCTAACTGTTTACACACTGGTCTCCCAATAAAAGGAATCCATCCCTGCAATCACAGCATTACCTGAAACAGACATTTCCATGATGGATCACTCAAACAAATACAGCAGTGTTCATGCTCGTTGAAAACTCATTTGAATGGGATTTTAAAAGTTTAACATTTACATTTTCACACTTTTCACCTTCAGGTTTGCATGAAATGTAAATTCACCCCATCTATTTTTTTTTAAAATGCATGTTATTGAGCATATTTTACATGGTTCATTCATTCATGTTTGAATATTGTTTACCTAATCAAAAATGGTGAAACATCAGACTGAAAACATTTTCCAATTATCCATTTTACACAGATGTACATTAAAAAATAGAAAAAATCACTACTGCCATTACATTGTTGCATTAAACGAGGGACATTGTTCTTTGTAACTCTAACTGTAAACATGTTCACATCGTGTTCACCATGGTTGACAGGTGGTTGTCTACAGGATGTCTCTGCTGCCTTCTTCAATGTCTATTCTTAAAATTTATTCTCAAATATTTTATCAGTTATCATTCGCACGTCTGATCACATTGAAAGAAACATCACATCACTCCATAATAAACTACAAATCATTACTGCCCATTTCATAACATGTGAGGGATGAGTTACATGTTGATATCTGAACTCTAACTACATTAATTAAATTAAAGCAAACATACCAGAGGAAATATCTTGTGTTGCACATTTGGTGCCTTAAGGTTGAGAACCACTGATTTTGCCTAAAACCTTAAACCCAAATTTCAGCTGCAGCAATGTTCACAAGAAGAAGAAAAAAACAGGCTGTGAAAAAATGATTAACCTTTTAAAATATGCCATAGGAAAATGGAGAAACTGTGAGCTAGCTAGAGGACATGGTGAGAGTAACCCTGACAATTAAGACCCTCTCTTCCACCACTGACAAGGTTGCAGAGGAAGAACCTCGAATGCCTAATTGCGCTTGAGCTAGTGAAAGAGATGTCACTATGTTCCTCCAGCTCTGACAGTATATGCTATAATTAACACCTTCAAAACATCTGGTAAACTGTTTTCCAGGCCAGTGAATTCAGCAGCCCGGGTCTTCTAGGGCCAGCCATGGGCTTCACTCCCTTCCATTGACACGTCGAGCTGTCCGACGCTTGACTGAGCCTCAGCGGCCACACTGAAGCCCACCCGAACGCTACCAGGTCTCCAAACAAAAGTAGGTGAGGGGTGGTGTTAGGGTGGTGAGGACTGCCTCTCTGCAGGAGGTGAGCAAGCCACTGACAGCTGCTGTCAGAACAGCTTGGCTAGCTGTGTCGGTGCTCCCTTAACTTCAGGTTACGAGAGGTGCGCTTGCACTCCCTACCAGTAGGGGGCTCTTCTGAAAGTGCTGGAGACAGGGCAGCTGCTTTGTTTAGAGAGAAAACCTAGCGCCGCTTTAGAAATCGTAGCTTTCCATCGCCTGCTGATGATCGACAGGCGTAGTTCAAAAGTCACATCCCTTTGTCTTGCCTCTAAACCTGTGTTTATTTTTCCATTGTCTATTCATTCTGACAAAAATCTATACTGTGGCACTTCATGGCAGCCCGGCTAGCTAAGCTTCTGTTGATTAAAAACAACAGTTTGGGAGTGTAGTCTTGTGTTTAGTGCACAGCCATTCCAGATGGTAAAAAGGATCTTTAACAATAACAGGCCCTGACAGCGAGGTCAGGTATCTGGTGGAAGGGTGGCAGGCGGAGAACAGCAAAAGAATACGAGAGTCAGGGGTCAGCTGTCTACAGGTTAAGAGTTGAGCTGGCATGTCACATCTAGAGGTAACAAGTCCCTTCAAGAAATGTGACAGCTGAAAGTGGGTTTCTGTTTTCCCAGAACATACGATGCTGTGGACACCAGGGGTATAACAGACAAGGGATAATACATGGTCAACCTGAAGACGGTTAATTATAAATAATATCCAGCTATTATTCTGTGACAATTAAAGATTCTTAAAAAAAATGATTTAACACACAACCCTGAACTTACATACTGTATTTTTGGTAAACAAGCAAAACTGGTTAACTTTTTGTACAATAAATTTTAATAACATATATGATCTAATATTAATAAATGTGTGTATGTGTGTGTGTATGTATGTATGTATATATATTTATTATGTATATATAAATACACACACATACAGCATATATTTTGATAATATTTACACACACATATATGTATATATATATATATATATATATATA
>JAUCNO010000795.1:4494341-4518490 GCA_032353835.1 Enteromius viviparus
GTGTGTTAAAATCTGTGAAACAGCTTACATTAGTGAACAAAATTAATGACATCAGGTACTAATCATTACACACTTAAAGACACCTACATTCCTTCCCCTTAAGTTCATAGTAAAGAACAGGGAAACAGTGTCCAAGCTCAGGCTCATCAGTGAGTTTGAGGCTAATGGAAAGCATGTGTGTGTGTGTGTGTTTACTGTTTCTGAACTCTCTTGCTCTCACCAGCCCGTGTGTTGTGGTTACAGTCGTCAAAATGCAGAACAATGGACTGTTAGAGAGCAAAGGAGATGTGGATAGAGGAATAACGGGTTAAAGCATTACCTCTGACTCTAGCCTTCTCATGTGTCTTAAATCCACAGGTCCTGACAGTATCACCTCTGAACCATTACCTAGTCCTGAATCCCTGACTTCTGACCTAACTGGCTTTTATAGCAATGAAAGAAAACACACACACACACACACACACACACACTACTTGTGATGTTTTTAAAAAATATATCTTTTACTTTTTACAGTATGTATAATAAGCTTGTGTGATGATTTAGTGAAATATGTGTTTTGATTCCTGATCATATTTACAGAGATTATCAAAACATGCAATCCCATTACTTATATTACACTGTAGTATACATAAATATAACATAAACCCATTAATATGTGATTAAACATTTACCCTCAGAGCTATTTTTGCTTTTTTTTCATATATATATATATATATATATAAATGATTGATTTTCATCTAAAACAGAAGAAAAAGTGTATCAGTATTGGCATGATAAATAATAAATACACAGACAAGCCTATCATGAATCCCAGAGCTGGTGAGCTTTTGCGTTTTTGCAAACAATGTCGCCATCTACAGGACAACGTAATTACTGTACAGACACATTGTTGAGGTCTTTCTGTGTTTGCCACTTTTTTCGTGCCCTGTTATCTGCAAAATTTTACAAAGAGTGTTTCATAAAGTACGATATTTAAAAAATATATCAGAGACCCTCTAAAAGTTAAACTTTGATTGGTTATATTCAGGACACTCAACAAATGTAGTTCATTTGCTTGTCCCATTTAATCAAAGGATATCCTAGATATTTCAGATATATATAATGGGACTATTCCTGGTAAAAACGTATGTGTACCCTGAAATAGTGATCTACAATTAATTAACCCTCTACCTTGGGTGGTAACGATTTTATTCAAGTCTAAATTTTTCTTTTAATTACTGTACGAAGTTCTCAAACTCCAACTAAATGACTTTCAAGAATCCACACTGATATACAATCGATTCCATTTAATTTACTTCAAGGTGAGCTCTTTTTATATCTCTGTTCCACTAATTCTTTATGAGGCCACATACTCAGTCAAAAAGCGGCTTTAATGACACAGAAGACAACAAACTCAAAGCAACACTAAGTGCTGCAGAGTATTTTGACACATTCTGAACATATGTGTGCATGATTTAAAAAAATGTCCTCTTCAGAATGACACTGCGCTGACACTTTTTAATTAAAATATTTAAATAAATAAACAGCTTGGAGTGCCACGCAAAAATGCTTGAGTTCCCACCTGTTCCGTACTTAGAAAAACAATCATTTTCAAAAGTTTTTTCATGAGCGCTGAATGAGACAAACTATTTGACATTTTGAAGATGATTAACGCTCGAAAAATATTACACTTAAAAACAAAGGGTGCATTTAAATGTACTAGATAGAAATACAGATGCAGGTCAGTGTGTGACAGAACTCACCACATCTCCCTGTCTCGTGTCCTTCCCTGAAGCAATGAGAACGTAGTTCCAGGCCAGCAGCATCAGGAGAACCAGCGGGATCATATAGAGCTCAAAATTCCACACGACCACAACGAAAAGCTGCAGGAAGACAGAACAAACTGAATGAGCAAATAAAAGAACATCGTTCTGAAGATGCATTTATAAAACACACATTAAAACACAGAAACAATTATTTGACCGGGGATAAAAACTTTGTTAGTTTTTAAGTTCAAAGAGATCAACATTTGTGATTTATTTTTCTATATATATATATATATATATATATATATATTTGGAAAGCTGTTAGAACATGTAATTTCTCTAATCTCTAAATTTAATTTAGAAACCATCATATCTAAATGCGTTTTTTATTGGATACCTTCAGAACACCTGACAACCAGTAATACATAACAGTAACACAATGATTATTTTTCACAGTCTGTCATGTGTGAGCGCAGATGATGCTTTTAAAATCTTTCAGTGTGAAAAAACACAATGAAAGAGTCAATCATCTGCAACAAAATCTCATTCTCCTTAAATAACATTATAAAGGCGCAAAACATAAAGCAAAAAGCATGTTTCTGGTGACCCTACTGCCCATCACCCCACGGTTTTGAACAAATGTTTAAGTACACCGCAGAGGGAAACAGAAGCTGACCGGTAAAAGGATAAAACACGGTGTAGCAATTTAATATTGTTGTTTTTAGTTTTAGTTACGGAAAAAAATTACAACTTTGAAACTAAGCACTAACTTTATATACTGCAATCTACCTTTAACTTTACATTTTTGAAATCGCTGCAAACTAAAGCTAAACCCCAAAATATTTTCTAGTAAAGCCATTAATCCAAATAAATGCATAAAACCAAATCCCAAAAAATCTCCACACCTCTGTGAGACATATTTAGAGCTTAGCAAACAGCCATCACGAAATCATTCACAGATAATAAAATGAATCTGCCAGATTGAGAAGGTTGAGCAGCGTTAAAGTATACGCTAATAAATATTAATGTAAACCCAACTGAATACAAAAAGATCAAATGTGTAAAAGCTTTGTAAAAACAAACAAGTATCCTCACACAGTATATGAAATGCACCTAAGCCATGCATCCACAGAGAGGCTGCTCTACCTAAACGCACACCACAAAGACCTTGTTATATTCAAAAAGTTTACATAACATTAAATCGGACTGCTCCGGACATGCGGAGTAGTGGAAAATCTCTGCATCTAGAAGAAACAGGTCCGATGTATTTCCGTGCCCTTCACACTATCCATTACAGCACTGTTACCCAACGCGCACACACTGAACATTTCAAACCAGGGGAAAAAAGAAACAGGGCACAATTTGGGCACCTCTAATGTGCATAATATATGTACTATCAACACTGGTTCAAATGTTCTCTTTAAATGACCTCTTTCACAATTATAATATTAAAGCTTCAAATACAATTTAAAGAACTATGTCACATTTAAATCAAGCCAAAAACAACGGATCAATACAATTAAAAATGTAAGTCATGGACTTAATATGCAATAAAGGAACTAATCTGAAAATTTGCATATAGCAAAAACTATAATATGCACAAGCTGCTTATAGAAACACACTGGCCAATAAAAAAAGTATGAAAACATTTCTGTAACATTTGGTATTTTAGTACCTGCTCCTATACAGCAAACACATTTCTTGCAAAATTCAGCAAAACATCTGTAGCTTGTCCCATTAATTAGAGCAAAGTATATTTTTTCAGACAAAGTAATTAGAATTTCATCACATTGAATTAATATCTTCCATCTGTGCATTCATAAAATCATAATGACTTAATTTAGTATTAAAAATATTTAAAATATAACAGATCAGCCTTCAGCAAACTTTGACAGATTACAAAATACACTCGTTGGAATTTAAAGCTACGCCAAAGGAGCCGTTCGCCAATGTCTCGCTCGCATTTCTTTGTCTCCGCAGCGTCCATCTTTTCATTTTCATATGCCTATAGTGGTTCCTTAACCTGCCGCTGGACTCTATTCTAAAGTGTGGTTATTCTAGCTGAGGGCCAGAGTCTGATTGACAGCTGATGTTAGCCGACACCTCGCCTTCTTGGAAGTGACCCTTTCTCTTTTTCACACAACCCAGCAGCCAAAAGAGAGATGGCCAGAGCTGTGGGGCCATTCTTCCAGCCTAGACACTCATATCACCCCCGGTCCACCCCTCCCACAGAGAGCTCTCCTCGGGGAGGGAAGGGCCATGGACCCCAAAAAGCAAACTGAAAGGGAAAGAAAAAGGTTCGGATGATAGAGAGGAGAAGGAGAAACTGAATCTGCGAACACGCGACAAGAGGCTTTGTCAGAGCGCATCCAGGTATTCACGATCACTTCGCCAGCTTTGGCGGCCATTCCGGAGCCACGGCGTTCAGTTTCCTGTACTTCAGAGCCGCAGTGTTCTGCTCAGGGCACTACAGTAACCTCTCCACCTGCGTGGATCCCGTCTTACAAAGACCAGCAGTAACCTAATACAGATCATGACATCTATTCATTAAACGGCATCTGAAATGTAATTTCCTGTCAGTCCATTAATCTACAAAAAGCACTGAAAGAAATCCACAAATCACTAATGCTTTTACCATCAATATCTATTAGAGTTTAACTTTGGTGTAATATAACAGGACAACAAGGATTCTTGACATCACAAAACTGTCTTTCCTTTACTCAAGCAGCAAAAAATGCTTATGTCTGTTGCTTAAATTATTCCTTTTTTTCTCAAAATTAGGGTATGTTCAAATAAGAAACTGAGTTTTTATGTATGAAGTTAATAGAAAAGTAGTGAATCTGAAGAATGATGAAAGAATGCCTACACAGTGTGTGTTTTGTTTCACTTCCCTAATGAATTTGACTAAGCTGAATATCAAACAACTAAGTGATATTAGCATTTTCGTACACGCTACATCCATCTCTAACATCAAGTAGCATGTAAATTTGATTTCATTTTAAATATCTATTTGATTTTATCCAAGCAAAAGCACTTGAGATTAAGTCCCTTAACAAAAGCCATTGCTCTAACTGGGAGAACGATCTGGATCGGCCAAGTGTTTCAGCGTCTCGCTGGATTTTTGGAATGGAGGACGGACACGTTTTGGCAGCCAATTTCAATATCATTTTGGCACTTTGTGTTGTGGAGTGCAGGCTTGAGCACTTTAGAGCAGGCATTTGAGAATTAGCACATTAAAAGTGTGTTACCAACACAGCTACAACAGCCCCTGTACTTGGACTTCAGAAATTAAGTCATCACATTGTGTTGATTATTTTAAATAGTGCCAACGGTGGGTAGAAATACGCCAAATGAGAGGCTGATTATGGACGTCAATAACTCATCTGCTTTTTGGCTGGACTCATTAGGTGGGGATGTTTGGATTGAGTGATGCCGCACTGCCATCTTCTGGCATGTCGAGAAATGCTTTTGTTCATTGTTTTTCAGACTCGGTGTGATTTGATCTAAAGCGAATTTGGAAAGTTCTTAAAAAAAGAGCAACCTTAAAACATGTGCTCACTCAGAAAATCTTCACTACTGACTAGCGATTAAAACACAAGTTCTGTAAAACATTTCATGTCAGCTTGTTCAGCTAAAACATCTTTAGATCCAACAACAACATTTTGTGGTATCTCAATTTTAAGAACAAAATAATATCTTAATTTCATCACTTAAAAATACACAATAACAGAAATTCACATGCAACATAAATAAGGGGTTGCGTTGCTTAATAGAAGCCAAAACAGTCTAAATTTTAGTTGATTTGAATTAGCAATTTTAATATATATATATATTTTTTTTTCTTTAAATATAAAAGTTTTTTTTTATTTAAATATATATATATATTTATTTATTTATTTTTAAATAAAAAAATATTTTATTAATATATTAATATAAATATTTTTATTGAGTGTTGAAGTTATCTTTGAGTTTTATTGAGTTAATTTAAACATTAATTAAACATTAATTCCAGTTTTTTATTATATATAAATTCTATATTATATAACAGATTAAGCTAAATTCAATATATACCTTTATTATTATCCAAATTTTTCGCAACTAAATTTAATAATTAAAACATTCTCGGAGACACTGGCCGACAGGTGACATGGAGCAGAAAGGTGCCACCTTGTAGCACACCGCGGGTTGTAATCGTAAAGACACACACGGAAGCATTTGTTTCTCTTTTCCTGTCTCTTTTTTTTTTTTGGACGGCTGTATTTTATCTAAATGCAAAGCAGGTGAAGGCTGCTCCAGTTTCCTGTAGTAGTAGCTCTCTTGTCTGGGTGCTCCCACTGATAAGAGTCCTACTTTACCCCACATAAAGGAGCCGGGTATCATTTCCTTACCTCTCCCCTTCCAATATATCTCCCTCTCTTTACCCTCTACACACACACACCATTCTTATTCCCCACGACACACAATACCTGCTCTATTTGCTCCCAATTCAAGGCCAAATTGCAGGTAGAGTTACGGCAAATTTGTTTGGAGGAAGAGTCGGTGCAGGAGCAATAAGGAGCTGGAGGGGTAGAGTGGCATGCGGGGAGGGCTGGCACAGAGCGGTCTTTATGAGCACCACTCTGCCAGCCAGAACAATGGCCCATATTCACCCAGCGCAAACGCTCAGCTTACAGGTGTTCGTGAAGAGGGGAGGCAGACGCGCACAAACACTCACACGGACACCCACGCGCTCTTGAATGAGCGCACACACACGCACACATACTCTCCGAGCTTTGTCCATTGTGAATATGCCATGAGCTGTGTCGTCTTAACTGGACGGCCGTGTGCGATCTTGAATGTATGGCTTACAAAAGTTAAACATTTGCAGCGATGACTATTGAGCACTGGCCATCAAGCGTCAATTAAAATTTTCATTCTGCAAAGACACATTCAACTGATCAATGGTGACAGTAAAGACATTAATATTGTTACAAAGATCTCAAAAACGATGTTCTTTTTAACTTTCTTTAAAAAGAATCAACTGTTTCTACAAAAATATTACACAACGTATAATATGTTTTAGCCAGTGATGGTCATTAGTTGTCAAATAAATTAATACTTTCATTCAGCAATTAAACTGATCAAAAGTGACAGTAAAGTTACAAAATATTTTGAATGAATTGTTCATTTGAATTTTCTGTTCATCAAAGCATCCTGAAAAATAATCACAGTTTCCACAAAAACAATGTTAAGTAGGACAACATATAGGATTAAATATTATATATATATAAACTACTTTAGGTACTAAAGGTACTCCGATCACCCAACTAATACTAATAGAAATGTTTTAGCTAATGATGATTGTTGGCCATTAAGCAAGGACACAATAAATTGATCAAAAGTGACACCAAAGACATGTAAATTGTTGAAAAGAATTTCAAATAAACCTTTTTCTTTCGAATTTTCTATTTAATAACGTATCCTGATAAAATTATAATTTCCACAAAAACATTAAGCAGCACAACTGGTCTCCACACTGATCATTAAAAAAAAGAAAAAAAATGAAAGAAAAGAAAAAATCTGCCACTGCTTGTCAAATAGGCAGTCTGAGCCCTAACCTTTTTTAATAACTTAATACTTTCATTCAGCAAGGACACATTAAACTGATCGAAAGTGACTAAAGACGTTGAAAATTCTTTTAAATTTTATATAAATCAAAAAATCTTTAAAAAGAAAAACCTGGTTTCCACAAAAAAATTAAACAGTGCAAATGTTGCTGAATAATAAGAAATGTATCAGCCATTGGTCATCAAACAGATAGATCTCACCCCATAACTATTGCATGGTCATGTCAAGCAGCTCTGCCTAAAAGTTTTCAACGTAAAAATGGCTTACTTTGCATATTAAACCGAGATCCAGCACAATGTTTTACTTACACGCTTACACGCCTCACCTTTAAGAAAAGGAGCAGAGTATTTGGAGCAGCAGGAAAAAAAAACAAACAAAAAAAACTTTGGAAGAGTTTCTGCTACAAAATCCCAACAACATAAACAAAAACACCAATACAACCTCAAAACCTAAGCTAAAAACAAGAACTCTAAAATGTCAAAAAGGCACAGACCTAAAAATACCAGAATAGGAAATCACAAGGCTTGCCGCCGCCGCCGCTCGCAGCTGGTTTTATCTGCGCATCGCGAGCAGCCCCTTTGCTTTGGCTAACCTTTGTGCGGCAAGCACCGGAGGTTCTGCAACTCTTGAATGCAAAATCACCTCCGCCGGTGTCTGACTATTGTATTCTTTTGGCTTACAACTGTCAGCGGCTGACAGAACTGCACAGATGTGTGTCTCAGCGCAGCGGTGAAGGCTCACCTGAACCAGATGGCTGGTGATAAAGAAAGAAATCAGTGTGATGATTAAGAGAGCTCTTAAGGAGGGAGATTTAGACTGCAAAGAATAACATTACCAGCTAATGGGACAACTGTGAAGAAAATACAGCGAAGAAGTTACAAACAACACTTTTTTAAAGTGATTTTTTAGAACTGGTAGTTCAGGTCATACGCATACTGCAGTGACTGAATAATCATTTTTATAATAGCATCTGAACATTAAATGTAAATGTTGTTTTTTGTTTTATTCTCCTCAAACCTCTTGACATTTCTTCCTCTGACATTTTCATTGATGTTTTTTCCCCCGACAACCATGAAGGGAAAAAAAAAAAAATGTTGAACTAAAATGTTAGCTGATCGATACAGCTGTCCCTCCGCTCACGCGTGTGCCCTCGGCTTTTGCTTTCGGAAGTGTACCGAAATTAAAATGTGTCAAGCAGCAAATGTTAATGGCCTACCCGGCGACACTTAAAGACACGCAGAGTCCCGAAACAGACAGGCCTTACAGCAAATTATGCAGCATCACAGGCAAAGATTAGCCAGCTTGTCCTGTGCTAGCATTTAGTCACACGGCCCACTCACAAAGGGTGTCCTTTTCATGAAGGTTCAACTGTCCAATTACAATCTGAAGGTGCACCACGCTATGAAAGAGACTGTCGTGAATTCAGACAGCTTCACCCGAGGTGCCTGAGATCTGAGAGGATTGCTGGAGGATGTCAAAGACAAATGGGCGAAATTCTGGACATTTTTTAACACAACAGACGGAGGGATGGGAAATGTGTGCACAGGAACTAATGGCTCACCACAGAACTGTCACTATATTTTATAAAAGTCCTGTGTATGTGAAGTGGCCCTGGAAAGTATTTGGGCACTTAAGACGCACTTAAAATGTTTGAAATCCACTGAATTGAAAACAGAATAGCAAATCAGGTGGCAATTATTTTTAAGGAATGTGCTTTTGAAGCAAAGCACTTGAAAAAAATGTATTAAGTCCTGAATGATAAAATAGTGGATATACTGTTAAAAGTCATTGCAAATGTATATTATGTTGATATTTTTTAGTTATTGGATCATGATGAACTACATTTATGGTTACTCATGTGTTATCCAAGGAGAACTAACTACTTCATTCAATCATTCACTAAAATGTCCTTGGGATGTATTGGTTGCAAACATGGCTTATTATTCTATCTCTGAGAAAAGAAATAGAATTTCTTTGCAGATTCTGCTATTGATTAGAAAATACCACAGTACTCTTCTCAGAGTTAATGTCACTTTTCTGAAGCATTTTTGCAATCAATTTATCCCAAGGTTATTTTAGTGAATGTATAAAGTTTCTCTCAGTTTATAAATGTGTCCCAGAGTACCCAAAGGTACTGTATAGTTCATCATGTTAACTCTAAGCATGATCCACTAATATTTGACAGTCCCACTTTATCAAGTGGTTTTAACTACTACTGTCTGTACTTAAATCAAAAAATAAGTATAATGTCCTTACTGTGTTCATATTGCATTGCAAAATATGCTTAGACTTTATTTTATCCTCCCTTGTTACAGTGCAATCAAGTACAGAGTAATATAGATTAACTATGTGTACTTACATGTAGTATGCTCAGGATTAGGTTTGTTTTAGAGTTATTTGCATGTAACTATGCATCATTTATTGTTATTTTAACATGTAACAATGACACCCGTAAATAGAGTGTTACCCAAAACACTTTTGCTGCTATTGTGATAGATATAAAGTTAGGGACAAGTTTGTTGGTATGGGTACGTTTAAGGGTGGGTTAAGGTGTAAGGGACGGGTCAACAGTGTAACTGTGAATGTGATTAGAGATTTAATTACATCCAGGAATTTTTACAAATATAAGTACAATGTATGCTGTGCACAATAAGTACATTGTATCAAATGATTAATTTCAATTTCAGTTCAGAGTGCAGGTTATGTAATATAAAGTCGGATCCATCTGACAACCAGAAAATATCCAGATATTTACTAATATTTTAAAATCTGATATAATGAAATTCAACTGTTGCCTAACACAAATGTGTCCAGATTCATTCTGGAGCCGCTGTATGAGACTGCTGGTGTGGTTGAATTCATACTGGTCCTTACCAGAAAGGCACAGATGCTTCTCTGAGGAGACTCCCACTCAAAGCAGCTGTTGATATAGCAGCCAGCATTGATCAGGAACATTATACAGCGCCTCACTCTGTTGAAGTTCTGCAGCAGCAGCTGAGTGACAGAAAAAACATTTCACAATGAGAAAACAAATATACTAAAAATAAAGTTTTTTATTATTTATTGATCATAATAAGAAATGCAGTAAAGCAATAAAATACATTATATAAAAAAACCCTCATTTTAAATTGTAATATTTCACACACATAAAAATAAAAAAGGCATCAAATTTGTTATTTCTTTTTTATTTTCACTGTTGAACAGTAGTGCATATAATATACATTTCAAATGATCATAATTCGATGTGGAAGTTCAATTGAAGTTCATTAATAGGAAAATGACTTTTTGGTAATGTTAGAGAATTACAACAAAAAAAATGATACTAGACCAAACATAATGAAACAAATCACAAATAACAGAAAACCAAACCATATCTAGTGTAAAGGAACTACTTATTTATTAATTTATGTTATTCCTCTTTAATAAAATGGACTTCTTCATGTTTCTGAGAGCGTGTGAACTGCAAATGACCGCTGCTTCCTATGTTCAAGGAAAGATCAAAAGCTCCTGGTTGCATAATAGCTTTAAAATGCTATGGCTTTGATCATAGTAAATATCCACATTTACTGTGGTGAAGTGTAGGATTCAGGCTATCCCTTTAAAGTAGGCCATTTGTGTTTGTCATTTGGGACTAATCAAAGTACACTCGAGGTGAAATGTGAAACCACACTACTAAAGAATAAAATATGTCTGAGATGTTCGATGAAACGAGCTTCAACTGTTGAGGAGACGGTATCAAGAAGCAAATCTTGTGGAGATAAATTGGATATGTTGCCCTCGCCTTTCGGTTTGAGTGAACTTCTTGCTGTTTCTCTCACAAACAGTTTAGGTGGGGGACAAATTCACACCGAAAAGTGCAGAGTGGGCACTTTCTAGCTTGCATTCAGTGTGTGACAGATAGAGAGTGTGTGTGTTCGTCCCAAGCAGTGTCTCAGTGACAGGTCTGATTTGGGACAACCCCTACAATTCAGCTCTTTGTCAGGGATGGGGGGAGACATTGAACAGGGTGACAAAAAGAAGCACAGCAGAAGAACCACTGAGGTCCAAACTAAAGGATGGCCAATCTGCTTATGCACCCCCAGCGTTGACAGCTTGACATTTCTATTCAGCACCTCCAGAAGAGAAGGAAGAGACGAGGAGAAAGAACGAAGGAGAGAGAGAGGGGGAAGACGAAGATGCTGCTGTCCACAACTTGTGTTGGGCGGGTTTTTAGGAATGTCTTCAACAAAGGTGCGATTAAAGTGATCTCGTTACCTGTTTGGACACTCGTGGCTCCTCTTCGATGTATTTCTGTTCGATGGGAATCAAAGTTCTCATGCCGGCTTTTACCTGCAACATAGAAACTTCATGCGTGATTGAATGCTATAATCCAGCGTGGAGATCAAGACGTGATCATGATGCGTCATTAACAATCTAATATATCAAGACATCCCTCCATTTCACACACTCCACACCACACGGCCATGTGATGCTCTCTCACACTCTCGCCTAAAATGGCGGACGGACACACACAGCGGTACACAGACGCACAAATAAAAGGCTGAAGAAAGGGGAGTCTTCAGTAATTAAAAGAGAGACAGACAGCCCGGGAGAGGCTGAAGAGAACAGGCAGATAAAGAAGTGAAAAACGCTAGAAAAAAGCAAGCTAGAAAAAGAGAGTGGGACTTACAACGTTATAAATCACGTCTATTTCGAGAAAGATGACCCCTTTGGTTGGCCCTGTCAGTTCCTTGCTTTTCAAGGCGTAAGCTTTGCGTTCTCCATTTTGGATCTGTGGGAGAGGGACATGACAGCCGTCTGTCTGGCAATACCCAGCTGAATACACTCTCCGTGTGACCTTTGAACCCCAGCTGCTGCATCTGACAGAGAGCCCAAAACAACTGTGGCGGCTCTGACAAGTACCTGTTCATTACGGCCCGACCACTGTCAGCCGCAAATTAACTATCCTGGGGAATCAGCCTGGGAGCGCACATTGCGTCCCCCCTTATCTTTTCTTTTCTTCTCTGTAATTGTTAGTAGCACCCCCCCCAATGTTATTCTCACTTTCACATCTTACTCTATGATTACTAAAATCAATAAAGGTCAGACACACGCTTTGTTGATTTTTCCCACAATTTTTGAAAACTTTTTTGCCGTGTGTGTTTTTCACACTTTTCCATTTTACTGTATGATTTCTAAACTCAATAAAAAATACACACATACAAGTCAAAAGAAAAGCTTTCTCCAATCCGACACTGATTCACTGCTGTAAGAAAAAGTCTGCAAGCTCAAAACTTACATTCAACAACGGAATAGCCACTTTGCCCAAGAAGTCGGCACTTCGGTCTCTGTCTTCGTCATAGACAGTCACCTCTAAGACTGAGTGGATGTCTTTCACATTGCTAGTTGAAGGAAAAAAAGGGGGTAGGTGAAGAAGTCGTTGACTAATATTAAACACTGAAAAGATCTTTCAAGTCATGACAAAAAAATGTGATTCATCTAAATCCTTGGTGACAATCTCCATTGTGCTGGGGTTAAAAAAAGATGCTGCAATTCTCCATTTGAAACGCTATCTTTGAAAAGTAGGCTAAAGAGGAGAAGTCTAATGAAAGAAAATGAGGTTATTCTTTAAGAGATGAGCGCTCCAAGGAGAGGCTAGATTACCCAGCTTTCCATGGGAATTCACAAATGAATTTCCAGCCGTGAAGATTGAAAGATTATAAAAAAAAAAAAAAAAAACATCAATGGAACAACCTCTAGATATCGAACTAATATAAGAAATTATGTATGGCACATTATCAAACGGCACAAAGGCTGTACTCGCAGAGGGAGTGTAATCTCCAACAAAAGTTCATTTTCTTCTTAAAGAAAAAGTTTACTTAAGTGTCACAATTTTTACTACCAATACAAAGCTTAATGAAATAATCCTGACTACATTATCCTGTAATCCTCGGCTCTCAGATGTATCTCTGTAAACTACATAGCTCTTAAGTGCAGTATTAAAAACTAAGCTTCTTCAATATAATGAGTAAAAAAATATATACCCAGTTTTCATATTTTATCTTTTTTTTTTACAAACATATATAAATATATACATTTTAAACTAGCTAAATTAACTGCAATAATCATACTCTATGAATGCTTTAAAATATTTCAATTTTAGACATTTAATATTTTGTATATCAGCATTGCATTTGGACTTGAAAATATATCATAAATTGTCAGACTAAAAATATGCAATTATATGCAAATGAAAGCAATCTCTCGCACATGGATATACACGCTTTTGACACTTACAACGTGAAGACTTTGTTCCACTCTGGGTTGAGGTTTTTGTACACGGTGTGTGTCTGTAACCGATCGTTGCTGAGCTCTACTACACAGAAGGGGTCACTCTTGCCTGTGAGGGACACACACACATACATACACACATTAACTTTATCAGTTTCGTTGTATTTACCGTGGTGTAATCCACTGGGTGGTGCGCTGTGGGGGGGAATACCTGATAAAGGTGATGGGACAGCGAGCCTGAAGGGCTGGATCAAGCCACACTGCTGTCTTTACCCAAACTAAAGCTTCAGCGGCAACTTATCACTGTGTGGAGCTGATTTGATATATTCATTTTGCCCCTGTGTGGAGTCGCTTTCTGTAGTTACACCGATACAGTGGTTTGCACACAGGTAGATAAGCATTTCAGCCTTTGCGCTGCCCTAGAGCACCGTGAGGACATCTCTATCTCAGTCTGGTGTGAACACACACACATAGCTGATCGCAGACCGGGATGGTGACTTAAACACATACGGACTGAATGTGGGGAGATTTGTAGAAAACTATCCAGGTAAATTATATGGCGATCATGAGGATGTTTCTAGTTGCTGACGGGGCATTGCTAAATTAAAATGTCTTGAAGAGAGACACTTTTTAATAATCTTTTGTATCAATATATTTTTTTAAGTTCAATGGAATATTTTAAGTCATGTACAAAATATATTATTATAAGATGTTGACTCTAGAGACATATTTATAAAATCCACTGTCCTACATGCTTTGAAATCAGCTAATTATATACACATGTAAATAAATGTTCGTAATTTAAAGGAATAATGTTCTCAACGAAAACTTAAACAACAAACTGTTCATATCAGCTTTGATCTAAACTTTTTTAATCATTAAACAAATCTGTAAACAAAACAATTGGGAGCACTTTTGTTGTTTGTTGCAGAGCATCATTTTTAAAAGCCGAGGCAAAAAATAACATCCATAATGGTTGTTTTATAACATGCTACAAAGTTAAAATGCAGTACGAAATAATTAACTTTCCCGCATGTGAATAAAAGAAGGAAAGACATTTAGTTGACAAGCAAAATAAATGTCACAGTGATCAATGAGAAGTCCTTGCTGTCACCAAACATATCAATTTGATGGGTTTATTGATCAGACTGAATATATACTATTCCCTTTTTCATTTAAACGCAGTGATTACAGTCTCATGTGTCTGATATAATACAATTATAGAGTCATTTCTTTTTACACAATCTTTTAAAGCAAAACAAGTTACAGAAATACAGTTAGGAGATAAAATCAATTTCTAATTTTATTGATTTTGTTAAAAAAAAAAAGTGTTTGTACAATTTTTTTTAAAGAATTAATTCCACTTCCTAATTTCCAGGGCTAGTTTACAATATATTCCCACAAATACTTAATTTGCCATGACATCCTGTAATTGTAAGTATTTTCATCATTCAAAAATAATTTGCATCTGCTTAAATGAATAAATACAGGAATGTATCACCCTATTCAATATCTTCACGGTGACACTCGGTCATCCTCGGCGACAAACTACTACGTCTTCATGAGGCAGCTGTCTGAGCAAATTACACGCTTCGCACTGAATGAAACTTTGACTCCCCAGGTGTGGCCGAGCAGACGCTATCTGTGGGTTAATTCTGGGCAAATCCTCACAGACCGGCGAGATGAGTTCAACCTCATTCCGGCTGCAATTTGATGAGCGTGCGGCGCGCTGACGTACAAAAACGGTAATTACATTTTTCAGGTCTGGAAGGCGTTTTAAATGAAACGCAGGAACGGTGTTAAGCAGAAGTACCTGCATGAGAGGAGCATTTAACTGGCCATAGGATTATCATATACAAACACACTGATGGTGGCAAGGGCAGAACAGCTCTGTTGTTTAAAGACTGATTGTTAATGAAATTGCCTGGTGCTAGAGTAATGCCTGCATCCCGAAGCGATCTATGGGAAGTACTGAGTGGCTCTATTCAGAAGGAAAGCAGTCTCCTGTCCCTAAATACTGTTGGTTTTACACACTGTCACCATTTATCCTGCTGGTCTGGAGTGGAGGCACTCCAGATAAAAGCCTCAATTAATTACAATGAAAAACAGACAGAAAGGAGGGGTGGGACAAAAAAAAAAAATACACATTTGGTGATGCAAGAAAGAGAATTAAGATTTCCCTCTCTTTTTCTTTTTCTCTCGGCCGCATGATCTTTTATGTTCACTCTCCTTGCCTTCCACTTTTCCTGGACTCTCCCTGTCTCCAGTGAGCTCTCTATTAGAGGAGGCACTGTTCCGTGGCCCGTAACCTTGTTGGCTGACACCTCGGTGCCAGGGCCGATTGAGACGGTGAGTCCGTGAGCGAGCCGGGGCTCTTAGAAAAGCTTTGTGCGCCGGCGCTTTGTGGCGGGAGAGGAGTGTGAAATCAGAGCTCATGAGGAGTCCACGGTTCCCCTGGGAACGCCAGACCGAGCTACGAGGTCAACGTAGTGGGCCGGACCCCCGGAGAGGAGTGAGTAAAGGGGCGATTGCAGAACTGTGCAGCAAGCGGGAAGGGGGAGGCTGAAGGGTGTGAGCGGGGAGGGGGGTGGTCTGCCATTGAGCATGTCTTAATTAAAGGCGTCGATTAGGCGATTATAGAGACGGCAAACGCAAAGCGCTTAGCGGAGAGGAACCTCACGAGATGCTCCACCTTAAGAGTGACGGTGCTAATGACCTCTACGTCTCTGCCTCTAATTCTCTCTGTCTCTCACTCTCTCCCTCTGTGTTTTCGCTCTTTGTCGCTCCTGTTTATTTCTGCCGCCTCACACCTTGTCTGCGACCGATTGTGCAGCCTTGATTAATATTCTTGTACTGCAATTCTTAGCTTCATTTCCCACACAAGTGGTCAAATCAGGACTCGTGGTGCTTGCAAAATCTTTAAAGCTAAACAAATATTTTTGTTCAACAATTTTAACAAAAAAAAATGATCTGTTTGTCTGACCAGCAGTAAATGATACGAAAGGTTTGAGATGAACTGCTATATTTGTGATTCTGTTTGATGTCGTTAGTGGTGTAGGAATTACACTCTTCATTTTTGAAGAAATAAATCCAAATCCATTTAAAATCCAAACTGGAATGACTTTCTTTTAGTGTCTAACACAAACAGAAATACTACGTAGAATGTTCAAGCTGGGTTTTTTTATAAAACGAAAATGTGACAAGCATTGGAAAGTAGTGACATGAGGGTGCATAAATTATTTTGTTTTATTTCCAGGTAAATTAAAAGTTTGGGGTAAAATCTTATGTCTCTTATTCTCAGCTGCATATATTTGACTGAAAATACATATTACTATGTAAAATAACTGATATCTATTTTAATGTCCTTTAAAATTAATTTTATTCCTTTGATGGCAAAGCTAAATTTTCATTATTTAGTCATTTTTAGTGTCATTATTCTTCAAAATCAACCTTCTATACAGATGCTTAGTAAACATTTTCTTATTATTATCATTGATATTGTTGTTGAACAGTTGCTTTATTTATTTCTGTGAAAAATGTGATAATTCTTTTCAGGATTTCATTTGAATAGAAAAGTTAAGTTAGAATAGAACGTTTAAAAGAGCAGAATTTAGTTGAGATAGAAATCATTTGTCACAGCTTTTTATAAGTTTAATGCACCATTGCTTTAAAAAAGCATTAATTATTAAAAGTAACTTACTTACCCCAAACCCCAAAGTAAGTGTGTTCCCTCAAGCAAATGTCAAGTCACATAGAAATATCTTATTTGAATAAAACACACATAAGCTGATTCAGTTGCAATGAGGTCACAGTAAAAACAAACCGCCAGAAAAAGAACAAAAAAACAAAAACTAATACATTTAGTTGCATTTTAATTCTGTTGTAGCATTAATAAATGACTCAAGGCAGGTTGGTTAATGTCTCACTCTGATTCTGAATAAGAATCAACTCACTGCACCGTCTCCAATCTTTTTTCAACTTGATAATTCATAGTGCTAGAAACTAGGCCTGTCCACTGCAGACCTAATTAAAAGTAAGAATTAATGGAAACCAGAGCAGACGCACACAAAAAAAAATACGTTTAAGAGACACAGTGATCTCAGAAGCCAGCGATCCATTAGTACAGAGCAGAATGCAATATTATCAGTCTCCTGCTGCCCATTCTGAGGGAAATTATAGACTTTATCAGTAACTGTGTAAAAACGGGGTGAGAAATCATATGTCAGGATCACTGTATGTGTGTGTCTGGGAGGGATTTTCTTACCTGTAACATCAGCTGCCATCAGCCCCTCCGCTCGGATCACCTTCACCTGCACCATGCCCACGTCTTTAATATTGTGAAAGGATCTGAACAGACTCTATTGAGGTCAATGAAGAAAAAAACATTATAAGAAAGCATAAAGAAATATTCACTTAAATTACTTTGAAAAGTATCATTTTCACTGCATACAATAATGAAGAAAGAAGCATCTCCAAATAAATGATGCTAGATCTTTCTTTGAACTAACTTCACCTAACAACTTGTTTTGCTTATATATATATATATATATATATATATATATATTAAAATACATTAAATCACACTATGTTCTATATGAAATAAATGAAAAACAATATTCTGTTATATAAAGCAAAGACATTTGAATATTTTATGTGTGACATTAGTATTTAAATGCTTTCTGTATATACTTTGTAAACTTTAGATGAACACTACGTCCTGAAATAAAAAAAAAACAGTAAGTATGAAACAAAAAAAGCAATCGACCAGCATTTTCTTTGTATAAACAAGGAATATTTTGTTGTCTTAAATCAGACATAGCTTAAACTTTATAAACCTGTTTAAGCAGTCACGATACATCCTTACACATCATCTAGAACAAATACTGATGCATATAATATAAAATATGAATGCTTATAAAAGTAAAATATGCTATTTCACATGAGTGAGAAGAGGAAAACAAATGAATAAAATAAAACAAATGTTAAACCGGCATTATGTCAATTCACTTTAAGAGTGCATGTGTCTATACTCACATCCATGTTCCTCCGAAAATGAATTTCTTTTAGTTTTAGATAACTTTGTGAGAAATGAATCAAAAAGAAAAGCAGAACGCAGAGACGGCACTAAAACTGTAAATCTTCGGGAGGTGGATAAACTGCTCAAAGACAAGTGCATCAGCAAAGACACTTAAGCATGATTTATGAGCGAGTCAATTACGCTCATACTGATAAAAGCCTCTCATTGAGAGGCCATAATACTCCATTACAGTTCCTTTGTGTGTCTTTTGTAGCATTAAAGGGGCTGACATTTAGCCATGAAACAAACTAGGCATCACACACTAACTGTGTGGTCACAGCATGAGCAATCTTTCTCTCCCCAGACTTCTTTTTCCTCCACATTTTAAAGTGTGAACAATTTTGTCAAACAAAAAGAATAGCAAAACACACCTATAGTAATTAAATATCTTTTAAAAAAAAAAGGAAATCAACTTTTAAAATTATTTTTATTCTGAGGAAAAAAAGATCTTATTGATAATGTCTAATCTGGAATTTACATAAAAGAACCTAATATCTAATTTTTCTAAAATATAATGATATTTTGTAGTTCTAATATACCAAAATTGTAAGATATAAACGATTACTCTAACAAACATCTGTATAGTATGTTTCATTTTTTCTTAAGTTAAAAGGGAAACAAAGCAAAGAAGTCTCCTGAGCTACGTACAAAAGAGCAACCTCAGAGAATTAAAACATTCAGTGTCTAATATAAACGCACAGTAATGAAAAGTTGCCTATTAAATGTGTCTGTACATCTCTGCCCTCTACATGAAACGCAATAAAAGTTGTTGAAACTTGTGACATTTGCTAGACGGACACTTTGAAACGCGAGTGAATGGAGCTGGACTGATAGAGATGACACAATCTCACTGGTGTGCCGTCAAAAGCACTGGAGACCTCACTTTAATTCTCTTTTTGGCAATAAGCCCTACACATACCCAGAGGAATAATTATAATTTGAATTTCTCAAGTCGGGGCCAGGCTGCAGACTTAATTCATTATACACTCGGACTGGCTTTGCCTGTTACGAACGATATTATTGTTAAAAATCCTCTGATAGCAAACGAGTGGAGAGGGGGAAGAAAAAAAAAAAATCAAGTGATGATTGAGGGGGGAGATTTATTTTTACACATACTTTCAATACATGATTTCTCGGTAGATATCAAGGGCTTGTTATTTATGATTATTGCAGCTTTGAAGAAAAGTGGCAGATTTTTTTTTTTTTGGGCCAGGGAGCTTGTGCATTTCCATAGCAGAGGAATTTCAGCTTTGCAAAGGGTGCTGGCTTTTCAGACCCCTCAAAAGACAGGCAAGGAGATTGAAAAGCTCAGGAGATGAGGCCTCTTTATTTTTTTAATGAAAGGCTGAAGAATATATTTTCCCACCCCCCTCGGCTTTGGGGCTGGCAAGGCAAGGCCAACTCATATGGTACGCTGAGGAGGAGAGCGGTTTAGTCCCATTACAGGAAAGGAGGCGCATAAACACTTGCACACACACACACACACATAGCCCCTTCTAACCCCCAACCAGACAGTAGGGACCGAAAAGGGAGAGAAGGGGAGGGGTGAGATGGCGGGGCTGTGTCTTGAGTGACAGCTTGTCACCGTGACGTCTTATTCCATCTCTGTTGTGGAGAAAATGAATGTCACCGCGCGGAGCCTTATGACTCGCTGTCATCTCGCAGGCGCTCACCTTTTATCAATGCTCTAAATAACATTTCAAGCCCACCGTCTCCAGCCGGACAATCCGGTCAGGGGACATTAAATCGGATGACTGTGAAATGTCATAATAAAAATGGAATGCTAACAGCTTCCACCCCCCTCTTCCCTGCCTCCCTCTTTTGCTGCTCTCTCACTCTTTTCCTCCTACTTCCCGTCCTTACACACACACATTGCTGTACTTGTTCACATTTTGATTTGGAAGCGAGTGACAGGGCCAGAGAGGAACTGTGTGCCTCCACTTCAGCAGAGGTCACCCTGGCCCTGATGCCCATTAACGTCCATTACACACGAGTCGCCCGCACACGCCCGGCTACTATTAAAATGCATAATTTCTCTCTGCTTACAACAACAGCTGTGAAGCGCAGATACAGTCCTCCTCTCTGGGAATATTGAGAGAATAACTGCTTAAAGACTGAGCTCAGAAAAAGATGCGATCGTATTTGAGGCTTATCGTTTTCATTTTTATTTATTTATTTTTTAAATTGAGAAGGACTATAAGAATTTGATTAAATGCAAATCGATGAATAGAAGAGAGATCGAAACACAAAGGCTTACATTTAGTCATTTATTAATGTGAGTTAATGAATGCATTTAATTAAAACGATTGCTATTATTAATATTATCACTATTTTACTAGTGTTCATTGTATATTCATGTAAGTGAACATTTCTTATAAATTAATGAACATGAATACATTATTATTATTATGATACTGTCCATTGTTACTTTAACTATCATTAGCTTATGTATTTATTAAATATAAAAATGCATTACTGTAATTATTATTAGCTACTATTAATATTGATGTTACTGTAGCTTATCAATTACTATTTAAGAAAATAAATAAATGCAAGTATTGTTCATTTTTAAACTATTGCCTTAATTAATCGTACACTTACAACATTACTGTTTTTATAGTTTGTACCAGTCTTTACACAGATATGTCTACATAAATAAAAAATGTGCATGCTGTAATGCTCATAAAGTGAATGAAAGAGCTGGAGATGTGACGTGACGTGCTGAATGACAGGTAGACGACAACAGACGCCTTCATTCTCCGCCATTAACACACCTTGACAAGCCTCCCGGCCCCACACACCCTATATCCAGTACAAAGTGCTGAAAGTCATCTGATATGCCTCCTCCACTTTAATGATGTATCTGAGGGTGGTGCAATGCTGCATTAAAAGACTTAATTGCATTCTGTGCAACCCCCCCATCTCCGACAAGTGAGGACATCCACAGTTTAAATTGGGAGCATCTGCAGTTTCACAGCATCTCTATACCTCATCCACCCCCCAAAACCTCCTGCTCTTAAACACTTTATTTGTTTGGAAGACATCAACAGCCTCCTAACACTTTAATACAGAGTGTTGCTAACTAGTTACGGGCGTTTTTTATGCCACAATCCGATTATCCAATCATACAGCGATAGAAAGATCCCACACTCTAGGACTGGACCTGTCTATCTTGCATATGGTTGGACCACCACCTTGCCTGAGCTAATCTGTGTAAGGCGTATTGTGCGGCACTAACACTGGCACTTTCTGTTATCTGCCACGCTTGATAAGGTGCATCTTTATTAAATTCCCTTCTGTGAACGAGTGTCAAGAAGGAAACCGGGAATATGCTAATAGCAGGGACAAATTAATGTCCTTTTTTTTTGGAATCCACTGTCCCATCCTCCATTTAGCTCCCCCCCATCTTCTCTTGAGCATATCTGTCCCTATCGGACTGCAGGCTAGGGTGCTAATGAATGCCTGGATGCATAAGGTGGGGGAGCGGGTGGGGAACGAGGGAGTGGAACATCTATCCTTTACCACTAGAAAAAAAAAAAAAACTGGTGTTGTGCAAGGTGAAATAGCTTTTCTTTTCATTTCGCACACCAGCCCCTCCCATCTCAGCGACCAGTACCCCATCTTTCCCTCTTTCTTGCCAGAAGACGCAAATTTCTCCTTTCAATTCTGGTCCAACAGCTCCCCCTAGTGGACATGGGGTGACAAGTTGGCGTCGGAGAGCACGGCGGCGCTAACCCGTTGTATGCACGGTTATGTAGGTCACCTGTCCGCCGTTTGGCCTGTGGAGTGTTGTCCACCATTACTTAACCCGAAGATCAAACACACCTCACAGCAAGACTTTCCACTTCAATTAGAGCAAAGTATTGTGCACAATCTGTGTTTCGCCAAGAACCAGGTTAGCGAAACAGGCTGGGCTCGCGGAAGCAAACATAAACATGTCGGGGCTCTTAAAACAGTCGCGATTCAAGAGCTTCTTCTGTGGCGTTACCGCCGAGAGCAGCTGTATCGAGTGTGAGCAAAAAGTGGCCCTTTTGTTTCAGCCCTGTCCCTCGCTATTGGCATGTAAAGAGGTGGCGGAGAGCCGCAAATAGCGGCGAACGAAGGGTTAACAGGGTAAAGACAAAGCGAGAGGCTGAGAGCATTGTGCTAGAGTGAGGACTGGAGGGCCTCGGGGCCATGATGGGCCAAAGGCCTCCGCATAGGGACAGTGGGCTCCTTTCAGCCCGGATCTTTCAAGAGCACACCCTGCCTGAAAAGAGCCTGTCACAGCCCCCCGCTACTGCTCTCCTTCACAGCTCTCTATCCCAATCAGCTCCTCTCTCCCTTTCCTCAGAGAGCAGGGAGGCCCGGTCCTTCTCTCTGCAGGCCTGAACCAATCTCTGGCCCCCAGAGGTTGAGTGCTTTTCAAAAGGAGGTCATATCGCTGAGGTTCAGCCAGATCTGGGAACCCGGCGCCAACTGAGATGCAATTCAGCTACGTCTATGCATATGAGGCACATATACACCGAGAGAGAACATTTCAATACGGTACGTTATCAAAACACTAAATTTGGTGGGCCGAGAGATGTGTTGTCACTTTAATATGCTTCCCAGATGACTCTACAGTGATGTTAATTGACAGTTCTCAGAAGATTTGGTAAATAGCTCAATGGAAATCACCTCAAAGATTGTCTTTTGGACTTGGAAAGTTTTGGAAATACCCCGTTTCACCAAAAAGTCATGTCACCTGTAATCAATGATTGTTTACATTATCGAACACTGGTGTCACTTCAGAGTACTATAGCACATCCCTAATAGCAAAAATATATTTAGCAATTGTTATGTTGAGATGCTAAATATTTTAAACATTCCAATTAATGAATCATCAGTAACACTTTACCTACAGCCTGTATAATGCATTATATAGAGTTTTTTAAGGGTACAATACATAACAATTATTTATAATTTGCATATTAATATTTCATATCGTGTCATAAATAATTACAACTAAAATGCATAGTGTAACAATCAATTGATAAGTGTTATAATGTATTAATGAGGTGAATTAATGCATTAAAACAACTTTTAGTAGGCTTTGTGTTACCTACATGTAGTGTTACCAAATCAACTTCCTTCTGGGATTTAAGACTGGTTAAAAGTTTTTCCAACTTTAGGAGGCTATTTACACACACTTTTTTTATAAACATTCTTTTTTTTTTTTTAAGTATGTGTGTGTGTGTGTTTATGTGGTTTATGAGGACACAAATGTGTATAATGACATGGGTATGACATAGATATTACATTATGAGGGTGATTTATGAGGACATTTTCAGTGTCCCCGTAATTCAAAAGGCTTAAAAAACATACTAAATGGTGTTTTTTGGAAAATCTAACAATGCACACAGTTTCCTGTAAGGGGTAGGTTTAGGTGTAGGGTAGGTGTAGGGCAATACCACATACAGTTTGTCCAG
>JAUCNO010000795.1:4530652-4541760 GCA_032353835.1 Enteromius viviparus
CTAAACTGGAAAAAGCTTGCACTGAGATATCTTAAAATACATCATTGCCATTGTTTGGTCTTAAAATGCTCACAGATATTGCATTTTCATAAGACATGTTTCAAAAAATGTCCTAAATTAGCAAAGGTCTAGTCCTGACTTAATCTAATCCCTATCCGGGAAACCGGGTTTAAAGTGTAAATCAAAGAAAGCATTATTAAAAAAAGTAATTGGATACAGTACATTTCAGAGGTTTTACTACGATGCACTTGTTTGTAATAGGTAAAAATTTTGTAAGTTTAAATGTTCTTTAAAAACAGTTAATTGTACAGTTCATTGAGTTCTTTACATTTTTTTTGTAAAAATTACAATTGGTCACACCTCACACCTTCATATTCATAGTTCAAGCACATCATCTTGAAAAACAGACACAAAAAAACTCACTGCTTCCCTGAAGTCTCCCTCTTTTGGAATAAGAGTGACTGCCAGTTCCAGTGAACCCAGGTCATGGTTGGGATAGTGGGGATCTTTGAGGTCAAGGGTCACATCCAAGGTCCTAAAAGGGAGAGAGAACCTATAGCATGAACAACAAAATCCTGCCATGATCAGTCACTGGGTTTTACAATTCTTACACCAGCATTTGTGTGTTTGTACATACTATATATAAACACTAGGTGGCAGCAATGTAAAAGAAAATTGATTGATATTATGACACTGAGATTGTGTTTCAGATTTGTCAACGTGTCACAAAGCATCAGAAGACCTTTGGTGCACCAGGGACTCTAAATAGAGATATGCAGAGCCCATGAAGTCATCCTGCAGCCCAAAGTCATAGTCAAAGACCTGCAGATGAAAGAAAACACCTTGAGAGTAAGGCACTTCATTTCACATGTGCTGACTGTAAAGCCAGCATACATTGGATCGACTCTTTAAAATTCACACATTCAGTCATCATTAATGACTTAGCAGCCATTAAAAGTCAATTTAATGACTGAAATAAAGCACTCTGCCTACATTTACAATCTTTTACCTTCACATAGAGTGGCTCTCTCAGACTCTCCACCAGCAGACTGACTTTCTCATCCCATACTGGGTTCAGGTTCTTGTGGATCGTTTTGCTGCGGAAAACCTCCTTCCCTGCAACCTTAAACTTCACATATGGGTCACTGGTCCCTGTAAACACAGAAGTGCACACAATATATTTAACAGTTTTTTTGAAGAGAATCTTGGGTAAATAAATGTTTTTACCAGTTTAGTTTACAGTGCTTTGGAAAAGTTTTTTTAAGATAAAACTTTATAAATTAGAATTTAATTTGCATTCTTTCCAAATTCTACACAGCCCTTCTGGTAATTGTTTAAAATCTAGATATATAACTAGTCTCAAACGGAGAAGATGCAAAACATGTTTCTTTAAAAAAAACATTTTCTGTTGCTCATATGCACATATTCATTATGTAGCCTCTTTCTATCCCTGTCAGGCCTTTTCTTTCTCATGGACTATGGTTGTCTGTGCTGTGATTAAATTGCAAAGAGACTTGGGTCATGTGACCTTAACTGTCAGCCCTTATTGGCTCAAGCACTTAAAGTGAGGAGGATGAGTGTGCTGTGTGAGGCTAAGGGCTGTCTGAATACAGCGAATACAACCATAAACAAACAAATACACTACTGAGTGATAATCAACATGACAGACCTCATTATATATCCTCCTAAAATAAGGCTAAACAGAGAGAACAACTACTGTATAGATCATGTGTGCATGTGTGAATATTCTACAATGTTAGATGTGTTTAAGGGACTGGCTCATTAAAATTGCCAAAGCAACATCCTTATATCTGCTTCATTTGAAATTGGTTTGCAGTATAATATAATAAAGTTCCTAAAAGAGAGCACTAGATGTCACTGTGTGTTCAGTGGAAAATCTGCCCAGAGCCCTGCATGTCACCTGACCTGCTCTATGAAGCATGAAGCAGCATAGCATAATATCTAGCAAAACACCACACTTGCCACGCAGATCTTATAAACTGAGGAAGAAATATGGCATCATTATTTACAAATAAATTAGGAAAAGCAACATTTATAAGCTTTTTTTATGAACAAATCAGCATTTGCATTGTATACGGAATATTGAAAAATGTCATATCTCTGTATGTGAATCAATTTCATGAAGAAAATATTTAGATGCAAATGATGCTGTAGCAATTATATTTTCTTTGCCGAAAATGCAACAAATACAGTAAATGGCCGATCAAACAGTCTGTTGTGCCAAACCACAGTAAACACAGTATCCGGAATGGAGCAACTCTCGTAAGGGATCTCTGTAAGAGATTTTATTACGTTGACAAAGACAAGCATCAATGCCAGGGGAAATGTCAATATTTTGACTAAATGAAGTGTTGTTTTTGCCGAAAATTGACTCTCTAATGTTAAAATTCAGCACACGTTCTGCTCTGCAGAAACCTATCCCTGTGCAGAGATGCACGATCCAGTGTCAGCAATAAAAAGTGTAAATGTCATGCTACACTACTATATAGTGTGAGAAAAAGACCAGATTCAAGTTCTTATATTCATATTAACCACATTATTATTAACATACCAGTGACACATTACTGGAATATGCTGTAATGATCTGAAGCAGATGAGATTATTATGTGTATGGTCATATGCAAAAGTTTTCTGGTATGTTTTGTCATGTTCGGAAGCCCATGTTGACTGTTCGTTTTTATATCACAGAATTGAATAACAACAGAAGTAAGTGGGATCTGAAGCTGTTTTTAGGTTACCAACATTCTTTAACATTCACAGATGAAAGAAAAGAGCTTTAGAACAACATGATGAAAGAATTTTCCTTTTTGGGTGAAGTGTCCCTTTAAAGCCTTTTGCAGTATAGGTATCCATATCAACACACTCATGTCCAGACTGAAGTACATGAGATAAGTGTTAGTGTGGGCATGTCAGCGTTGTCAAACGACAGCTCCATATGCAATCACTTAAGTTACATCAGCCCACCGAAAGGGAATTCCCATTCAACACCTCTGCAGTGTGTAACTCTGAACGCCCATCATAATCTAACAGTCTCTGAGGGAAGCCTCTGTAATGTCATTAGATCAGCGCTGCTAAGACATTTAGTACGGTAATCAAACATGCTCCTGTAGATCTGTATCACAGCATGCTGTACGCCCAGCACTCTCACTGTCCACATGAAGTAAAAGAAGTAAAGTCATGCAAACAAAGCTTCAGTTCTTGATGCAAATCTCCACAGGCATTAGATCTAATAACCAATTTGGATTCACATTCACTGTCTTTATATACCACTGAAATGCAAGATGCGGTGAGACCAAGACGGGATGTTATTTCCCTATTCATCCACCCCTAAAGCCAATCCTAATGTTCGTTCAACCGCTGAGTCATTCATCTAAATAATACAATAAACTGCATCAAAAGGAGTCAGTGAATATAGATAATGGTTCTGGTTAAGAAATCTGCTTGCCTCTGGATGTTGATGCCCAGCTTTGAATTATGTTTGCTGCACCATGAGAGATACAGTAGCTGAGAGATGACAGTCCATTCTCATGTCTTTACTTCAGGATAAAGGAATACAACCCAAAGAAGACATGATGTGAATATCAAACACAATGCATGCACATCATTTGTACCACATAAACGCACCGCTTACTGTAAGAGATACAGCAATAACAACTGAAAGAGAGTATTTCTGTTCATATCTGTGTTGTGAATGTTCACTTTTCTGACCTCAGCACTCGTTCTGCTGATGATCATGTTCTTCAGTGTAATCTGAGATGATCCAAATTGCATCATGATCTTCAGCAGATCTGTAATGTGGCCTCTGACTTTTTGAGTAGAAGTGTAACATGATGCAAAAAAAATTACAATAAAGAGAGAGGAGGGGGAATCCTTCTTTGCAGCACAAAGCCATCTGCAGCACAGTGCTCAACATTATAAGAAATGAAAGACGTTTATCATTAATCTGACTAAAACTCTCAGAAATGATTTCTCATCCGCCACAATGAAAGATGAACAGAATAGGGGACTTTCCCAGAGTACATTCACCATCACATTATTCAAACTGCTCTCCACAACACTTGAGTTCTCCGAGAGATCCCTTCACAAAAGGATCAATAGATGGTTTGAACGACTGAGGTACTGCGTATGACTGCAGGGTTATAGTGTGCTGACCTGTGAGCGATTCCTCCTCTGCAATACGTACATAAGACATCTGCACATTTGCACTGCAACTGCATTTTTATGGACCTACTGTATGTACTGCAACTTGCCCCACTGTCAATCTAAAAGACTTGACAGTTTGAAATTGAAGACTACTTTGTTGGTCAGAAACCAAGGAAGCATAGTAATGGATAGTTTTATTGTTTGTTTGCTAATAAGGACGACCTGAGTTCAAAGCCAGCTAATGTCCTTTCTTGACCCCAACCCTGCTCTAAAATACAGCTTAAATCACACTAATAGTTTAGGCCTTTGTTGGTTCATGCTGATTTTCTTCATTAGGATTCATAATGTTGTTTCATCCACTTTCACAACCCATTTCTTTTTAAAATGCATGTCTCATCAAATCTGCCTTTTGTGGCTTAATTCAGTGTTTTATGTAGTGATTTGGTTCAAATAAGTGTATACACAAGCTAATACATAATAAATATGTGAATTAATTAGTAGTGATGATGAGTCATTAAGTGTTCTATGATCGACAGGATTGTATTGAGATATTTTTCAGTGCCAATGTGAGCACTGTGGTGAAAGTAAAGCAGATTACTACAATTTACTGTAACTCAAAGAATTCAAAGACCATGAGAATTAATTGTTCTTATACTGTAATTGTTGTCACTGTAAACTTCCACAAAGTGTTTCTAGTTGTGACTATTACTAGGCCACTTAAACATCCATATCAGCTGAATGTTTGGTTTTTGTATAGTATGTTATATACAAAATGTGGCTTGCATGTGTAGTTTTTAAAAATCATTATTTACAAATAAAGGGATAGTTCACCCAAAAATGAACATTCTGTCATTAATTACCTCCCAGTTGCAAATGCATAAGGCAGTCGTTTATCTTTTTGTAACACAAATTAAAATATTTTTGATGAAAAGAGCTTTCTGATCCTACATTTCAAGCAAAGCAACTGACACACTCAATGCCCGGAAAGATTTGGATTTAAATGTTGTTCCAGGGTCAACAAAATATGTTGACCTAGGAACATTTCCAACTCAGCAAATGCAACACTCAGTCACAAATAATACTGCAGTAAAATGGCTTGAGCAATCTGTTTGTTTATGGATGCTGAAGCCCAGCTTTGAATTATGTTGGTGCACCATGTGAGATAGCTGGTCTTTACTTAAAGATAAAGGAATAAAAACCAAAAAAGACCTGATGTGAATATCAAACACAAGCCGTGCACTTCATTTATACAGTACTACATACACACATCACAGACTGTACAATTGCCTTTGCCAGCAATGACGACACACTATGACAAACTGGCACTAAAGCCTGGCTGGCAGCTGCAATTGAGCTGTAATTTTATACAGTAGGGACCAAAAGACAAATGTCATGTTTCTTTTAGTGGCCTATAAACTGTGGCCATTTCAGGAGAAGCACAGATGTCATAAAAGTAGCTATCAACCACCATATGAACCACCATATCAAGCACCATCAACAAAGGAAGTATGATCTTACGCTAGATCTATTTCCTTGTTTCCTATTAACATGCTCCAGAGAATTATCGTAACAGAAAGCTGTATTTTTACTCTATTTATTAATAAAAAAAAAAAATTAATAATTTTTTGCAGCTGGATGCTTTCTACATAATATAGGACAGACTGTTTGTTTATTTATTTATTTTATTTTTTCTTCTATTTAGATATTTAACATGATTCTTGTTTAATTTTGAAAGAACTGCCCAGTAGGTGGTGACATACAGTGCAAATGTAAATTGAAACTAAATAAAAGAAGAAAAAATAAGCATGGCAGGCTTACTTCCAGAACCAGGTTTGGGTTAATTTGATAATTAATTAAGTTGTGGTTTATGCAAAAAGATAATCACTTACAAGAAAGTATAATGACTAACTGTTTTGATTTGCTTTTGACATGGTATCATATTAAAAGCATGTGTTGTTGGACATGTGCTTTCTTTAAGCACCATAAAGTAGCATATAAATTTCATAGTACAGTTATGAATGGTTTTATGGGGCTGGTCATTAACATTGTGACTATACTGGCTGTACTATTTAGTAGTTAAGTTAAAGAAAAAATATATTTTTCTTCAGTCTAGCTGATGAGGAGTTTAAGTCGTAATTTGAGGTGAGGATACAATATCCTGCGGTAATTTCCTCTCATGAGCTCAGAGACCAAGCAAGCACTGATGAAATCTTGATGCAAGTCATTCGATTGCCCACAGAATCCATCCAGTTCATTAGGATCCACAGACACAATAGTTTGTGTAAAATTTACAGCACAGCATGAACTGGGAAGTCTCTCAGTCTCAAAACAGACCCACATACCTACTGTGTCCCCCAGCATCAGAGTGTGCCAACATGCTCCTGGTGCTTGTTAAAATCACCCACCAACAGTGAGTAAGCTCTGATGTATCAAATGGGCCATTATGACACAGGTCACACCTCAACGTATTCACCAACCAACACTGCATGACTCAGAGTGAGACCACAGAATGGATGATCAATGACGGTAAACCAATCACACTCTAGAACAGGAAAACAAACAGGAAAATACAACCCAAAAAAAGTTCTAAAGAAGTCACTTCATGTGTTTTTACTGACTGGATATCTATCTCATTTGTTAAAACAGTTCCGTTTACTCATCGTCGACGTAAATGTGTCACCACAAAGTGGATCTAAATAATCCGATCTTCAATATTGCGCTACATGCAAATGTAATCATATCTGTTGAAAGTAATTTCAAGATTTCAAGACCAAAGACCACACAACCTTTTCACTATAGAAAGCCAAATTATGGATAATGGAATATTTTAGCTGGAATCAACAGTTTAAAGTTAAAAACACCCACCCCCAACAGCAAAATAAACACCTGTGGATGCTTTTTAGGACGCGACTGGGGTGAGACAAAATTACTTTTTTTTTCATGTATTAAAAACAATCACAGGCTGTATTATCTAATTAGAAAAAGGCCTCTCTGTTGCATATTCATAATTACCCTCCCAAAAATCGCAATGGGCCAAGAGCGTTTTAAAAAAAAGGTCATTGAATAATGCACACAGAGTCGTAATTAAGCTGAATTATTCAATCCGATTTCCCAGAGCTCTGACTGATTGCTGTCATTGGCAGGAAATTTGGAAATTGCACTCAGGCACTGAGACAGCTCCATCTCATTCAGTAGACCTACTTAACACCAGTCCTCTGGGGCCCTGTGATGGCACAGACTTTCAGCCCTGTCACTCATCACACCCATTCTGTACACATTAGGTCCTTTAAGTGATACCCTCCATGTGGGGAACAAAAAAGATAAAAACAAAAGGGTCTGATAGCAGGTTACACAGAGCAACATGATACCCCACTACAATGCCAAGGAAAGCTTTTTAATCTTATGTGAACATAAATATTATTTACAGGTGCCCTAAAAGCACTGCAGTTTTATTTTACATGGAGCAACTCACCTCACGAGGGCCAACATAATGAGATCACATGACAAGATGATGGATTCATCACTTTATTTTGGCACTTTACCTCCTCAT
This sequence comes from Enteromius viviparus, assembly GCA_032353835.1. NCBI lineage: Eukaryota > Metazoa > Chordata > Actinopteri > Cypriniformes > Cyprinidae > Enteromius > Enteromius viviparus. Next base: position 4,538,367 of record JAUCNO010000795.1, read on the forward strand.
TGTCTATTAACTTTTTTTGGCAGAATGAATCACGGATCATGTTGAATAGCATATTTCCACTATGGTATAGTGCAGGCCAGTGTCCTGCAGAGATTAGCTCCAACCCTGATCAAACACACCTGAGGCAGCTAATCAAGCTCTTACTAGGCATGTTAGTAACTTCATGTAGGTGTGTTGAGGCAAGTTGGAGCTAAACTCTGCAGGACAGGACTAAGTTTGGACAGCCCTGGTATAGTGTGATGTTACTGTACATCCACACAACTTAAAAGTAAATATATTACAAATATGTAAAGAGGAAAAAAATATCTGAATAATTTATTTTAAAAATATTTTTAAAATATATTGAATTTGGTACAGTTTCTATCATTTATTTGTCCAAAAAAATGTAGATGAAATTCTCACATATTCTACATCAATGAGCTCTTTATAACAGTATATCATATTATATACATAATAAATAAAAAGCATATAATTATCAGTTGTCTCTCTAAATCTACCATTAATGACTTAATGGTAGATTAATTTGATGATATTTAAATGCTTTTTGGTTTTAAAATATAATAATATAATATAATATAATAATATAATATAATAATAATAATTATAATAATAAAGTGTCAATCAAATGACAGAAGGCATGTAGTAAATTGTGTACAACAGGTTTTTCAGTGAATCATGTTAAGTTATAAATTTGTGCATATTCTACAGCACATTAATATTCTGAGCACATCCAGGTAAGCTGAATAATTTGATCTACTGTATATAAGATATTGTTAGACTCCTGCCTCTGTGTAGTTTATGAATTTTTTTTCTTTTTCAGAGCTACAAGACTTTAGTCAAGGCTTTCATTGCGAACCAATACTTTGAACCCCATAAGATATTTGAAACTCTTCTGTCATATCTTATCAATATAATAAAAAATTTGAGGTTTTATCTGAGATACATCATTTTCCTTTTTTTTTTCTAAAATATGATACGGTTCACAGGCCGGCCTTAGATTGGCTGTCAGGCATCTGGATATTTAAGACTAGTACTGAAGAAAAGAAGCCTTTCAATAGCACATGGAAAAAGAAATGCGATGTGGTCAATTCCACTCCGGCACACTCCATTACCCAGCATGCCCCACGACAGCAATGGATTGATGACTGCAGCAGTCTACACTGTTATTCAGTCTAGTGATCCCTTGCTCAAGTGAGTATGTTTGTGTGAGCACAGCATGCAGCTATAAACGCAGAGTAAGTTCCCACGCTTTAATGCAGATCCAATGCAGCATGTATACTTGACAACACTAACACTAAAATACACAAATATACATTCAAAAGTCTGAGGTCTGAGAGATTTCCATTACCATTTATAATACCTGTTTGCTATTTAAATATATATTCAAATATAATCATTCTAATATGCTGATTTGCAGTTAAAGAAATATTAACAATGTTAATAAATAAAATAGTCGTGCTGCTTATTATTTTTGTTTAATTTGGGCTATGTTTGGAGGAAAAGATTTTAAGCAAACAATGATTAAAATTTCAGAGGGAAAAAAATCTGCACGCAAAGCCCTTTACAAACTCACACAAGCTGTAGGGACTATTTTCAGTGTTTTTATTTTTGTTTTTTTGTTCTTCTATTTGTAGCTTGACAGCATCTGGTCAGTACATTCTTTTGTTGTACAGGAAAAATCTTGTGTATGCGTCTGTGTGTGTTTTGTTCTACAGAAGAAAAAAAAATCATTCATGAGGTTCATTTGCTTTCATCACATTAAAAAAGCTCATTTAAAATAGCTCGGCAAAATAGGTGACAAACAGATTTGTGACAGTTTGTTAGATTATGTCCACACTAAGGAGCAATAGGCTGCATTTACAGCTGGTGACTTAATGTGTTTCTACTGATTGAATATCTACCTGATCAGCTTGATCAACTTAATTAACTTTTAATGTGTCTCCACAAAACAGATCTAAATAATCCGATCTTCAGTTCTTCACTACATGCAAATTTAAAATGAAAAGTAACGGATATGCTCTGCATTTTATTCATCATAATCTACTTTTAATGAAGATGACTGTGTTTTGAGTGTCTGTGCAGTTTGCACATAGGCCTGCTGAAGAGATATATTTCGACATTTTGGGAGTAAAATTTGTGGTTTCGTCTCAGGTTTCAGCGATCGCCTTTAAATCATTCTTGAATGTATAAAATAACTAGGTGTAAATAGGTCCAAAAATGCAGTGTGTGAGTAAGATCGTGTTTTTAGAGAGAGGCAATCTGCCAAGAGAGAAAATGCAAATGTTAAGTCACGAAACGCTGCAGTATAATGAGCAATAATAGTAGAGGAAGCAGTGTGAATGTGTGATTTCATTAAAACAAGCCCTGTCCCTCATTAGCTCAACACAGTATGAGTAATATTGCAAAAGCAGGAGAAAACATCACAATTGTAACTTCAGAGTCTCGAGTCCCATCACTCAGCAGGAGTGATCATTTTCTGATTAATCTCACACATTGTAATTTTACAATAACTGCTGCTGGACTGTAAAAACGTCCATCAGAGGTGCTTTGCATGTTTTTCACTTCCTCCACACAAACACACACATCAGGTCATTAACAGATGCTGACGGATGGATTTCAATGCCAAAGACAACATTTCCTGTTGTCTTTCTCAATGAACCATAACAACATCCCTGATGTTATAATCCTGGATCAGTTTCTGCCAAGCTGTCCACACCATCCTAACAAACACACAAAATCTTCCATACCTCAAGGTTAAAACCAGCAGAACACACAGAGTCTGCAACACTGTCATTTAAACTGCTGCCACTATTTGTCTTCTTCACACACGCTGTTCTCAGAGCATGCCTGTTTCTTTTGACAGTGAAATGAGAGGAATATATAAGTGCTAACAAATGTGTATCTCCGGTATTTCTCCATTGACAGGAATTCAAAATAAGAAGTGTATTCAGATTGTTTGTTGTGTTTTTGTCTTTGTTTAAAAGTAATACAAATGTATACACTATCGTATAAAGATCTGGGTTTAGTAATGTTTTGAATTTTAACCTGATAAACTCTGCGGGACCTGCCGGCGGGTCCAAATGCAAATTTTTAACCCTTTGTCTGCACCAATAAGCCTATATTTGGTACCATTTGAAAGCTTAGAATCTCTATATTATCACTTTGATATTTAATTTACTGTCACAAAGTTATTTACACGTAAATTACACTATGTACCCCCCCATTGTGTTCTTGTTGTTCATCTTGTTCATTGTGTTGACATGGTTCATCTTATCAACATATATAACAATATTTATCACTTACAGCAGTTTTTTATTTTTAATTTCAAAGGGTTTTCTTTAAAATGACACCAAGATATTGCATTTATTCCACTGTATGTTGGTATTAGGGAGAC
>JAUCNO010000795.1:4554605-4569345 GCA_032353835.1 Enteromius viviparus
AAGATGGGTGGTGACCATGGTGGCCATTTTATTATTTATTTGTTAAGGTGTATCCATATAAATGGCCCACCCTGTATTACTGTATGATGCATGTCAATGATACACTGATCAGCCACATGCACAACCCCCTGCCTAATGTAATTTGTAATTTGGCCCCTCATGCTGCCAAAATGGCTCTGATAAGTTAAGGCATGGTATCCACAAGACCACTGAAAACGGCACCAATACATTAACTGCATGTCCTGTAATCTGCAAGGTAAAGGCTCAGGTCTGTTGGTCTATCACATTCCGTAGTTGCTGAATCAGATTGTGCTCTTGGGAATTTGCTGGCCAGGTCAACGCCTTGTTTTTCTCATGTTCCTCAAACCATTCCTCAACAAGGTGCCTTATTCTGCTAAAAGAGATCGCTGCCATCATGAAACAATATTTACATGAAGGTTTGAACATGGTTTGCAACAATGTTTAGTCAGGTGGTACATGTGAAAGTATAATACACATAAATGCCAGGACCCAAGGTTTCCCTACACAACATGGCCCAAAGCAGAGTTCTCCATCCATGCTAATAGAGAGCTACCTTTCTGCAGACTTCACTTCCACCCCTGCTTCAAAACTCCAATAGTCACAGAAGACCTTAATTAGCTAACATAGGTGTGTTTAACTGTAGCTTGAGATGAACTCTGGACGGTAGCACCTCTAGGAGCAGGATTGAAGACCTTTGGCCCAGAGCATAACACTGCCTCTGCTGACTTGCCCTCTTGCTTTCCATTAAGATCTTTAGCTATTTAAGCTAAAGCAGCTCTTCTGTGTGATTGGACCAGATGGACTAGTGCATCACTGAGCCTTGGGCACCCATGACCCTGGCACTGGTTCAGCGTCTGTCCTTCTCTGCACCACTTTTGGCAGGTACAAACCACTGCACACCAGGAACACCCACAAGACTTGCCATTTTGGAGATGCTCTGACTCAGTTATGTAGCCATCACTATTTGGCCCTTGACAAAGTCACTCAGATCTTTTTGCGTGCCAATTTTCCATCTCATGAAATTCACAAACTGACTGTTCATTTGCTTTCTAATATATCCCTCCTTTTGACAGGTGCCATTGTTATAAACTTCACCTGTCACTGATTTTAGTACTGCGGCAGATCAGCGTGTGCTTGTTAAATATTATGACCACAAACATCCTTGACTGGATATCTACCCAAGCAATTGTGACTTAAATTCAGGCACCGACATATGCTGCAAAACAATATGTCATATGCTGTATATACACTATAATACATCAACAGCCACAACAAACCAGGCTGAAGAAACTAAAGGAAAATGTGTCAAAGATCCAGTACTCAGCGAGGACGTCTTTGTGTAATTATCGAGAACATATGGGAGTGTTTCATGCAGCACTGGAGCGAGATCCAGTCCAACGCCTACCCAGAATTCTGTGCAACGGGAAGCTCTAATCCACCCTCTGCCCACTCAGCCTTAACCCATCAGGGTCGGCGAGCTTGTTCCATCAGCTGCTATTTCTGTCAGACCCATGCAAGCAGAGACAGGTTGGGCTGAAGCAGAGGCACTGTGGGGTTTTATAAACTCCAGAAAGCATATAAATGAATCCACAGGGCCCTTTATCATGCTGCTTATGTAAGGCATCTCTGTTTGCCAACATAGAAGTGCTACAATTAAAGAGTGGATAATCAAAGTGGCACCCAGCATGATGGTGGACGAAAGAAATTTCACCGTAATGATGTTAAGTAATAAATGGCCAGTAGATCCTGAAATTAAGCCACAGAAAATGTCTTACGGAAGTCAGATTCTGCCAATAAGTTGGATGACGAGGCTAATATTAAACCAACATGCACTTGAGAACAATATTGTTCTCATAAATGTGTGTACAAAGCTATATCATCTGATGACTAAAAGAAAACATGTAACTTACTATCACATTTGTTTGAACTTTTCCTGATCCCTGTGGCAAAAAAAGGAAATGTTCTAGTGATAAAATCTCAGTCATGCTCTGAATGAATCTGTGTGGAAGTTGTTTGGTTTTGATGAGTCATGATCTCTCCTCTTGATAATAATCTCACTACCTTTACCATTCTGACTACAAACACAACAGAGGTGTCTCTTGACTGCCGGCTAGAAAGCAACAATTGATGAATAGCACTGATTTTCTAAGAGGAAATTCATGTTTTGAGTCAAGTCTCTCTGATCAAGACTAGACAACTTTGGTCTGAATTTCTCTCCCAAGTTGAAGTCTGGAGTATAAAGCACTATACTGGAAGTCAGAAACAGTTTGCAGATATTGAAAGAAAACAAACACACACACAAATAAAGCATTTTCGACTCAGAAACTGAGATAAGCTTAGATCAATAAGGGATGGTTTCAAAATTAAAAAATACAAACCCTGAGCTAACTGAAACAAAACACTGAATATAAGATATAACATTTATAAAATATATGGCAAAGAATGTCTATTTACAAGTTAATACATTTTAATTACAAGAAATTATGTGCAGCACATCTGCAGTGTGCAATTTACTATGAGACTTGAAGAAAAAGAAATTATATTCTTAAATATTTAAGAAATATTTATTCTTTTATATTTCCTTCATGGTCTCCAACATTGTATGATTTTAATGGTTGTATTAAAGAAGTTCATGTAACTGGTTGAAACCAAAGAAACACACTTGACCCTTTGGAGCTAGATGATAATGTGGCAAGTGAATGGATGAGACAGACCTGCTAATGAGGTTGAGGATAGAGTTAGAACTTCACTAACGACCCAGGAAAGAAAAATGTCAAGAAGACATTCTGTGACTCCTAATTAACTGTGGGAAAAAAATGATAACTCGGATTTAGTTCCATTCAAAGAGGAAATTTTCATAACTTGCAGATAGGAATAACATGTAAAGCAACCATTCATTCATTAATTCATTTATTTCTCCATAAAGTAACAGCAATAATGTATTTTTATGCCAAGATTAAATAATTTAAACAAAAAAACTAAAGAAATAGACTTCATGCAAAATAGTTGCTAGTTGCAAAATAGTTTGATGGTGGCTAAAAACATTTTCTAAATTAAATCTTGAAAACAAAGTTTTTAAGAAACTTTCTGAAACAGCTTTTAAAACAGGTAGGTCTAGCAAAATATGCTTCCACGGGCATCTTATAGAAACTGAAATTGACATTTAAGGGTAGGTAAATCCGAAACTAGACAACAACAAAGAAGAGCATCCCTTTTCCTGAACGAAGCAGAATCACAATTATTAAGTAAAAAAAAAACTTTTATAAGCAAGGCTGATTCAGGTGAGCTCATCTTTGAATATGGCTGATGATGATAAAGAAGCCTGAAGAAAGAAGCTCAGGACATCTAATCAGTGATGAGTCTAGAGTCTAGAAAACAAGATGAGACTAATGAAAAGTGTGAAACACTGCAGAAAATAATAAATGAGAGGAAGACGTGACTGAATATATATTTATGGTGGAGGATGGTTTGGGCAGATGCAGAAATAATTTGAAATATAACACGAATCATCCTTTCCTAGCTATTCTACCCAAAACCAGCATTCTATCTGAAGATACAGCTGCCTGGAGTATGGTCAAAGTAGGCCAACATGCCCTTCTGAACTCACCCTCAATAGCATTGTGGTCATTTGTTGGAGGTCTGGTTGCAATCAGTATGCTTCATGGGACTGTGAAAATTTTGTCTTAGTTTATCACAACAGGAAACATACCATTATCTACTATCAGTAATCAGGATAACAAGCAGTATGCACGCATTTAATCCCACAAACTAAAGTCTGGAACTGAGCAAAACAGTTTCTGAATGTCACAGCTATGAGTCGAGTAGCTACACACAAATGCTCACCAAGACTGCATTTATTTGATCAAAAACACATTTTTACAATTTAAAATAACTGTTTTATATTTTAAAATATATTAATATATACTTTATTCCTGTTATGGTAAACCTGAATAATCAAGAGCCATTACTTCAGAATCACATAATGAACCCTGTCCCAAATCTGTCCCAAAACGTTTGTGATGTAATACCGCTTTGACTGTACAGGGACCAATTCTCATTATTGGCATAGTTTTTATTAACATATTGGCTGTTTATTACTTATAAAGCACACATTCTGCATGAACATATTCTACATCTCTAAGCCTACTTGTAACACTTCACAACTTAAATAGTTGCTAATTAGCATGCATATTACTAGAATATTAGCCATTTATTAGAAGTATTAAATCACATAACAACTACCTTAATAACTATTAATAATAGCAGCAAATTAGACATTTATTAAAGGAAAATTCACAGTTAAAAGGGAATAAATGACCAGCCTATACAACGGATAAACTTAACTGCCTTCTTAACTATTAATTGGCAGTAAATAAGTTAATAGCGAGTATTGGGCCTTAAAACCAAGTTTAACCCACATGGCCCTTCAGAAAATCATTCTAAAGCAACAATTGTTATCATTATTAATATTGTTATTATGGTTAGTACGTCAACTTAAAAAATGTAGAGAATGGAAAAATTAGGAATAACACTCATAGAAATGTCCTAAAAGAGAAAGCACAACTTGAAATGTATGTGAGTACTAATGCTTTTTTTTCAGTTTCCTTTTGTTCAGTCTGTGCACACTGCTGATAGGACTAAGTGGTGAGGGAATACACCTGGGGTGTCCTGGAAATCTGAAAGCGGAAATGACAAAGCTTTGTAGAACAAAAAGGCTTTAGATAAGGGCCACACACCCTTGGTGGTCCTTGAGGAGAAATGTTTCAACAGTTAGACCAAGACAAGCTAGCGGTCATTCATTATAATCTGAAGAAGCATCACTAAAGACAAATATTCTATAAAAACAATTAAAATCCAACGACACACTAATGGAGAAAATATACAGCTCCTCAAGTCAAAGCCCACAACTAATTGGATTTACCATTTTGCATTAAAACCAGTTAATTGTGGGCAGACACTTTATCTAAATGACCGGATGATTCAGTTTGTAATCAAAGTGAGCCCAGACAACACAGTGCCGTTAACACCATCTCTGGAGAATATTCCACTTGCCAACCTGCTATTCACTTACTTTAATCAATAAGCAATTTAGGCAGCAGCTTCAAAAATCTTCAGCACAGCAATCCATTTAGACAATAAAATATGTAACAAGCACTTACTGGAGCCTGTATAAGAATTAATGACACCAGGAAAACTCTGTGAAAAGTAATAGCATCAACTATACTGCTAATCCTACATGGTTAATTCATATGAACAACCACCATTAGTCAACGAATTCTTAGCCGTGGATGGCATGAAGACTGAGTATTTTGTATCACTCACTCACAAAAAGTGTTGAGTTGTTCACTGAGTGTTGTATACCTTTTCTTGGGGGGCTGCAATCTCCCCAAGGTAATTATATGAGATGAGGCAAGCTACTACACCAGCATCAAGAACCTTTTACACAGCTCTTGACAAGTCAACTGATGTAAACTTTAACTACATTTACAAGTAAAACAAAATCATTCTAGCATTCTAGAAACCTGTACCAAAGTAGAAGAACACATAATCATTATTTGAGTAAATAAAGTAGGTTCTTTACCTTTTTGATTCCAAGGCCGCCTAATGTCCACAACTATACTCAAAGGTCTTACACTGCTAGCTTCTGTGAATTAAACTGGAGGTCACTTTGCAGAAAAAAAGAGGTGTTACCCTCTTTAAGCCAATAAATTTACATGACTTTCCTGGTTTAAGACTAAGGATAACATGTTTGCATGTGAAATGAGCACCAAACTCTTACTTACAGGTGGTTGTTTTCCTGTCAGATCATTCAGATTTTAAATAGCAGCCTAAATAACATCTTCTCGGCAAAGTTCAGAGATCTTCTCCCACATCTACAGCAGCACATTATTAGCTACATACCACATGTAATGATAGCATATTGTCACCTGGTAATAAAAGTGTCTAGTCCACCTCTGTCTCATTACTTCACAAATGACCCCTTCAGTTTTTATCCATTACTAAGTGACTTTCCAACATGAGTACACTTCTCTTCACAGATTTTAACACAGATCTCTCTGTCCACCTACAATCCATCAAATATTAATGCCAACAAATGCTTATGTAATCTTAAACTAAACAGTTTCTGGAGCTGTTTCCTTTACTACGGCAAACTTAAGTGGAGTTTGCTAGAGCAAATAGACCTAAACAATAAATATCTTGCATTTAAAATATATCTAGGACACTGAATTAATGAGAACACAACAAAGGATTTTGATTTCCAATTACAAGCCTATAGTAATATAGGATTTATATGGCCGATCAACTCCAGAAGGGGGGCACTTTAAGCAATTTTCACAAAACAGATATACTGTATAAGCCCTATAATTCTGAGATGATAATGTTCCTTTTTCCATATCTATTCACTTCTGCCATAATACTGTAGTTCTGTAGATCCATGAGCGGGCCCTGAGGGAGCCACCATCTATAATAGACTCCTGCCTCTAGCTACTGTGACTATTATAAACCTCCATTAAACCCCTCCAATCCCGATGTATCCACCCCTGACCCAGAGGCCCAGAGCACATGCCTAACCCACTTTCACCCTTCCGGAACCAGCTGCAATGAGGAGGGCCAGCAGGTGGTGCCAGGGTGAGAGGACTGGTCTGGCTTATCCAGAGATGGACAGGCTCCAGATGGACAGACTGAGGTCGGTATGTGTTTGACCTGGGCGTGTGCAGATCCAGGCCAAAGAGAAAAGCTTATCATGACATGCTTTAGTTGTATCATGCAGTATGAAGGACACCTTAGAAGCAGACATTAGAACCTTTTCCAATGAGCGAGTAGAGCTGATGAAACCGCAAGTGGAAAAAACATAAAAGGAAGGTGAGGCTGTGAGAAGCAGGAGTCAAGCTAACTGCTGCTCATGTCCTCCCACTGTCTAGTTTATTATATTTGGTTAAAATCAAAGCAAAAAGAACCTGCTTGTTGACATGATGTTTGTTGAGAGAGAATTTGTCATACAGTCTTTTAAAGCACAATATCAAAATGTTTATGTTATAAACAATCAAATAGTCATAGAAATATCAATTGTGTCATAACACTGACTTCTATGGTATACTAACTAAAAATTCAAGTAACCTTTTGAAAGCAATTTAATGCTTTAAACAAAGATTATATTAGGTTTCTAAACAGTTCACCTAAACCTTCTCCTAATTTGCATCTGTATTGGGGATAGGAAACCGGAATAGGCTAGCTGATTAGAAATATCTTTGCTCTGCCAAGATTTGACTCCTACACTGCACTGCAACATTAAACAGTGTTGCATATATAGCAGAAATTTTATCTTAAATTCACAAAATAAGATATGGAATATTAGCCTGGGCCCACCCATACTTTCTGTGACGCTACATTTTATTTCACGAGCAAATTTAGTCTGGCAAAGCTGGCGTTTAGAGCATTTCTGTTCCCAAAAAATGGGAACCAATGAGAAACGATCTCCCCTCCATACAATGTTCTAGAAAGGCCATCATAGTATTGAAAATCTATAGTTTGATTAGAAGAGTGCTGTCTTGACTGAACTGGGAGAAATGCTGTAAGGCCCAAAATGCCTTTAGCCAGAATTTCGGAATTATTCGATGGCTTTAAAGTGCCCCTATTATGCCTTTACAAATATGATCTTTTATGCAGTGTGTAATGTAGCTGTATGTGAACATAAACTATCTGCAAAGTTGACAACGACAGTGCACGATAAATAAAGTTATTGTCTATTAAAAAAAAAAAAAGAGTCGGCTCACATTCGCCTAAACGAGTTGTCAGGAATTCAAATCTTTTTCTTTTATGGATCCACGTTTTAAGTAACATATTTGCAGAATGTCCTCCCAAGTTATGCATCGGGAACAACAGAAGACGCTGTGAGAGTAATTTTGTTTTATATGCCCTTCCGAAAGATGAATCTACAAAGAATGAGGGGTTAGCATTCATTGATTCAATAAATGTTATTTCAGAATTGAACTGAACTGCTCTTCCATAAATACTATCCAAATGAAGTTGCTGCTTTGAAGTTGCTGCAGATTATACATAATAAGTGAAATTATGATAATTATTAGGGGTGCCCAAACTTTTGCATAAACTGTAAAATAATATAATTTATAAGAGCACAACAACAAAATTCCTAAAATGAGACAACTAATTAAAATGTAATAAAATGTTACATTTTTATATAATATTGAAGTGTTTATTGGGAATGATTTATTTAAACATTTTGTTTTCATGCGCCCTTGCAATTTTTAAATCAAAAATATAAATTTTCCCTCACAACATCCTCTCTTCTCTGATGATGTGCACCAAAAACCTGTCACTCACAGCAATTAGCAAACAACAACAATCTTATCAATTCCCAATGGAAAAAGTCCTGTCCTATACTGTATATTCCCTCATTCAAGAAGCCCTTTTATTTAAATATATATTCCACAATACAGAAGGTGATCACAACTTCAGTTTAGACATAGACACAACTATTCAGGTTTGTCTTAGCACATCCATTTTCAAAACAATCAAAATGCAGCCCTCTAGATATAATGTTTCAAGCCATTTATTCATTTGACAGTTTGAAGAAACCAGCATCATGTAACACAATATTCAGGCATTAACGGCACTCTGATCAGGATGTTGAGTCTGAGAAAAAACTACAGGTGAGGAAGGTCGCAGTGACCCGGAATAAAGCAAAGCAGCAGGGAAGCACCGTGACAGGCAATCTATTCCCACAGACCAACACAGCTCCACTGAAAAAAAAAAACACGGCTGGGTCTGACACACATTGTGCACATGAATACACAGAGAGAGATAAAGAAAAAGGTGCAAGAAAGGAAATGTGTTGAAGAGGGGGATGTGAGAAAGATCAAGAAAAAGTGTGTCCTGAATACTCATGGCTCAGGATATTGTGCTGAAATATCATGTGCAAAAGTGGCATAACAGTGTTTGCATTCATGGATGTTAACTGAAAGATCACAAGAAATAAAAGGTAAAGGTCATAGTGAAAACAGAAATAGTAACCTGGAAATATGTCCACATAAACTGAAAACTTTTGACAGGTAAAGCCAGAATGTGGGAGAGAGAGAAGAAATACACTTGAGCCTTTCAGACGGACGTACAGGTAACAAGGAACAAAGGCTCCCAGAGTGACAAGTGAAACTGTATGACTAAGACAGATGAAACAGAGAAAGAGTTTTTGATTTTTTGATTTGTAAAACTAGTTCTAGTACTATATGCCTCTGCATCTCTTATATTGTTTCAAATACAAGAAAATCATATACATATAGTAGAGCATGGGGGTAAGGCAATCAGAGAATGTACTAGTTCTAGGTGTAGTTCTAGTATCCCTTTAATGAGATCACATTATTAATCTTTCTTTGTGATGGGAAACTCAGCCACCTTTATTCTAGACTTTGGCCGATCTTTTTACCCCCACCATAATCAACCGATTCAGAAATCACAGCAGAATCTCATCTGATTGGCTATGCATGCTGCTCAACATGACAAACACCTCAAAGTTTTCCCTGCATGGCTGCCCTCTTGGAGCCCAAAATAAACTCAAGAATCCATTACAAAGACTTCAGGTTTGACCTCAGTAGATGTTATCACTCGAGTGTGATATTGCTTTTTTACAGCAGTTGAAAAAAACAAGTTAATATCAAGTAACCAACCTTTTAAAAACAATATTCTCATGTATTTTGTGCATTTGTGCAGTGGCAGCAAAAACAGTTCAGTTACAAAGTTGCAAACCATTGAATTGGAACACAGACAAGAGGTATGAAATATTCCAGTGCTGATCAAATTAGTGGGCTGGAACTAATTGCTGCATAATATCTCAATCAGGTACATTAGACCAAAAAACGAGGCTTCTCTATATAAGTGGATGATCAGAGGAAATGAGGAAAGGGAAGAAAGACAGACTGCAAAGGAGGTGAGACAGGGTCAGTCCACCGGATGAGTAGTTGTACATCAAACGCATGAATTAATAATTCCAATGCCGAAACAAGTTAAGAGACAGAGAAGAATTTAGCAAATTAATTAATCCTGAGAGCAGCTCTTATATTAGCATTCTTCTCTCTCTTCCTATTCTGAACTGAAGGAGCGCTTTTGCCATTTATATCCCTATTCATACAGTAAGTGCAGCATAATCAATAACTATTCATAAATACTGTGTAACTGCCAGACTGGATTTTAAGGTCCCCAGAGACTTTCTTACTGGTGATTAAACCAGATTGTTTAGAGAATGTCAGCGTTTGTCCATTATATAGTCCAGTGGTCATCAACTAGTGGACCCCAGATCTGTTCTAATAAGGTTAGGAAGGGAGAACACAGACAATAAAATGCAACAAATTATGTAGTTAAGATAGCAAAATAGATTAATCAGCATTTCCTTTTGCTTTCCAAAAGCTCTGTGTCCAAAACTTAATAGTATTTTGGTGAATTCTTTTGTCGAAGCCACTAAAATGTTGTTTGATTTGTTCTTTATTAGCAGTTCAATTAGGTTATTCATTAAGGAACATCTGCTGTGCACTTCTAGTTTTATTGTTTCTGCTTCAAATCATTTATATTTAACAGACATGGGTAGTGGATGCTAATATGTCAATCATATTTGGTATAAACAAGCCTAAACCAGGAAGCACTACAATGCCTGCTCTCCCCATCACAGAAAACACTGTGTTCCTTTTGCACTTGTTCCTAATTTGTTTGCAAAACCAATAATGTCACATTTTTGCATGTTTTCACGTACACTTCCATGCCATGATTTGGTTATGTTTTGAAGAGGAAAAGTCTAATAAGCCCCATTCAGACTAGGTAAACTGAATCAAACACATCAGGTACGTACCAGTTTCATCAAAGCATCTAGAAATTCACCATCAAGCACATCCTGCAGCCTGGGGTGTTTCCTCTACTATCGTTCACTTCACACACTATAGGCTTGAGAAAACACTTCTCTGTGGTCTTTTCACAGGACGCTGCCTGATACTGCTGTTGTTCTCCAATCATCAGCTGTCTGGGTGTAAAAAAAAACCCTGACAGCTGTCTCTGTGAGGAAAAAACAAAAACAAACAGCAGGAATCCCCCCGGTCTCCCACCCTTTTTCTTCTCCTTCTCCACACCTCACTCCCCTTTTATCTTTTCCCTTCGAGCACTCCTTTTTGTGCCATCCCTAAAACCCCTCTCAAGTTCCAACCACACGCTTTTAGAAACCAAACGCTATCCCAAGAATAAACACAGTCCCTTGTGAAAACAACACATTGAAACATTGTCCCAACTGGCTCGCATTTATAAACGCTCCGATTTTTCAAACGCAAAAGGAATATTTTACCTGAGCCTGACTTTTCGGTTCCATCACGCAGTTGAACGCACCAACGTTAACAGAAGATTAAACTCCCTATTCACACAGGCTCCATGCCACACACGTGCCACAGAGGACTCCATCTGCAGTACATTCATTAGAGGCACAGCTAAAAGCAAAGCTTCAAGAGAGGATGGAAGAGAGCATACATACAGACAGTTTTTGTCCCACAGAGGAGAGAGAGAGTGCTAACATCCAGCCACAGAGATGAAGAAGAGTCCTCACACTCTCTCCTCACACTGCTGCCGCTGCCGCTGCTGAGTCTGCCTCTGGTTTGATGCCCTATATGAGCGGGAGCCCGCCTCACACACACAGACACACGCACACATATGCATACAGTGCACGTAGGAACCAGCTGTCAGGAGAGACAGGGAGCAATTCTACAGAACTTATCAAACATCTCTCGATGGCTACACACACCCATGAGACTGCTGAGATTGATATACAAAAGCATGGGCTTCAAGAGGTTAAATTAATACATTTCAGTTCCTGAATATTAGTGTTAGACCTTAAATTATTGTAATGTTTTTATATTTTATGTATCTGTGCTTATAATGTATCTGACCTTTATTATTTATTTTTGCTGCGTATAAAAGAAATGTTCTTTAAATAAAGTTCCCATCACACCAAGCACATACATAAACTTATAGAACTCATCCATATTAATGGGATTATGTTTTGTTTTTTACAGAAGTTTTGGCTTTTAAAATATATGCAATTACAGCTATTTGAACTACCTGATCAATAGTGTTAATTTCACTATCTGGATTTAATTTATTGAACCCTCAGTAAATGGCACCATAATTGCAACTTTTATGTACCGTGACTGTGTGCAGGATTTATAAGAGGCCATCCATCACTATTAATCTCAGACCCTCTGTCC
This sequence comes from Enteromius viviparus, assembly GCA_032353835.1. Classification (NCBI taxonomy): domain Eukaryota; kingdom Metazoa; phylum Chordata; class Actinopteri; order Cypriniformes; family Cyprinidae; genus Enteromius; species Enteromius viviparus. The sequence continues at coordinate 4,566,878 of JAUCNO010000795.1, forward strand.
AGGTGTTCTTGAACAAATGGATTCCCGTAGAAATGCCTCGATAGAGAGAGAGAGTGGATCTCCTACATCATGAAAATGGGTCAGTTGTGTTTGCATGGAAAAACCCACACCTACTTTATGTCTCTCGTTAGCTGCCGGGGATGGGGTGGAGGAGAAATGGAGCAACTGCACTTTGTAGAAATGGAGGAGGTTTTGTAAATAGTGTCAGCAAGCAGGCTTAGTTTTGCACCTCAACTTATTTTAGGTTAAATGGAAGCCACTGGAAGATCATATTGTCCATCTTACTCCTTCAGCAAATGTACTGAATTTTAGGATAACACTTATGTAAATAAAGTGTATCAAGGTATTCTTGAAAACACTTTGTATGTTTTTTGGATTGGATGCAATGGCTGCAAACCAAAACGGAATATTATTTATAACAAATCAATGTTGAATAAGCTCCAAATTATGAAACACAGCAGTGCAGTGTTTGAGTCTTTGGGATAAGCAAAAGTCATAACAAAAAATGACTAATTGGTATCGTTTTACTTGTGAGCTAGCAGATTTGTATGGGTCAGTTTACAATACCAGAGGATGAAGCCTCACTCTTCTCCTGATTGTGGATTCCCTCTGACTCCAGAAACTCACTGCCGCATCACAAGAACAGGGAATCTCAGAAAGCCCCATCCATCTCCCATCTCCACTAAAGTACTCTTATATAAAGCAATCAAATTTTCATCATGTGGAACTCAAGTGTCCTCTGTGAATCCCCAACTGCACTCTCCTATGATAACAAGCAGCAGATGTTTTCAGGGTCAAATAGAGAAGTACTGTATATAACCTCACAGATCCTACTGAAGCCTAACCTATTAGAACTAAAAGAAAGTCAAAGAAATGGACAAATTACACACATATCTGGTATTTTGACATAAGCATCAATAACATCCAAGCACTGACAGTCTTTTGGTTGGGCTGATTGGCACATGCACCATATGGCTCATTAAGTCAGGAAGATCAGAAGGAAACATCCTGTAGTGTGGAACACAGGAAACTTTGGCACTGTTCTCAAGGTAGACATTACTCCTGTGGTTCTTGCCAGCTCACTGTTAGATGTGCATCAAAGCCCAGCTTGAAAAACAGGTAAAATACTCTTGCGTTATTGTTGTTTAAACAGTCCAGCTTTTTAAAAATCCGTACAGTATATCAGTGAACCAACAGGATTTAGAATATTTAATATCAGGTACAAAAAAAGTCAAACTCATTGTTTTCTATAAAGGCTAACTGGCTAGCTGTCATGACTAGCTTGGTGAGTAAGTGCTCAGCTTACACTAAACCAGAGGTTTACCAATGGCTCATATTCAAATATTTAGATCAGTCATTAACCTCTCAATGTTGTAGACTGATAGAAAATTTAATTACAAGGAAATTACATTACAAGATCAGAAACCTTCCACCTCCCCAGCTCCACCTGTCTAGATCTGCTACGTTTATGTTGTGTCTTGCAGCAACAATGTATCTTACGTGCTTACAACAGCAAGTAGCAGATTTAGTCCACTAAGACCAAATATTCTTACATTTTTCAGTACAATAACATGCTAAATTTATTTGAATTGTCAAGACTGAAATGTACTGTAGTTCTAAACAAGAATATACATAAAAAAAACATTAAGCACAACGTCTGCTATGACAACAGACAGCAATACAGCAGAACGATCTAGACATTTAATGGGATGGAAATGTAGAGACTGGGACCTCTTGGAGCTTTAATTGAATACACCTGCATTCAGTCAGACTGTAGGGTGCACTGAATGACCACATACTTGTCCTTGTAACACCTAATGTGGCACAATGTCCAAAGGCATAGGCCATATAATTACCTTGGAGCACATCCAATGAAATGAGGAAATTGTGCAAGGATTGGCAGAGGAAGACAGAAGGTCAAATAGTCAAAGAGATAATGTCATGTAATTGCAGATCATAATTCGTATTCTAATTATAAATTCCATTAAAGGATTATGGAGACACATGGCTTTAGATTTTATATTATAAATATATACATATATATGCTGGTTTGGTAAGGCTAAAATTAAAATGATGCATTTTGTCTCATCAATATAGGAATATTCAGGGTTTAAACTGTCTGACGTGATTATGCACTTTTTTCATACTCCATTTACTTCAATAGTACTTTCTTATTTTATGAATTTTATTTTCTTCTTCATTTAGTTCTATGTTATTTTCTAATTTTGCTTTTACTTTTATTGGCAGATAGTTTGATCCATGAGTTTATGGCAATACAATTTCATAAGAAAATCTAGCTAATTTGCATTCTGTTTGGCAGTTTTGTATGAAAATTAGAGATGCACCGATTGCAAATTTCTTGACCGATTCCGATTTCCGATTTTACAGTAAGTGTGACCTGCCGATTCCGATTTTTGCCGATTCCGATTTTTTTTTAAAGAACTGTCATAAAACCATATGATATTCAT
>JAUCNO010000795.1:4577012-4594032 GCA_032353835.1 Enteromius viviparus
GTAATTCTACCACTGAGTTAACACTGATGTGAATGTATGTCGCGTTGTACAGCATATTGAGACGGAGATGATAAAATTGCACGATACTACGATATTCCTTAAAAAGCAGATCGTGGAGAAATTTTTATCGTCCACAATCAAAAATCATTATATTGCCCACCCCAATTTAACATTTATAAATATTAGTTTTAACATAAAAAGTTAAAGATAGTTCAACAAAAATGTAAATTTTGTCCTTAATTACTCACCCTTATGTCGCTCCAAATCCATAACATCTTCAGAACACAAATCAAGATGTTTTTAATAAATCTGAGATATTTCAGACCCTGTATATATAGCAACGAACTGCCATGTTCAAGACCCAAAAGAAGAAGGGAAATTGTTATGAAAGTCGATGCGACATCAGTGTTTTTTTATAAAAAATGTCAATAGTTTATTTAACTATTTCTTCTCTTCCGTGTCAATCTTCGATGCATGTTCAGGAGAGGCTCTTGATATATGCTTGTGGTGCTCTTGATGCACGAGCAGGAATTCTAAGGTAATTAAAGTTGATAAAGCCATAGACTCATAAAATTAAGATTCAACCACTAAACTTCATGGACTATTTGAACAATGTCCTTACTGCCTTTCTGGGCCCTTAAATACGGTAGCTGCACTGCTATGTTGATTTCATCAAAAACCTTCATTTATGTTGAAGATGACTGTGAGTAATTCATGATAATAATTTTAGGTAACTACCCCATTAAACAAAAGAGACTACACCCTAACACTAAAATAAAATTGAAAGGAGTTGCAATTTTGTTCTAAGGTTAAGCAAACAAATAACATGTGCCTGAACATCATCACCTAACAAAGCCTGGGCGTGCTCTTAGCTCGTGTTACACAAACAAACAGTGCAATAGGGGCGGTCATGGAGCCCAGTGGAGCGGCACGTCTATCCACACAACTGCTAATTGATGCCCAGTCTGCCTGAAGAGGTAATGCGAATCACATTTGCCTCTATCCAAACAGCCCTGTGCTAGACTCAAGGCTAGGCAAATGAGATTTCACACTGCGGTGAACAGGCGTGCTCACAGCCAACATTTAATTATACAGTTTATATATTATATTTGATATACTGTTTAGCTTCAAGAACACCATGTATGTCTCATTGACTTTTTAATCTCCTTTATATATTTTATTGACGTAAATCCACATTAGCTAATGCAATCGTCAAACATCATGATAAAGGTTTTAAAGAGTGAGAGGAGGACTGTTTGTTTAGAATAAGGTTTGAAGGTCAACTACTACACGATCAGCCTTTACCAAGAAATTTACAGATTAAGATCAAATTTGCCTCAGCTGCTATTTCCTCAGAAATTAGCCCAAAACAGACCATGTTTAATTTGATGAAACAAGTCTGTGACCATATTTAAGAAAGGAAAAAGAGGTAAGGGTTGGAGCAGGGCTGTCCAAACTCGGTCCTGCAGGGGCGGTGTCCTCCAACCCTGATCAAACACACCAGAAGCAGCTAATCGAGCTCTAACTAGGCATGTTTCAAACTTCATCAGCCCTGAGTTAGAGGTTAGAAGTTCAGTTTGTTCAGTGGATTTTAGGTATGCATTTTGTCTTAAAAACTCCCATTGCAGAGACAAGAAACCCACATTTGAGATAAGACATCCATTTTAAATGCTACACATAGAAATCAATCACAATATTATAAAGTACAACATGATAAATTAACAATATTTTGAGATTTTCTAAAGATTATTTATTATTTTTAAGATTATTTATCTATTTATTTTTTTACTGTATTTATTTTATTTGTAAATATTTTTTAAAGATAAATTAGATTATGCCAATATTAATCTATAACGTAAAAATGTGGCAAATGAGCATTTAAATGAATAAATATGAAAGAACAATACTCCAAAGGCTTCCCTCACTGCAACACTTCATTTGATTTCTTAAAACAATTTATCACAGGTTACCGCAAGAGTAAAGTCAAATTGCATCAGTGGTAATAAAATGCCCTGTTTCACAAGCAGCTATTTTGAAATCAGAATCAGAAAGTACTTATTTTCTGCAAAGAAATGTTCACAATTTCTACAAAATAACAAGTAGATGCCGAGCTCCACTACAGCAGACACAATGACACCATGGCCTGGATTCAGTACTTACACACTCCATTCTGGATCAACACGTCCTGTTACAGCACATACACACCACAGTTGTTCTGATGACAATGGTAGCAAATAATCCAAAATACATTTTATCCAGTGGGTCTACATAATGCTCACTGAACCCAACGACAAACACTGCTGCCCTTTATAGCTTGTGGCTCATGCACATTCATTAGCCCTTTTAAGGGACATACAAACATATTCATATGAGAAGCAGAGGTGTGTTTAATACGGCTTCATTTGCAAGTGCATTTGGACCATGAACTTCCATTGAACTGCAAATTATTTGCTGAATTACCATGTTAAAACATTTAATAAAGAGACGCCTTTATCTTGTAAATATTCACCTGTTCCTTTCTAAACATGCTGTCACATACACCAGACAACAGACTAGGAATGTGTAGGGTTAAATTACAGTTTTCTTTAATGTAAAATAAGGCCTTTCATGCTGTAATTTGTTTGATAAAAATAAAAGCAAAAGACAAAAAAATAGCTTATAGTGCACTTCATGTGCTTTCAACAGACAGACAGAAGAGCCTAATGCAGTCTAATAAATATATAGATTACACAAAGAACAGTCTGCACATAGTGCTGTTTTAAACATAAATGACAATTAATTATCAAACCAATTACATGCCAAAAGCAAAACATTTATGAAATCTTTTCAAATGCAGTGTTGGTTTTAGGTAAGACTCAAGAAGACGCTAGCAGTAAACCAAGGTTTATCAGTGTTGGCAAGCTACTTAGAAAAGCCAAGCTAAGCTATCAGTTACTACATTGAAAGTAGCTTAACTACACTTAAGCTATTACCCTGAGAAATGTAGCAAGCAAAGCTACAGCAACATGGCAAAAGTAATTGAACTACATCTAAGCTATTTTATCTTTTTTAATCTTTTTTAATCTAAAACCCCAATCTCAACACAAGAATATGAGATAAAAACCCCATACTCAATAGATCTAGAAAACCCCCTGAAACCCCCCAGCTCTGATCACAGCTTCCTCCATCCTCCTATTGCTAATACTGTTTTTTATTATCAGTGATCTTATTTCTTTCCCTTGTTAAATGCTGTGCACAAATGATGTTGGAATTCTTAGTTCCCACCGTCGGTGCAAATGCAACCCTTTAAATGGTACAGGGAAATAGTTTGCGCAAAATCGTCCCAGTACTTTAGTACTTTTAAATCTAAAACCCCAATCTCAACACAAGAATATGAGATAAAACCCCAATAATCAATAGATCTAGAAAAACCCCTGAGTCATCCTGTCATGTGCGTCCATCTTATTTATGCAGGGAATTAGGGATATTACACCGGCACTTCTGCTCCAGGCAGAGAAACACTACAACATTAAGCCAAGTAGCCTGTGAGAACAATTCTTTCAGTTGTTATGTGGTTTACACATTTCAGATCATTTCCTATGTGCCCCTGTGGGGGGAGGATGTTGATGGACTCTTTGATGGTATGTAGTATTCGCTGTGACTAGTGATCTGTGATTCCGGGCACAGAAAAGCATAACCTATTGTGGTTTACAATTGTATGTTTTAGGAAATATGACTTAAGCATAATCTCGCTACAGTCCTGGCTTAAGCTAAGCCCTGTTTGTGAAACCGGGCCCTAATGTATGATCAGGTCCAGAAAGTGGATCCTTTACTTTGACAAAGACATTAGACTAATGAAAAAACACAGAAAACTAATGAGGGAACATGGAGTAGTGAAGGTTCATTAGCTTTTGAGTGATCTGCTATATGGCCATTACCAGAGCAGCATGCATTTCAAAACTATTACAAGTTGGAAAGAAGGAATTAGGCCAAGCCTACACAGCTGAACTAAGAAATACTTTCACTGTACTACTGTTTGCAAAACTGATGTGGAAAATGTCATCTAAAGAGACTTTAGAAGTCAAAATAATTCCACATGTCACAGGCGAGCAAGATATTGTTAGGCACGCCATGAATCGTAATTATGTAAGATTCAGAGTGTGAAATTGGCTTTTATATAAAACAGGGTAATAAACAAGAAGTTAATATTGAAAAAGTTACATTTTAGACACATTAATCTCCCTGGTTTGTGTAATTTCACTCAGCCATCGAAATAGTTTCACATAAATTAATGTCCAAGAAGTACACAACAGTGTTTGTTTCCCGAATTATTCAGTGTTCGAATCTTTTGTGTGAATGATTCAATGACTCACCAATGATTGAAAAAGACAATGATTTACTCATTCTCAAGGTATCCAGGGTATGTATGACTTTCTTCTTATAGAGAAATCCAATCAGTTACATTAAGCATCCGCTGTGCATATGTCCTGTGTCATCCACTTGGACTGGCTTTCACGAACAACAGTTAGCGCAAGTTAACAGTATGTAAGGTTTTAAATATCTTGCCATTGTATATATACAACCACCCTATAATGATAAAAATCAACAAGACACACACATTGCATCGCACCTCGTTGCATCCCGCTTCATGCATCGCGCCTTGCATTCTTGATCAGAGGAACTACAACAAGCACTAACGTTACCCTTCACTGTTCAAAACTCAAGTTTGAATAGTAAGTAGCAGGTTCTTTTAATAAGAAAAAGTAACTTACTCAAAGGTTGTGAGTCAGAAGCACCAGACTGTCCTTGCAGAGGCAGATGCACAGCCACCATAGGCTACTCTCCAGGTTTTAGGAATCAGTTCTCCATATATGTTGTACATATATTGTGAATACAACTTGACCATTGATTTCTAGCTGTGTCCTCTTTTGGAAGCTTAAAGAAAGTAGTAACTTTTATAAGTAGGGTAGCTTTTATAAAGAATATCTCTTTGGTTTTGAAACTTTAACTTCAGGGATCTTATCTAAGCACTGACAGCTTGTAACACTCCAAAGAGAAATGAAAATCAGAGATTGCATCATACTTTAAAACAAAAGTGTAAAAAAAGTTATAAACTGCATTTGCCTAAAGACCTCTATGGCTGCTTCTGCTTCTGTTAGCCTCAATGATATGTAGCACTCGTAGTCCATGATGGAGATTCTTCAGCCCTCGTTTCCGTTCTTTTAATCACTTAAAGTATATGTAGACATTCCATGTCCATTATTGTGCAACCCGCGAGACACAACAAAACCTCAGCTCTGATCACAGCTTCCTCCATCCTCCTATTGTTAACACTGTTTTTTATTATCAGTGATCTTATTTCTTTCCCTTGTTAAATGCTGTGCACAAATGATGTTGGAATTCTTAGTTCCCACCGTCGGTGCAAATGCCACCCTTTAAATGGTACAGGGAAATAGTTCGCGCAGAATTGTCCCAGTACTTTAGTACTTTTAGTTCTGGAACTAAAACTGTGCAATAGTCTTTTCATGAAGACCCTAAAAAATCCTACCAACTTGTGTAAAATGGGCAGCGGATGTCCCCTTTAAAGCAATAAAGCAGTGAAATGCCCCAGTTACATAAAGTATCGTGACTAGATTATTTAATAATTTTTTATTGTGTTTTTTGCTTATGCAACTTTTAACTATGTACTAAACTAAATGGACATTCTTAATAATAACAGATTATGCTGCCCTGACACTTCACTAAGATAAGTCAGCATATTGGCAAAAATTATTAATGTCTCAGAGCCAGAAAGTACATTGACTGCCAGAAGCTGTTCTACTCTCGACTGGTGACATAAACTTCCATGGTGAGGTAATAAAAACGTGATGACACGGCAAAAAGAACTGCCACGAGCTGTAGTAGTTGTACACACTCTTCACTTATGACCTTACCCAATCTGCTCTAAAGTGAAACTGCATAGATCAAATATCTAACAGTCTAATTTATGAGAAATAAGCCTTGTTAAATTTTCATACAGAACAAACAGATGAACAGAACCTCAGTATGGCAGTAAGGTATTATATAATTGCTATGGCGGAAAAGATATGGTAGAGGGTTTAATTATGGATCAGGATAAATGGGTCACTGATTCCTTCATCGCCTTCTCTGCACACAATGTCACTGAACTTCTCAAACCCACATACTGTATCGTATTACGTGCAGAGTTTTTGATCTTTACATAAATATCTGAGACTTTGTATTAGAAGTCTAAGCTTGCACTAAAAACTAAGGATGCCTCTGAGTTTAAAGAAGGTAGTTATTCTGCATTGTCGCTGACTAGCCCTTGAAGATACAGTAAGTTTCTTCATGTTTCTTCATCGCCAAAAAAAAAAAATCTCTGTCATCAATTAATAGTGCTTTCCTCAGGGAAAGCTGTTTCCTCAGGGAAAAAAAGTCTCATTTGAATTAGAAGAGAAATATCATGATCAAGCATCAAATAGCTCACAGCTGTAAACAAATGCCAGAAGAGGTCATTTAAAGTTAAAACATTTCAATGATAGACATGTTTATTACAAACATGCAGATTTTCACTTCATAAGAGATTAACAAACTTATAGACTGGAGTTACTTGTGGATTATTGTGATGTTTTTTCATCTGTTTGTACTCTCATTTTAACAGCACCCATTCACTGTAGAATCTATTGGTAAGTAATGTAATACTACATTTCTCAAATTTCAGTTCTGATGAAAAACACAAATATCTACATCTTGGATGGCATATGTTTTCAGGACTTTTTTGTGAACTATCAATTTAAAAAATAAGGCTGTCAAATAATTAAGCTTATTTTTTTCTCTTTCTGCAGCAATACATTAGAAAATCTCAGAAAAAACTACTTTTTCCACCTTCTAAATATTCACTGTTCTTGCTGTCTATTCATTTTTAACACTAATTGTGATTCATAAAATAATAAAAATTAAAGGCCAATAATGGTGTCAGAAGGTTCACAAAATTATAAATTGGTAGCCTAAATAGTCAAAAAAAAGTCAATGCTTAAAAATAGTACTGTTGATTTAAGAACTGCTGTGAAATAAAGTACTTATTTTTCTTGCATTCCATAGTCTGAAACCTGTTGCACCTTAGACTGCAGATAAAACATATTGAGACGTTTGCTTTGTTGCATGTGACAGCCTCATTAAGACATATTTGTCATTTCAAACTTCTGGGACATCTGTATATCTAGTGTGATAACCACAAAAGCTGCTATGTGTTAACATCACTAGTTCCAGCAGCTCTTAAGGCAATGACTATCATTCTCATGACACATACAGGAAGGGGAGGACAAATCTAAGGGCCCTGATGAGAAATGGGGCCCCCCAACCTCGGGATGCAATTTAAGGAGTTCAGAGTCAATATGCTGTTCAGGAGACCCTGAAAAACCAAGATGACATACAATGTCCTAACTGCATTTTATCTCATGCTTGCAAATAGACTGTAAAGCTAAACACTTCACAAAAGACGAGTAAGTAAATAAATATACCATTCAAAATTAAGATTACTGTACAAAGACACTTATTTCATGAGTGTGTGATGGGATTCCTACTCCACATTTCAAAACTGTAACACATCCAGAAAACCATATTAGTTACATTTTATGCTCAAATAATTATTTAATTAGCTATCAACCATGTTTTTTTAAGAATACACAAAACCTTTATCCAGTATAAAGGTCCAGACAACTGGGAAAAAAGTTGTGGAAACTAATAATTTGAATCCTGATGTGATGAACTTCACCTGTGGTCACTCTGCTATAGCACACTTGGGTAAACTTAAGGGGAAATTACTGCATGTATTAATCACACACTTGTTACTAGAAAGCAAATTATTTGCAAAAATCGCTGTGAAAAGATTAGAAAAAATTATTTTGTATGCAGATGCCATTGGTTTGATATGCCTTATCTAATACAATGACATTGAAGTGTGGCTTAAATTGTGAGATCTTGTCTAAATAGCCCACCTGGGAGATGACCAGACAATATTCAATTTGCAGGTCAGTTAATGAGGAGACAGTGAAGCGTGAAGAAAAACAATTTCTCAGAATGCAAAAAGCACAGTCAGGTCACTTTCCTGGTTATATTTTGTTTTAAAAACCCCACTTACCAGGTCACTAGCGTTTTTCGCCAGCTCATCCTCACTGGATGCTGCCGAATCCACCACCAGCTTCTCGAAGCACGTCGAGCCCAAGGACGAGCTCTTCTGCTGGGACATCACCAGATGAGACATCAGCAGCTTCGGGCTTCCGTGCGCGGATACGGAAATCTCTGGTTTACAGACTGAAGCTCCATCAGCAGCGGCCAGCGGTGAGATCCCGAGCCTTTTACTAGCGCTGGAGTCCGGCTGCTCGCACAGGGTCCTTTCGCTTACAAAAGACGGCGGAGTTGAGCACAGATTAGGCTGCGAGGACGAGAAGACCCGGTCCAGGACCTGTTTCTTCTTTCTTTTAAACATCCACAACCCGCTTTCTTTTTTAGCATCCCCGCTGCGTCGCTCGGACCCCAGTTTGGGGCTCAAAAACGGTTTAGTCTTCTCCTGGAAATTCCTCCACATCCTTCTCTGGTAGGACGTTGATTGAGGGTCTTTGGCGCTCTCATCCTTGTGTTTCTCCTCCATGGTTCCCGTCCAGCAGCAGCAACGGCAGCAGGCTGTCAGCGCGCGGAGCGCCAGTGACACTGAAACGCGCGGGCGAGCGTACAGGAGCGCGTGCTCTCGATCGCAAATGACACTTGGCCACTTAAAACACATTCACTTTATCTCGTGATGCTGCTGATAGTGACATTTGAGGGTCTTTCACGGCACCTTTAAGTCTAAACTAAAACCTATTAACAGACAATTTTTTTTCGTTTAATAAAATAGTAGGATATATAAGAAATCATGAGGTAAAAATAAGAATAATAATAAAAAAAACAATGGTTACTTGTGAAATAAACGTGACTGTGCACCTGATTCACTCTTTAATGACTTAATGACCTGACAGTAACGTAAGAAAAAGCCAGTACACGAATACATAATTGCAGAAAAGAAAGACACGCCTCCCTCTGGTCAGAGTCCGTAATTATAAGGAATTTGGTGAGTGTATATTTTACATTACAGGTCTACGGATGTCATTATCTTGCATAATGTTAATACAAGTGTTTTAAGCTATTAAATGTTGTTTGTTACTATAAAAAGTGATGTCAATAATAGGTGTCACATCGGAAAGACGCATGACTTCCTTAAAAGTACCTATATAATTTGTATAATAATTTGAATAATAATATATAAAACGTCAAAGAATAACTTTACACTTACTTACAAGTAATATGCAGAATATTGTCTGTTTTAATTATGACGTTCCTTTTTTTAACAAACATGGTAAGGCAACCCAAATTAAAAATTTACACTGCAAAGGTGGCAGAGAAGTGTTTCTGAAGTGGCAAATGTGTCTATTTACAGAAGAGGCATGAGTGCATTTATACAGTAATTACAACTGAGCAAGCACAGATTAGTCCTGGACTGAGTAAAGACATCTTTACACGCAAATAATGTATATATTTTTCATATTATTTTTCCATTACAAATACATTCAGTGTAAGTAGCCCAGCTATCAGTTTAAAAAGTGAAGGCAAAGCCAAGCGAATACCACCCACATTAAAACCCACTCAAATTTCTTTTTAAAGATCACAGAATTTGAATAATTTAATTCTATGAAGGCTGAAACATCTGCTGTAAAGGCATGTCCGTTTGACGAGGAGCTGTGATGTTTAAAGTGTTTATGTGTATCAAATTGATTTTACGCACAGCAAGTAACAGCACACATCAGGACATTAATAATGTCCCAGAAGAGACCATCACCACTTAGTTTTGAAGCGTGGGAGATACTGAGAACATTTGCTATTGCATAATAGATGTGTTACAAATCACAAAAGGGAAATCATTACTGGTACTCTGGCCAGAGTAGCCCAAGAGAATTAATGAGGAGTCTGAGATGTCTGGCTTTTATCTCAATATACCTAATTATGCTTTTTGTCAAATCCTTTTTAGTACATCATCCTAAAGCTTTCATCCTTTGCAGAATAGAAGGTTGATTAGTAGTAATTAAATTATATTTTCACAAGCAGATGTACTTTGTTTTTAAATACCATAGTTGCTAATTATGTAGTTGTCTAGTATTTGCAAATTGTTAAGCATTATCTAGTTGTCAAGTAATGACAAACTCCTGTTAGAACATGCCATGCGGTAGCTAAGAGATCAGACTAAACAAACATTGACTACAAGGAAACACTGCACAAGTAAGTAAAGATTTCAGATTTACTTTGCATTATATAAAGAATATATGCATTTGCATTATCTACAGAATATAGCTCATATGCATACACCTTTGAGCTGCGCTATATAGTCCACATGCATACACACGATAAAACTTTCTCATCTATTTGTCATTTCTGCTTTGTTATGATGGATGCCTATATTAAAACTGTAATCAAAAGGATTCCCCTCTGCTAAATGAATACTTTATTGATGAGTTCATCAGGGTGAAACAGTACTCAGCGGCAGATAATCGATACTTGATGTAGTTTGCTGGGGCCCTTGAGTTATGCTCCAACATTTAATGCAATGTAAGAGAAAACAGGCTTTCATTCTTGTATCTTCAAAAGGCATCATTTCCACAGTATGCTTGTTTCCTGTAGTTTCTTTTACAAAGTAAAGCATTCCCAGACTCTGTTTGCTAAATATGCTTAACATTTTACAATAAAGGATATCAAATAAGTTCACACTACATGTGAGATGTAACAGCTGTAGCTGTTTGCCTGTGATTTTAAAATGTTTCTGGTGACAAGCTTTTGAAATTTTGCAATTTATTTTAAAGCCAGACTGTAACACTCTGTGGGCTTGACTGTAATTGTTAAAAAACCGAAGAAATGAGGCTCCAGCAATAGCTGTGTATTTATGTTTTGAATGAAAAGCTTATAGGACATATGGAGGGCCGCATGAGCAGTCAGGAACGCACTCTGAGCATTCTGCTGGAACAAGCCGTGAAGATCAGGGACGATGTGGTGACTGATCTACATGCAACTCAGGGTTCGGTCCTGATGGAGTCGTCTGCTAGAAAACTACTGGAGAACCACATTCAGATCATAACTCACATTGTCAAACAGCTCAGCAAAGACATTCAGGTGCACAATTAACTATTATAATGATGTATTATATATATATATATATAAATATACAAAAATCTAGATTAAATGACATAAAATAAATTAATTGAGTTGGTGATTGCACATTTGACATCTTCCTCTCTTTTGACTATTCAGGGTTTTTTTTTTCATCTTTTGGAAAGTCGTAGAATCGCAACAGTCTTTTTTCTTCTTTTGCTTCTTATGGAAGTTATGCAAACAAATATTTGTGGTATTTTCAATTTATGGCTATAAAGGCTTACTCAACTATGATGACTTCTGCTTCTGAGAAGCCTGGGTATGTGAAAGGGGTTCATTGTGTTTACTTCGATGTTTCTCAGAAGGATCTGTACTAACATTGATTGACACTAACAGTTAGATCAATAGCACAGATGATCAAAGCATCTGAAAGTTTTCCATGTATTGTTAATGTGAAAGCAAAAACTGAACAATGTTTGATGAACGAAGTACAGTTTGAGAGAACATGCTGGCCAGCAGAGCCATTTTCCTGATGGGATACATTATGCAGAACGTGTGCATAAAAAATGAATGAATCAAATAAATCAAAGCTCAGCAGTCACCACAGCTAGAATGAGGTTTTTTTTTTTCTTCCTAAAAAAAGCAATGACGTAACCAGGTAACAGACATAATTACCAAACAGAAGAAATAAGAATGCTAGACCTAATTGCTTTGGCTAAACCACTTTTTTCTTTTTCTCTAAAATTACAAAATATGTACTTGAGGCACATTGTCCGATTTAGAAGCTAAAAAAAAAAGAAAGATCCTTCTAATAATTACTCCAGCATTATAATTTTTTATTTATGTTTTATTTTACAAATTACTGGAGTCTGTCTAACTGTGATTGGAGTGAGTGACTGCTGATATGAGAAATCACACACTTATGTGACCGTGAGGACTGAACAATCTTCTGTCTCCCCAGGTGCTGGAAGCCCAGATTATTGAGAGAGACAACCTTGCTGCAGGGACGACTTTTGCAGTCAAGAGCTTGGATCACAAGAACATGACGGGTATTGGAGATCTCAGAGGCAGAGTGGCAAGGTCACAATTTACACCAAGACTTTTGTTTTTTCTTATATTACATTTAATTTTTATGTCTATTAATTTATTATAATATGTCAAATGTCTTAATTAGGAAATAAATGTTTTTTAATTTAATTTAATTTAATTTAATTTAATTTAATTTATCCTTGTGGTTCACTTAACAAGTGAACTATTTTTGCACAAAAAACATAATTTATATGTACATGACCATGAATACTGTGAGTGATTCATAAATGGGTTATGATTGTGTTGATAATGATGTTTTGTAAAATTGAGGCTGTAATTAAAATGATCACTCATGTAATTGTCACAAGTGTGTGCACATTCCAAAACAAATCTGTATTAATAATATTATGCAAAGGCAGTAGTAAACACTCCAAAATGCAAATATGGCTGCACACTGAATTGAGAAAATGCAGGAACTTAAGAACATAATAATAATAGAAATCAAAGTAACCAGGGGCCTGTTTCATAAAACAAGTTTGCCAAATAAGCCAGGTTTATTTCAGTTAGTCTGACTTATTGTCAGTTACTTTGGTTTAAAATTAGTCAGACTTTCTGCCACAAGCCTGGCTTATTTGGTAAACCTGTTTTATGAAACAGGCCCCGGGAAGTGCAAAAAAAACAACAACAACAACAACAACCAAAAAAAGCCACACAGGAACTAATGAATACAAACTAAAAGTCCATAAAACTGAAACCAACTAAAAATAAATGTGATAAGAATGTATATTTCCAAACAACTAGCTTAATTGTTGTCATGTTAATTTGTTAGAGAGATGTATTCTTGGTGTTTGTTCATTTAAAGAAGCCTAATATTTATATAGAAATAAATGTGGAAATAGTTCAGATGGTTAGCAATACCTTTCACACATACTGTAGATACAGCAGACTGGATATGGTGACTGAGATGTAGAAGATGGTCAATAGCTGCATGACCTTTGACTCAAGTCCACTCCATCTTGCCATACCCCTCTTCACACAATAACAATAAATATATTCATTAGCTCATATTTGACAACTAAAAGCACACTTCCATTATTTTATTCAAAATGCAATCTTTACAGTTTAGCTCAACAATTTAGTTTTGTTTTATTTGTAAGGAAAACTCTGTAAAAATGTTTATATCTTGTATGAAGAAATCCTGCTTTATATGAAGTAACTGCTGCAAACGGTTACTTGAAATAGTTTCTATGACCTTAGAATTCAGTTTTATTTCTGATCAAATATTTTAACTTTTAAAAACATGACTGGAACAGATGAAATACTAATTGTTGTAAAATTTCTTACTGCCTAGATGTGATGCTAGCATTGCTAAACTTTCATCAAAGGTTAGCACCGGATGGCAAGACATCCTGAAACTCCAACAGGAAGTGAGCAAGTTACACTCTGGGCTGGAGATGAAGCTGAAAGATATGGAGCTCAAGGTGAGACATTAATGGCCAGGCCATGTCAAAACATATTCACACAAAGGCAATTAATTTAACATAAAGTCAAAGAACATACAATCACCATGGGAAATATTTAAATTATATATGGTAAGACCATGATTCTTTGATCTGAACTTGTTTCAGCAAGTCAGCATAGATATGAAATAGCATAAGTGCTGGCCTTTCCTCCGCTGGGGAAACTACAGCATTTTCATCCAGATACTGAAGTCAGTGTATGGTGACTGTGTGTGGAGTAACAGTAAATCACAGTGATTGCAGTGCATTAGCTCTGGGGAGTGGGCACCACACACCATAACGGTAATTGAAAACGAAAGGGGGAGTGGACAGCCGGAGCTTGTGTGTGTTGGTCAAATGCACAAGTGGAAAACAGGAATGCTGATGTAAAAACATGCCGATACACATTCTTTGTTAACAAATTTATATTTGTAAACAAAATTCATTTGTTTCTTTATGTAATAGCTGGTTTGCTGTATTGTAGCAATGCTATATTTAAGGGTAATCTTTTAACCAGTCTTTCTAAGTGAGTGTGATAACAGCTGTATTTTATACTGTCTTGTCATCTTCTAGCTGTCTCAAGATGTAGAAAAGCTAGAGGTGTCACTGTCAGAGAAGTTCATTGCTATGAGGAATGTCACGGGAGATTTACAGAAGGAGATACAACAACTGGATCTAAAGTAAGAGAAATTAAAGCTGCTCCTAGTCAGTACTGATATACTGACAGAAAAAAAATAAAAAAAGGTCTACAAAAGTTGTTTCTGGGGCAGGAACACCTATGTATCATATTTACCCTTAAACAGTACCTGTTAGTATCTTAAAGTATCTTATTTTACATATTAATACCTGTGTATATCAGGTAGTATAATATTCAAGAATAGTGGACTGTTTTTATGAATCACTGAATCATTGTAAGTAATGGGACTTGGCAATGCGCATTAATATTGTAATGCAAAAACTGATTCTAATTTATTAACATTAAAAACACGACATTTTTGGTAATACGAATATTTTTCTTTTTTTTGGAGATTTAAAGTTGTGCGAATTCTGAACAGCAAATCAATTCTATATCAAGTTTTTAAAAAACAATTACTTATATAAACTAATTGTAAAATATCTGCTGGAGCATTTTTATTTTGTGACTTGATAAATTTGTAATTGTAATTTTTATATTAATTGTAGTCCTACTGTACAAAAAGTTTTTACATAGGAAGTTTTTTATAAAGACAAAATTTATTATTTTACATACTGTAAATATTAAAAGGAATGTTATTAGGTTTTTTTGTACTCTGGCACTAGCAATAAAAGAAAAACACTGACATATTCAAAACAAAAGAGAAAAAATGAGACACAGAAAATGGCAAACTCCGCTGAATATTGCATGTCTCATATCCACATGCCAGGTTGAAATATTCTGAAGCATGAATTTAATTTGTTTTTACTTGGCAGACATGTTCTTTTTAAGTGGTTTGGGCTGCAGGACTGCTAATTATTAATTGATAAAAGAAACAATAATCAGACCTGTCCCAGAAATCTATTTTAGGTCCCTAGTTTCTTCTAATAAAACTCCTATGTGAAGGGCACTAGTGAAGGGACCTGGCAGCCCTGACATCACTTATTGTGATACTTTCCTGCCAGCTCAACTCTATCGAATCTGCTGACAGGAGGATTTGTTCAGTTGAGACTGATGTAAATAAGAAACCTGAGAGACGCCTGGCGTTTTGGCACCAAAATGGCTCTCAGGAGAACCAATGACTCACCAGATATGCCTCCAAATAATGCGAACGCCAGTCTGTGTGCTGCCACATGGGCATCATGGCATGCGCAAGGTGATGCTCTCCATCTCGGTGACAATATTAGCTCTTGACTGCATTCTGAAGCACAGATGGCAGCTTCAGCACACTGAAATGGAGCCTTGCCCGTGATCCCAGTGGAAAACGTATTTTCATGGTGTGACAGAATCAAAGCAATTGGCTAGCTATGCTTGGGCTGTTATGTAATAGTGATGAGTCAAGATAGCTTACAGTGACTCATGGGGAGAAGCATATGGGCCAAAGAAAAATAAACACATTGAGAAAGTATATTATAGCATTAAACCAAATGTGGGAGTGATATCTATTAGACACAATTTAACCTTTATTAAAGGAGGTCGGGGCTTGTTGACACACTTTTACTTCAATAAATTTGTATCAGTGTATAGAGTTGCTTTTGAAAGTCGGTTTCGGCTACAACAAAAAAAGCCATTGAATATTTTTGCCAAACACTAAAAGAGTTCCAAAACAGCAAATACTAAAGAAGTAACTTAAAAAATAAGATTGATTGGTATCCTTCTGTAAAATTCACCTTGTAAAAATACACCTTGACCTGATCTGATATTTCTATAACTATCTATTTTCAATCTATTTTTAAAGCTTTGCCATAATCAAAATATCTTAATTAATTCCTTAATACAATAGGGGATTAATGCAATTGTAGTATGTAATGTGGGACATATGAATGTATATTTACGCAGAATCTCGAGTGGTCTGGGGGAGGTGGAGGAGCAGACAATGAGACTGAGGAAGTGGGCAGAGGAGCAGATAAAAACCACAGTTCAATCACACACAGAGAGCAGCCAGCAGCTGCACACACTGCTGCAGGACAGAGTGGTAAATGTGTGAAAGTGTTTTTCTGAGAAAATATAACAAGTGAGGTATGTCAGTGAAATGTTACTTTGGTATAACGTTTGTGGTCTCAAAGTCAAACTACAAATGTAAGGCCTTTGTAGAGAGCACCCCTTTTTGCATTTATGTATATATATATATATATATATATAAAATTATACACAGTATATAGTTCAGTCATTAAACAGATCAAAACATCAAATAATTTACATGACTCAAACTATTTGGCCTCAGGTCATTTTGACCTTTCTCTCTTCACGTCGTGACTTTTGTCTTTCAAAAATGGAGGAGTTAGGCGCTAGTTTTAGTCATGTCATGTCGTTCTACACTTTACAACATGACATTACAAGAGTACAAAAATAAGATCAAAAGAGAAGCTGCCTGGAAACGGAAAAGGGAAACATGGCCCTGCCCATATTCGCAGCTGCATAGTGCATACGACAAATAGCTGCATGCCCATACTGCAAAGTGACTGTACCTTAAGAGCTTGATTAGCTGCTTCAGGTGTGTTTAATTAGGGTTGCAGCTAAACTCTGCAGGACACCGGCCCTCCAGGACAGAGTTTGGACAGCCCTGATTTAAAGGAGAAGTTCACTTTCAGAAAAACTTTTGAGGATAGTTTACTCGCCACCATGTCATCCAAGATGTCCATGTCTTTCTTTCTTCAGTCGAAAAGAA
>JAUCNO010000795.1:4599764-4623265 GCA_032353835.1 Enteromius viviparus
TGCATGTACAGGTGCATCTAAAAATATATATATATATAAATATTGTGAAAAAGTTATTTGTTTTATTGTAACAGATATATATTTTTTAATGATTTTTTGTTTTTTATGATTGGAGCCTACAGCTTAAGAAAGGCAAATATATATGTGTATATATATATATATATATATATATATGTGTGTGTGTGTGTGTGTGTGTGTATTTTATATACAAAAAAATATATACAGTGCACAACACAAGCCTGAGATACTCATTTGTTTTCAAGTAGAGCGAGTGAATGCAATTGCTCACATCTATCAGCTCCAGGTCATCTTTGGCATGCAGGTGGCGCAGGAGGTACCAGCGTGCCACTGACACTATTGTTTTAGATCCGCCTGAGGCTGAAGCATAAACTATTTTCTCCAACAGGCGACGAGTTTCCCTGTAAAAGAACAAACCATTATCAATCTGGCCCTGCTCCAGTTTAACCTGAATAAAGGTAATAGATTTCATGTTTACATAGACTAAATGAGAATGCTATGTCAATAGGAGACAAACAATGGGGACAATAGGAACACAAAACCCTACTAAAGCTATATGCAAAAATCCTCTCGTGTGCATCAAGAGAGTTGTGCTTTGTGAAATGGCCCTACCTGGCACCCATCTTTATAGAGAACTGCAGTAAGGCTTGAAAGAGCAGAGCTACTGGTGAGCTGCCAATCTTTAAGACTTCAGCGCTGGCCTCCAACACCAGGTCCTTCCACTCAGAGACACAGACACCAGCCTGTTGTCAGAAGTACAGGTAGACATCTTTACACAGTGTTTCCTTGCATTGTAAAATGGTCTGAAAACTTTATGCAATGGATTGAGTCATTAAAAAGCCTTCGAAAAAGAAGGATTTCAGGATTTTTGCTGGCAAAGTTCAGACTAATATATGACCGTGGTCTGGATACGCTGAAGGCTGACACGCTTTAATTAAAAGTAATGAAAGGCTACCCACAAAGTGTCTAATTCAATTTAGCAGGCAAAGCTGCAGTCAGCTAAAATGAAGGCAATGCGCTGACAGTGGATGGAGGGGAGAGGGGTAGACAAAAGGATAAGGGAGGGAGGACGAGAAAGCAGTGGAAAAGGGGGAAATGAGCAAGAAAGATGCCTGAAGGAGCTGTAAGAGGCTTAGCCCAAAATAATAATGTTCAATTTTATTAGTGGTCACATAGACACTAACAGACAAACTATTCTAAAATGTAACAAAGAAAATATTAATTGTATCCAAATGTATAACAAATTTAAATAAAACAAAAAAAAAAAAGTAGAAATTGTCCACAATAAATATATAAATACCATGATAAAATGTATTTTTACTATTCATGTAAACTGTTGTGCTGCTATATATTTTTGTAAAAAAAAATGTGATTTTACTTTATTTTTAGATTTCTTTTTTTCCTACGATGAATAGAAAGTTTAAAATAACAGCATTTATTTTGAGTACAAAATGTGTTGTTATTTAAAATGTGTAAAAAATATCAAATCAATTCAATGCATCCCTAATAAACAAAACTGTTCATTTCTTTCAAAACATCATTTTACTGTCCCCTAACTTTGACAGTTTATTTTATGGAACTATAATTAAAACTTAAATTAACCAAACACATTGGTATGAACACAGAGTGGTCTGTTTAGCTTCCCACTATCAGACTGTCAACAGCACTACAATAGGACTCCTTTCCTTCATCAGCTTTGCCGCAGGATTGTCTGCAATATTACAGCACATACTTGTTTGAACATCTTTTCATAGCTGTTCATCCACCCAGTCAGTGTTTTATGAAGATTGCAAGATTATCACACAGTGATCTCATGAGTTATCATGAGCTGAATCTACCCCTGAGTGAAATGTTCCTCTCTGTCTAACAGACGGTTAGGACAGGATTCACACTGCGGCTGCTATATATTTGTGTTTGATATCCCACTGCACATCCTCTGAGCTAACATAAAGACTTGGGATTTGCAAGGTTTGACAGCTGTCTTGTACTCCATATACAAGAAGAACTTTTAGAAGAAAGCACAGCAAACAAAGAAAATCTATTTTCATAAAGTAGTGTTACTTTAACTGTTTTGCGTTATTCTTTGATCATTAATATTCAGGTAAATTAGTTACTGCTTTAGAGTAACAAATTACCATTTGTAAAATTCTGTCTGTCTACATCTGTGTTTAAAACAAAAAGTGCATTACGTCATTCAGGCCACACTGTATATTATAGAAAGTGTCTGAGAAAGCTGTGCCCATTTCTCCCAACTTCCCTTTACAAGATTAATCTGGTACTCACCAAACACGGCATGAGCGCCAGCAGGGCTAGTCGGAGCAAGCTGCTCATCTTTCCAAAGTGGTCACCGAGCTGAGAGGCCAGCTGAAGACTCTGTCTATATCCCACAGAGGCCTGAGCGAGCAGACCTTGAGAACGGTACACTTCTGCCAACCACTGAAAGACAGCATGATCAAATTACAATGGGTTTAACCTCCTTCCTATGTAGAGTTTAAAACATTTGTTGGTTTCATTAAGAATCTTCTGTGTGATTTATTAAAGTGTATGGGACACATTCAGACCAGGAGAAACCAAAATGGCAACATTTAAAATGAATTGATTCAGACTGACATTGATGTTTACTATGAAAAGAATCTGACACCAATGTCTCCTCAGTGAGATGCTGGATGTACACGTACATGCCAGGCGGACACAGATGTGTGGTTGGCCATGACAGCAGCGCTGAGCTGTTCCAGCACCGCAGGAGGAACGCCGTTACCAGCTTCAAACAACAGGAGGCGCTCACACTGAACCTGCCTTAACATCAGGAACACCACAGGATGCTCTGGAGATACACTCAGAACCTGAGAGAGGAAGAGGAAAGTATATTATGTATGTTACAACATGTTTGAGTTTTGCTTCCTAGCCGGTATAACAGCATTAGCTTCTCTGCCCTTTACCAGCTCTAATGTCTCAGGAGATTTTCTAAACCTGTGACAAAAACAACAAAATCGTGGACAACTCTGATAAAAACAAGTGGTAAAATGGTAATTGTTACCTTAAAGAAAAAAAATCCATTAAGCCTTTTCCATACATAATTTCCCCTTATGCGCAAACCATATGCAAATAGTCTGTTCTTAAAAAACTAAAAATTTAATTATATAGGCCTACATGAAAAAATAATATGTTTAAAAAGTTTTTGTACTATGTTATAAACTATTTAGAAACTCAGTATCTAAAACATCAAGCACTAGGCTATTAATATGCAGGTTTATTATTGTTTTTTTCTTTTTTTTTTTCTTGATTGCATCTTTGTAACTGCCTGTGCACCCAGATTCCTGCACTTTAGTCCTGTCCTTGCTTTATTTTTTATGTTGATAATCTACTTTGTGATGCACTTTGGTTTAAGAAGTTGAAAAATGCACTATAAAAAAAGTTGATTTGGGAGACTTGAGTTCAGATTTAACCCCAACAGAACACACCTTAACCAGCTAATTAATATTTGCAATATCACTAAAAAGAGGCAGGTGTTCTGGGGAGCTATCCAGGACATTGTCCCTTCAAGAGCAAGACTGGACAGTCCTGTTCTACAGATACACCTCAAAAGGAAACAGCTCAAGTATTTTGAGCAGACAGACAGCCACAATAGATGCATATTAGACAGATGGTGCCGTGTCAGTGCATGAAATGAGCACACAGTTCTGCTTTGAAACACAAGATGAGGTCAGGCTGTCTGTGTCTGCACCTGTGCCCGATTCACACAAGAGACGAATCAGTAGGGGACAGCGTGACATAGAAAGAGAAAGCATGCATGTGTGTGTGTGTTTGTCTGTACCTGGGAGCACAGAGTCTCTGCCTGGTCATATTGGCCGCTCTGTTTGAGTCCAGTCACGGCCTGCTGTAGCACCCATCCCTCCAGAGCCTGAGCCAAGAGCCCATCCTCTGCCTGCAGGCCCTTTACTGAGAACAGACCGTCACACAGCACACAGTTTCAGAGCCATGCTCCCATCAGCATAAATGCAAATACACTGACGTGACATTCTCACTGACCTTTTTCAGAAACCAGAGCCATGTGCGCCCTCTCCAGATCTTCTCTGCGAGGGGCGGAGCCTTGGAGTAAGCATGCAGTGTTCTCTGTGTGACAGGCAGCCATTAGCCCTGCCCACCCAGCAGGGTCATCTGCATTTATCAAACAAAGAGAAAGATGACATCAATTCATCACTGAATCACTGCAGAAAAATATTTCATCTGACTGATATATCGATGTCTCAGTGTCTGCTCTCTCCGCTAAAACTTTTCACATAGGCCTCTCGGCATTACACTTGGCACATACTCCTGCTGACACGTTGAATGTAAGGTTCTTACTATCCAAATTGAATATTTTTATCGTTTCAGGTTTATAGTAGTGTGTGTTCTTTCCAACACTACATTAATAGCCTTCTTCAACAAGAAGCCAAAGCTCATTACAACTTGAGAGGTTTGTATATAAGGGTCCCACACTTTAAAGTCACTATCAAATCATTATAGTAAGAGAACTGACTTTGGAAATAGATTTTGGTCAGTGTCCTAGGCTTCAAAGGGTCTAGTCTTGGTCTGGTAGTCTGCTTTAGTCTATGAGATATGGGTCTGTTTTAGAATCTTTTGAATCTCAGAGTTAGTAACTTGTTTAGAAGCTAACTTCAGAACCGGTCCAGAGTGTCTGATTCAAACTCAGTTTACCTGGGCACAGCAGCACAGCTCTCTGGATTGTTTTCAGAGCATTACATCTTCTGTCTTCACCGGAGTGCCGGCCTGAAGCCAATTGATTTACTCCACTGTACAGCAACGCCCTCTACAGGTGAAAAGAGTTGAACACTAATTTAATGGACACAAAAATTGACAGAGTTCATCCATCCACAAATCTTAAATTACCTTTCCAAGCGTCAAACTAGCATGACACGCCACACTGCCAGCAACAGCACCTCCCTAATAAAAATAAGAACACTTACAGTCAATACCCTTGAACTATACCCTCTCTCTGAAACAATGTATTAAAGCTGATGTGAGAATACTTACGTTGGCTTTGTTGGGGCAGTACTGTGGAACCAGTCTGGAGAGAAGAGCCCAGAGAAAAGGATTTCCAGGGTTCCTACAGAATAGTCAAAAATATTTTTTTTTTAAATGACTTTGAGATAAAAATGAAGAAGTCTTGTTAATATGGGGTGTTTTGGTACTTCATCAGACATCTGGGTTAATTAACTAAATGCAATGTTTCACACCTGAGGTTAATTAGATTAAATAATCTTCCCTTAATAGCATTTGAGTGTTTTTAGACCTTTGTGGGATATAGATTAAAGCAGGACATTGAAAGGTCACTTGAGTTTGGACAAATAGAGAGGAGCATTTAATTTAATCAAAGTCCTGAATTCCCTACTCAACAAGACATAATGGGTCGGGACAAATATTCAATAAGTGAAGTGCCCGGGCTTCAGCTGATCAGCAACAACTAAAAAGCTATTTTTTATCTCAATCTGGTTCCAAGCCAGCCATGTAATCAGAACATAATAAAATCTCAATATGAATTATGCTAATACAATACATACTTTTATATGTTGTATTTATTATATAGCATATTAGTATACTTCATGATAAATGGACTAATAAACATTTTTGGACAGTGATCATTTATGGTATTGTTTGTTTTATTTATAAAAACCCAGATTAACACAGCAGCATAAGAAAGAGATTCTTGTTCTTGTTGGACACAATTATGAGACACTATTTCTATATATTATAAGGTACCTGTGTATAGCCCTGGCAGCCTCTCTGTGCACGCCGCTGTAGTTGCCTTGCAGGGCCAGGAGGGTGCAAGTGAGCAGACAACGCTCCTCCACAGCGCCTCCTGCACGTTCCCCCAATTTTAGCAGCTCGGTAAGCGTAGCACTTGCCAGAGTCACATCCCCATGAACCAAACCCAGAGAACAAAGACACTGCAGACTTTCCGAGACAGGCTCTTTCAGCATTGAGCTACACACAAACACAAATAAGAGGTGAAAAGCTTTGCTTTTGACACTGAAGCAGAAAGTGTGTTCATTTGAGTAGTTATGTTACCACTTGAAGAGGAGCGATTTGGCATGATCAATGTTGCCCAGCCTGTGCTGTATCAGGGCCAGTGCAGTGAGTATACATGCCTTTTCCTTCTCGCTAGAGGCAACTGCAAGGGCTTTCTCGTAGGCTGGAAACAGGTACGCAAACACCCTCAGAAACATACACAATCCCAAGCTTGTGGGTACTATTCGAAAAGTTAATAGTCAACAATCACAAAATGCCAATGACTGCTTACCCTGAACACTTTCTGGCAAGCAACCGCTTCTGAAACAGGCAAGTGCTAGTCCGATGAGATCATGCAGCTCCTCTAGTGGTGTGGAGGAATAAATACGCACTGCTTCTTCCCACTGTCCATCATCACTGACAGCAACACAAGGAAAAATATTATTTAGCACTAATAAATGTAATAGCATTGCTATAGATGAACTGACTGATAGTATAGATGTACAAAGTGAGTTTTACCTGAGTGCACGTCCGTAACCCCTCAGAGCAAAGCTGAGCTTGTCTGTGTGAGGGGACGCCTGAAGCAACTCGACAGCTCTTTGGAGAACAGAACAGATTTCCAAGAATGACTTAATACCCTTGTGGTCTAGATCAGTGTCAGAAACTTATATTATGAGGCAAATATTAGGGCAAATATTATGAACATTATTTATATTCATAAATAATGAATAACAATAAATTTATTATTAATTAAATGCAATAAACAAAAAATGGATGAAAATCAATTCATGCCGAATGTGATGATACAATTGGGCCTGGAGATTAACGTACGGTAACAGACCTAATATTTAAAAAATGTGATGATATCATTTTACATTTCTTTAATTTGAGTTTCAGATTTGGAACTTGCCAAATGTATAAATAGCTAGAGGTGGCAAACCTGCGATATGCTTCAGCGGCCTGTTTCCTCAGCTGCAGGTGTGTGTTCAGGTATCCGAGCATGATGAAGGCGTCTGGGTCTGTCTGAATCCTCTCTGGCGTGAAACAAAGAGAGCATGCTGAGCTTCATTACCTCACTTCATCTTTAAATAATTTGTCATTGTCACCACATGGATCATTTCCTTAATATTTAGGTGAGAAACACATTTTTAATTTTATAAAACCATTCCACCTGCACTCCTGGTGGAATCATTCAATATATCAGGGGTCTTTAACTCAATTTAGTGTCATATTAATGCATTTACATACTTCACAATGGTTACAGGTATAGATTATGTATTAGTTTTTTTTTTTGGTGAAAGGCAATACTGTATTATTTATTTTTTTAAACAAAATTCAGATCAGACAATAAATGACAGACCCACAAATACCCTTGCATATCTTAGTACAGTATGCTGTGTTAGTGTTCTCATACCGGTGTACTTGCTCAGAGCCACCTGGGCAGAAGAAACAGCGTTCATCTGGACTATGTTGTAGAGGTAGATCTCTGAGTCTCTGTTGCTCCTGTCCAGCAGTGTGGAGCAAACCCAATATGCATAACCCTTTACTCCCTCAGTCTAACAACAAATAAACATGTTACTGCAAGCTGAACATAGATCAATAATCTGAATCTAAAGAAGAAACTGCACAGCTGCTTAAAAGTTCAGGTCAGTAAATGCTGAAAATTCTGCTTTGCCATCACAGGATTAAACTAATTTTAACGGTAACGCTTCAGAACAGGGGGTCAGAATAAAGAATTAGTTAAGCATTAATTAACGGTTAATTTGTTCACAATTAAGCATTAGTTGAGCAAAAACACACTTAAAATTTTAATCATTAATTAGTAGTGTGTTCTGCTCAACTAATGCTTAATTGTGAACAAATTAACCATTAATTAATGCTTAGCTAATGCATTATTCTTATCTCCTATTCTGAAGTGTTACCCTTTTAATAATATATATTTAAATAGAAAAAAAAGTAATTTCTTTTCAAAAACATTGAAAAACAAACTTTTAAACTGTGTATATTTCAGAAATGATTGGACATACATGAGTGCTAAGTTCAGTGGTGTGTCTGAAAAGATCCATGGTGTCATAACTACCCACTGATTCGGCAATCAGGGCCTGTATAATGAGAAAGAAGTTAGATGCTCCGTGTGTCGTCCTGGAATAGAGAAAGGCACTGGATGTTATATGAACTATTGGTCCGAACTAAAATCTACCTGTCCGATCCAGCAGTTCACATAGAGGGGTTCTAGAGACTGAGCAATCTTGAAAGCTTCATGTGAGAGCTAAAAAAAATATGTAGAATAAAAACTATCAGTATAGTTTTCAAAATCAAGTAAAGTCAAGTAACCTCTATTACCTCTACAAATCATATTACCTCTATATTTCCCTTCTTCAGATACAAAGCACCAAGGTTGGTCCATGCAACCACATTCTGAAAAATATCCAGGAGATATATTAGTTGCATCAAGACAAATGTTTACAAGTGAAAAGAGTTTATTTTTCTTGCATTACATACATTTGACTCCGCTTTTATCGATTTGATAAAGCAGTGCTGTGCAAGTGCAAAGTTTTCTTTTCCTAAATTATAAAAGCAGAATATACAATTAACACAAGAACAGTCCATCACAACACTATTCCAGACTAATGCGATTATGCACATCATATGTATATTTTTATCTACCTTTTGCCATGGAGACCACTCCAAGGGCGTTCCAGTATGTGTGACTTGAACTGTCGAGCATGATCGCCTTCTTCACACACTTTCAGAACAGAGCCAAACCAAAACAGCCTGTTAAAAACACATCTTCACAAAAGCATTTCGAATGACTGATCCCAGGTCAGGTCATGTACCTGTATGGCTTTCTCCAGCAGAGGCTGCTGATCCTCTTCAGGACACAGGCAACTGAGAAGTCTAGATTGGTGGTAGTAGTTCAGGCCAAGGTCACACCACAGACTAGGGGCCTCCGGCATGAGTTTCAAAGCACGCCCAAAGCACCTGGTTAAACAAAGTTTAAATATTAAATATTACTTTTTTTCTTATTTTTAATGAAAAGGCACACAGTCTTCTTTTGACCATTTAGTTTAATGCGTTTCAACTCTACTACCTTTCTCCTAGAGTGAGGAGCTGCCTCTGGTTCAGTGCATGGCCCTGATCCGGTGGATCCATTCCACACAGAGCTCCCGGCACCAGCACAGCGGCTCGAATTGGTGACACAGTTCTGGAGGTGGTGCAGGCATCACCTAGTAACTTCCATAGACATGACAGGTCTGGCCTTTGCTTTAAAGCTCTGGAATGTTGAAACAAAGATTGAGACTTGATCAGTAACTACTGGGTGACATCTATCCAACTCACCTCACATGATCAGACACCGCTTCACAAAATAAAAGACTTTCATCTGAAAGCTGGAAAAATATGCTTTCCTTTGATGTATTAGTGGCTTATTAGTATAGGACAATATGTGGTAGAGATACAACTATTTAGGAGTCTAAGGGTGCAAAAATGTCAAAATATTGAGAAAATCACCTTTAAATATAGTTTAATGAAGTTCTTAGAAATGCACATTTCTAATTAAAAATTACGTTTTTAAAAATGTATTTTTTGAAATTTACAAAATATCTTCATAAATCATGATCTTTACATATCCTACTGATTTTTGGCATAAAAGAAAATTCAATCATTTTGAGCCATACAATGTATTGTTGCCTATAAATTTTGTGGTCCAGGTTCACAAACATTCGTTTACCCGGTGCACCTTGTATGTATACCTGAAAAGGTAATGGATGGCATTCTGTATCAAATCTATTGCTCTTCCATCAAGATAGTCATCAAGTGCACTTCTAGCCAAGGCTAGCAAGCATTCACTCAGACCTGTGAATATAATAAAGATGCTTTATGAAACACTTTAACTTTGAATACTGAATAAAACAGTCATTAAACTGAGAGATTTGAGTGTTACTGCCGAAATCACACACACCTTTCAATCCTGGTACATAGTCCTCCTGCTCTAAGATCTGCCTGTACTCTGCAGCAGCCTCTTTAAACCGGCCAAGGATCTGTTTGATGGCAGCGGTCTGATAGAGGCTGTAGATGGAGGTGGGCTGCAGAGTATGTGCTTTATCAAAGGCTTTCAGGGCAGCTGTGAAACTCCTGCGGTTCAGGTAAGCCTCACCTAAACATTCCCAGCACACCCAATCCTGAGGGTCAGCCCTCAACGCCGCCTGCAGACTAAAACCCAAGCAGATTCATGAATTTTATAATGTTTAGTGTACAAAGTCCATACAAAAAACTAAATAAACATCTTAACATTTGGAGAACTGAAAACAAGTGAATTGTTGAATTCATAAGCTATTTTCTTAAAGGAATAGTTAATATTTTGTCAACATTTACTCAAACTCATGTCATTCCAAAGGTGTATGAGTTTCTTTCTTATGTTAAACATCATAGAAGATATTTTGAAGAGTTTTGAATAACCAAACAGTTGTTGGTACAGGATTATGTGAAATATCCCTTTTAATTATTTCTAAATGGCACAAAATATTGGGAATGTAATTCAATGATACAGGCCTACTACTAATAACACTTTAGGAAAACCTCTTAACGTCTTGAATTGTTATAAATGCCAAGTTAATGTAACTGCATTAAATATGATCTGCTGAGCTCACCATCCATGCTCATTTAAACAAATCCTATTACCACTTGTGCTTTATAGCTGAAATAAATTCACTTACTCTGCAATGGCCTGTTGATGCTGGCCAATCTTGAGGTGGTAGAGCCCTCTCCTCATCCAGGCCCATTTGGCAGAGCCAGGAGTGGCTCTCTCTGTTACAGACTGCAGAACAGTCAGAGCTGAGTCCTGAGAGCAGATAACACAGCACACAGTCAATCAACCCCTTTAACAGGAACTCTGTGTCTTCTACAGCATCTACAACAAGCTCTTGTTGCAAGTTTGATTGTAATGGATGATATTGGGATGGGACCATCTTGGATTACAAGACTTTTTAACACTTACCATGTCCCCCTGCTCCATGCTGAGGTCTACAGTAGCCGCTCCAGCCTCTGCATCAGAGGAATTCAGCTCAAACGCTCTCTTATAGCAGCCTCTGGCTCTCCCCTGATCTTTTGCTACCTCTCTATAGTAATGCCCCAGAAAACGAAACACTGAAGCGAGATACGGGTCCAGTTTAGCAGCCTTAAAATAACAGAAAACAAGTCATTAATTGTTTTTATTCCAAGAGACATGACTCTATATACACAAGGATAAAGAGCATAAGGTCTGATATTGTTGGCTTCACCTTGAGTAAATGTGTATGGGCTTTGCTGCGATCCCTTCGCATTTCCTCTCCCATGTTCCAGAACAGGCGCCCCAGCAGGAAGAACAACTCCCCATTATCTGGGCTCCCGGATAAAGCCTCTAGAAAGCTGTAAATACAAGATGATCAGTGTATAGTGTATAAATCTATGCTGGATTTAATACTGTTTGTGTGTGTGTTTAGAAGGCTTTCACACCTTTCTTCAGCTTGTTTGTGCTGTTCTTTCGCAACATGCACCAGCCCCTTCAGAGTGAGCCCCTCTACAGATCCTGGGTGAGAGCTCAGCAGCTCAGCTGAAACCTGTAAGGATCATTTCATTTAAACAAGATACACAAGACTTAGCTTTTTTAAACATCTAAAATCTATCATGTTATTTGAATATTACATTTCAGTCATTTCTCATTTCCTGTTAAAAGAAAATGTTTCACCTGAAATGCTTCATCAGTTTGGCCTTTTTGCAAGTGAGCTCTTCCTTTCGAAGCTAAAAGCACTGGGTCGTTTTTGGCATCTGAAATCTAAAAGGAGTCATTATGGATGTTATATAAATAACAATTCTTAATATTTGTATCTCTTTTTTTTTAATTAATCCTTTTATTCAGCAAGGGTGTTCAGCAATCAATCAGTCTTAGAAATAAAAAATATCTGTGTAAGTCTTTGGTATAATGTTACCTGTGTTAGCATCTGCAGAGCTTCATCAGCATCCTGGTCTCTTCCTGTCCTCACCAGAGCCTCTAGTTTCAACCTCTGCAGCTTATGAGTCCAGTCATCAGAGTTCCCCACACTTGACTTCAGTCCTGAAGACACAAAACAGAATATTTCTGTGCATAGCCCTTTTCCTCCCTGTTAGTGCAGCTGATTGAGTAGACGTCATGTTAACTGTGTAGTTGTTTTTATCATGCAGTACCTTGGCTGGAAGCTGTGGCACTGTCAGAGTATTTATGCATTTTTAGTTGAGCCAAAGCAAGATTATACCAGCCAATGATGGAGGAGCGCATATGCTTTAATCCTGCAGGGAAAACACAACAAAAGAGTTAAACATATTGTTTGCAATTTACATCGTATAGTTTAGGATCTTTTAGCAGCTGAATTAATTTTGTTTAGCTGAACATGAATAAAAATTGTTCTTAAAACACATTTTTAGTTATCCAAAATGAATCAAGAAATTCATTATATTAATTTGATTCATTGCATTTCTTGCAATTTACACTTGACCACCAGTCTGAAACATTTTTTTCAAGCAGCCTGAAAAACGTTTATACCCTCCATCCATATTGGAGCAAATCATTTATAAATTGTCCATGGTATTTATAAACTCACCTAGACTAATGCTTTTGATGGCATCCTCATATTTTTTATCCTGACAAGCTTTAATACCAAGACCAAAGTGAGCATGTGAGTTGTTTGGATCCAGTTCTGAGAGACGGCTGAAACAGCGGACAGCTTCCTCACTGCAGTCACCTACCAGGGCCACCAGAGACAAGATCAATTATCTGAGAGCTGTGTTTATTTAGAAATACTCAACATTAGAGTTTTGTGTTTTCAGAAGCAGGATTAGTTTTGGAGTATGGTGTTTCTGCAAAATGTATCTGACTAAATTTAAATGTTTCTTAAGTAAAGAAAATGTATCTGATTAATAATACAATAAAAAAACTGTAATATTATACTTTTACAAATACTTCCTGATCATGATCCAATCATTCTGATATGTTGATATGGTGCTTTAAAGAAAATCTTACAGACCCCAAACTTTTTAACAGTAATGGAGATTTTAAAAATGGATAAACAATAAAATAGGAGTATTTAAAAAAAAAAAGCATTTGACTATTGTGTTTTTTTTATTCCATGGACTTCATTAAACTGACCTGTTCTGATGTAGTGCTCACTGAGGGCCTCTAAAGGGTAGGCGTGTGTTGGATAGCGTGACAGTGTGGCATCACAAACATCCTTTAGCTTGGCCACCTCATGGGGAAGCTGCGAAATACATAAATTAAACATTTGCTTTGGTCCAGTCGTTAATACTGTGAATATTACAATAACTGTGGCATATATAGCTTGCCAACCTTGGAAAGACATTTAATGTAGTCCTGTGAAAGGCTCCTGTGGGCTTCATTGGGCGCATCTACCGTCAGCTGCAAAGCTCTTTCAAATGCTGATATCAGCTGTTAAGTGTAGAAATACACGCTATAAGCTCAGTACAAATGTATGTGGTGACACTAAATTGTGGACATGTACAAAAAAAGCGCTTGGAAATTAAAAAGTAGTATTTGACACTGGTGAAATTGACTGACGTGTTGTTGAGTCTCATTGTCCTGATCCTCAACAGTGTCCTGCAAGAGTCTGGTCATCTCCTTCCAAAGGTCCAGCAGCTCTACATCCTCCACCCCTTCCTCTGCCTCCCTCACCTGGATCAACCTCCTCCACACTTTGGCAACCTATATGTGGAGCAGCAAAATTTCCTTACATATGCAGATATGAAGCCTGGTGGTGATTTAAGAAATAATGTGTAGATTATTTTGTGTCTGTAACAGACAGTGAAGTTATATCCACTTAAATCTAGTTGTAACATCAAGTGGTTATATTTAAAGATCACACCTGTAAATAGTTCTTCTCCGACTGATAGACTTCCACCAGCTTCTTACTCACTTCAAAACATTTTGCTTTGTCTGAGCTGCAAGTACAGAAAAGAAACCAAGTAATAGTATTATATTAATAAAAAACAATATATTCTAATTTAGATTAACAATAAATATACAAAAATTTACATTATAATTATGATGAGCTTTGAACTTTTCGTCTGTTGCCCAGGAAAAAATATGTGCTCCTCTCTTACTTTAAAATTATGCCAAGAGAAAAGAAGACCACTTTACTTACGTTTCATAAAGTGTAATTAGTTTCTGATAAATCATTGGCAGCTCAGGTTTGAAATCTGCTTGGTCACTTTTTTCGTACAGATTTGCTAAACCCTGCAAAAGAAACCCACATCTAGTAAATATTCATTGCTGAGTGCAGCAGTGCTCAATGTCATCAAGACAAATATAACAAACAGCTAACCATGTCCCTAGACAAACCAAATATTTGGACAATTCATATAGTTTATATACCATGACTGACCTGCCATGCAAGCAGTTGCTCTGGCTCCAGTTCAGTGGCCTTTCTGTAGGCGGTCTGTGCCTGCTCTGGCTGCTGCAGCTCTGTAGCTGCCACTCCAATAAACACCCAGGCATTATAGTTATTCTTCTCAAGTTTGAGAACAGCCTGGGAAGCATAAAATATAATTTAACCCGAGAGAGACGTGTTTAACTTACCTTCCCATGCAAATACAGTTAATCAGGGATCGTTATGTCTAACGTTACAGAAGGAAGTAATTTACTGTATGCTGACAGGTGGAAGTAAACACCTACCTTACAATGTTTCAAAGCTTCTTTAAACTCTTTATTTTTAATGGCTTCTCGGGCGCTTTTAAGTTCAGCTTTTACTTCTTTACTGGACATTTTCTTATTCAAATAATCTGATAAGAAATAGATAACAACAGCAAAAGCAACAGCAGTAACGTTAAAGAAAATTTACATTAGTTATGTTGCCTGATAACTTGCTGTCATTAGACATAAGGAATTAATCTTGAAAGCGTAAAAAAATAACTAAAGAGTCATATAAACACAATTTACTGTAAGGGCAAATTTTGTATTTGTATAATGTTAATGTAAGGAATGCACATACGACCGAACTTGGTTAGTTTCCATTCAGCAACAGGCAAAAAGCGCATGCGTGAAGTGATCCCTAACGCGACGTCATTATACCGCGACAGACATTGTTTTTATTCCCCTGAAATAAAACATTTATTCGTGACCGTGTCTTACATTAGTTTTACATTTATAATATAGAAGATTGTGGGGGAAAAAATAATATTGCTAGAAACATATGTCTATGAAAGGCTTCTAGTGTAATCTCTACCAAACATGATAATGTTTGTAGGCGAAACCAAGATTATGCAGCCAATCACTGAAGGGTTTCCTGCGCATCGACCAATCGGTGATCTCACCAGTTTAGTCCGGGGTTAGTGTGTCCCATGTGTTTCCCATGTGAGAGACGCGTTGGGACTAAATTGGTAGGAATTTATTAATTAATTGAATATATCATTGTAAAAGCTTACTGTAATTTCTGTCTAAATGAAGAAGAAGAGAATGGAATCGACTGAAACGGAAGATCAGGTTCGTGCGGTTTTCTAATCAAGTTATCGTTACATAGCAAAGTATTTCTAAAATAAACAATTTTTGGAATTTATTTAAAAATATATTGTAAACGAAGATGTACTTTTGTTGATTTTATATATATATATATACACACTCAGATTGAGTTACTAGATAACTCTGAGAATGAAGACGAAAATGAGAAAAAGAGTACAAAACGGTCTAAGAACTCCAAACGAAAAGCGAAGAACACCGTGTCGGATAATGGGGTCTTACGGCCAGTCAAGCTGTCCAAAAAAGAGCTGTACAAAGCCCCAACAGTGGAAGAGCTCAACCAGCTGAAAGAAGCAGAGAATCTCTTCCACTGCAGCATATTGAAAATGCAGGTCAGAAATGGTTTACATTTTACGTCTTAACATGTTTAAGCGTCATATCAGCACTGAGCTGCTCAGTGCATGAACTGTGAATCCTTTAGCAATGTATATTTTGAGATTTTGTTATCTCTTATTCATATTGATGATGTTCAGATGGAGGAACTGCTGAAAGAAGTGGCCCTTAGTGAGCACAGAAAGAAGCTGGTGGACTCTTTTGTGCAGCAGGTCACTGAGGTCTTGCAGTGTGTGCCGGAATCTGAAGTTGTGGAGGTCAGCAATCTGTGTGTCGTTTCCATCAGCAACAGCAAGTGCTGGTATCTACTGATATTAGTCTATGGCAATTGGCAACATAATTTTTCTTAATAGTTTTCTCTTTCTCTTTAGGTGGATGATATTTCATGGTTGTCAGGTGTTGAAGTCCCATTCCTCCTCGTCCCATCCACATCAAAAGGCAAATTTCACATGGAGCCTCCTGAATCAATCAACCTGGTGGGCAGTTATCCTCTGGGCACGTGTATCAAACCCAAAGTCTCTGTGGACTTGGCTGTTACCATTCCAGCTGTAAGTTATTCCTCAAAAACGAATTTTCTGCCTGTCTGTTGGTATGTGTATATAAAATATATACATGTCTGTCTATATATCCATACATCTGTCTTTAAATCTGTCCGTCAAACTGTCTTTCTATCTGTACATTCATTCATCTGTCAGTCTGTCCATACATATTTGTCTATAATTGGATATTTTTCTGTGTATATATCCATCCACCCGTCTGTATATATCTATCTGACTGTGTATTAACTGTATGTTTGCCTATGTAAGTGTCTGTCTATCTCTTTTTCTGTCCAAACTATTGTGCAGTAGTTCATGCTATGGTGTATTTTCTCTTTGAAGTCTATTTTGCACCCAATGGATGGCATTAACCAGCGGTACTCCCGAAAGCGAGCGCTGTATCTGGCTGCCCTGGCACGGCATCTCTCCTTTGCAGACTGTGTGGGTTCACTGCACTACTCTTGTCTGCATGGCAACCGACTTCGCCCAGTTCTACTACTCAAACCCCCAGGTACAAGTTTTGTAAGAGCAGTGTGTGTGGTAGTAGTACACCAATATTTCACAAATATTTTTTCCTGTGGATAAAAATGACATTTTTGGCCTTGCTCAGGACCGTGCATATATTCTTCCTTGTGTGTGGACATTAGGTAATGACAGCAGTAAGGTAACGTTAAGGATTCATGCCATTCCACCACCGGACTTCCTCAAACCTAGCCGCTTCCATCCTCAGAAGAACAACATCAGGACTGAGTGGTTTACCGGTGTTGCCAAAGTGGAGAAAGGTAATGAGGAATTTTCTGAGATCAATTTCAGTTTCCTGATTGACGTAGTAAACCGTTTTGATAATATTTCCTTTATTTGTATGATGCAGAGAGCAGTGAGCCGCCAACTCCTAATTATAACAGCACAGTTCTTGGCGATCATCTCCCACTGCCACATCTTCAGTTCCTGTCAGCCATCAGTGCCCAGTGTCCTGCTTTTGGAGAGGGTGTGGCTCTCCTCAAAGTGTGGCTGAGACAGCGAGAACTTGACCGGGTAAAAAAACATAATTTCTATATGTCTCTGTTTTTTTGTATGTTATAATTTTTATTTTATTATCTGTCCTTTTCAAAATCTGTGTGAAAGCAGTAAATGTTGTTCTCATTCTGATATGATAATTTTATTAGATAGGTTGTAGGTAGCTAAAGGGATAGTTCACCCAAAATTCTAAATTGAACAAAAATTATTGATTAAACTTTGATTAAATCCTAGAGCTTTCTGACCCTCCATTGACAGGAGCAGAGCTATCCCAGTAAAGGTCCAGAAAGTTAGTAAGGACATGGATAACATTGGCCATGTGACTATCAATGGTTCAACCTTAATGTCTTTACTACCTTTCTGGACCTTGGTAATTACTTTGGTAGTACATATTTACATATATATATTGTGTATTTGTTTAATGCAATTTTTTTCTGCAAACATATTAAAAAACTGCCAGGTCGTTTGTTCTTTCAATTTTGTTTATTTATTTTTATATAAATTCTGTTTCTGTTGCTGCTTTAGGGTGCAGGTAGTTTCTGCGGCTTCCATGCTTCAATGTTAATGGCGTATCTTCTGTCCACACACAAAGTGGGCAAAAGCATGAGTCCCTACCAACTGTTGAGGAATGCACTGCACTTCTTGGGTTAGACAGATCTATTTATTTTCAGGACTTTTTTTGGTGTTTATATACGTGTATTAATCATCAGTTCATGTCTGCTTTTTGCTTTCACATTTTCAGCTTCCACAGATCTGACAGTGAACGGTATCACCTTGGCTAAAAACCCAGATTCAAAAGCGGTGAGCAAGAGTGACTCCAGCAGTTACTTGCTGTTTTCTGCCTGTTTTATCTTGGTTGCATCAACACGCCTTTCTTTTTCTTTTCTCCTACTTAAGCCTTCACTGCCGGAGTTTCACGCAGCGTTCTCTGTGGTGTTTGTGGACCCCTCTGGGCATCTTAATCTGCTGGCAGACATGACAACTTTTACCTACAAACGGGTGAGCACCACCGTAGTAACACTTCAGCTCTATTATAATGTAATACAGACTTACTTATAGTAATGTAAATTGAATAGTAATGTTATTTTAACAGAATTAAAATAAAATAATCAGGCCCCCCGGCGTGAATATAAGAACTGTATATAAAAGATTTTCTTATTGTAGTCCCAAGGTTTACTTTTTTGTCACAAAAATATAATGCCTTTGGGGCAGTTATCATGATTACAATTAATGTTTTTTTGGTAATTGAAATAAAGCT
This sequence comes from Enteromius viviparus, assembly GCA_032353835.1. Classification (NCBI taxonomy): domain Eukaryota; kingdom Metazoa; phylum Chordata; class Actinopteri; order Cypriniformes; family Cyprinidae; genus Enteromius; species Enteromius viviparus. The sequence goes on from JAUCNO010000795.1 coordinate 4,618,474, forward strand.
TAAATAAAATATTGCATGCATTAAAAACAAAATGAAATTTTGAAATGTTTCCTTGGCAAACAACAACAAAAAAATGTAATTACTAAAATTGCTAATACTGAAAAATAAAAATTGAAAGCTACAAAATATTATAAAACAATATTAAAGGAGCTAATAAAAATGTCAAAATTTCAACCATACTGCTAATCTGAATATGAAAATTCACTTATTAAAATGTTAGTAAATATTGTAATGGTATATTAATAATACTAGGGGGCTTTTGCCATATATTTAATTAATTTGATTATTTTACTGTAATGGACATTTTATAATCTGAATATTTCTGATCTGTCTGTTAGATCCAGCATGAGTCATCACTCTCTCTGACGTTCTGGGATGATCCAACAGTAGATGGCTTTCAGGCTCTGCTCATGACACCCAAATCCATGATCAGAACATACGATAATGTCTTTAAGTAAGTTTCTGTCAACACATACTCTTTAGTTTTTGTATTCACACATTCACAAACTGTCTCTCACTCTTTTTCTCAGGCTAGTTAACCTGGTCAAACTGCAGACCTCCTGTGAAAAGCTTTCACTCCTCAACGAGCTCATGGACCACAGCGGGAACTATGTCCTCACTGCACTTCCTTTCATTGCGTCCCTCTTGCAGCGAGGTTTTGGACAAAGGATCCACCTTCTGGTCCACTCGCTCCCTCAAGACCCTGAGGTAGATTCACTATCAATTTCTTTTGGTTGGTCAAATAGTACTGCATAGGACTGGCTGGTTCACCTATCAGAACATTCCTAAACAGTCCGGATATGCTGTTATAATCTGTGTAAATGGTTTGCAGTGGCCAGTGGACAGTGAACCTCCAAAGCACAAGGACCAACCGCCTCTGAGCATCGGTTTGCTGCTGAACCTTGAACATGCTCTCTCTGTTCTTGAGAGAGGACCGCCAGCAGATAACCCTAAGGTAAACTAGCTCACATAAGCACAGGGGTCTTATAGTTCTGTAGTGGTGTCTGAAAGCCCCCTGTTTTTTTTTTTGGTGTTTCAAGGCAGCTGAGTTCCGGCAGCTGTGGGGCTCTCGCTCACAGCTGCGGCGCTTCCAGGACGGAGCCATCACTGAGGCAGTGCTGTGGTCAAGTAACACCGTTTCTCAGAAGAGATTCATTGCACTGAAGATCATTACTCACCTGCTAGAGCTGTACGTCTCTATTCTGGCTGTTACTTTACTTGAGTACACTCTCTAAAGGTGTTTTTGCCAGTTCACAGGGTTATTTTAAAGTTTAAAAAAGTGCATAACTGAATTGCTAAAACAAAAATAAAATTCAAACAAAAACAGAAAAATAAAAAAGCTCAACTCATTATATTAAAAAAGGGTGCATTTGTGTTGGTCTTAATTTGCCCTTGTGTATTTAAGGCCTCAAAAAAATGTCTCAAATCAGAGCAAAAAGGCTTAAATTCAAGTCACTGAATGAAATTTTACATGCATTGCCAAAAATGAATCTTAGTTTTCCGATACAAATATATATTCATATTGAGATGCGTTTATTTAATGCAAAATTAGTAAATATGTGTCATTGTCAATATCTGTTTTCCCATTTTTCCAATTAAGTAGATTTGTCTGAGCCTATTCTGGGCCTTTTGTAAATCATAAACTTTTTAATTTTAATTAGTTTCACAATAAACAAGACTTCACATCTGATGCAATTTGCTGCTTCATTTTCAATATGGAGATTTAGAGTACATAACATATTTTGTTGCATTTTAATTTATTCCTAAACTTTTCCTAAAGTCTTAAATTTCCTTAATACCTTCATAAAGGTATAGTATACTAAACCTGCAGAATAGTATGCAAATAACACGTATGTATCATATAATATGTAATCAAATGGATATCAATATTGAAGATGCCCAAATTAGTCTGAATCTAGTTTAATTGGAATTAACTCAAGCATTGAAGCTTGTAAATCAAAATTACACACATCCATTACAAGGTAGTACTCTGGAACTTTGTAGTTACTTTTATTGTTACCATTTTGTTTTCCAAGCTTTTGATTTACACATTCTTTCTCATTAATTCTTCCAGAATTTTTTTTTTTTTTTAATGTGTTTTCTTTCATTCTAGTCATGCAGATATCCCCGAACAATCCGTCATGTTTGTTGGTGGACTGCTGGATGTTGTCATTAGATGTGGTGTACAGGTAATTTATAGAAGTAAATGTGGTACTCAATAAATGGTAAAGGTCTTTGTTTTAGATGCACAAGTTCATGTTGTCTCTTTGTCCTCCAGGACTACACTACAGGAGAAGAGGAGAGTCTGGTGGTGGTTCAAGCTTACAATGATCTGAGCAAGCAGCTCTGGCAGCTAGAAGATCTGCCACTGTCTGTCACATCAGTGCAGGGTGCCCACCAGGCTTTGAGATGCACACAGGTCAGTCACCTCCTTGGCTATATTCAGTTGATATATTCATGTATGTATGTATTTATTATCCCATTGTCCTCTGCAGGTTTTCCCACCAGTTCCTGTGAGGCTGGATTATTCATTTTTTGACTTAAAGAGGAACAATCTTGGAATGGTCCCAGACGAGAAGAAACCCTGCCCTTGCTACATAGCACCTATTAAAGGTAATGTGTTTCAGACTTTTTCAGGCACACCAAAATGGAATAGTTTCTCATAATTTTATGATATAGAATAGATATACATACTTTAAAAGTTCTTACACGTTCCACAAATGAAAATAAAGCTTAATAAATGTTCACAAAAGTTAGCCTCGCTGAATCCCTCAACCACAAATTTTACTATTTATTGTTTTTAACTTTTGGATATTACTGAAAAACTGTTTGACCAGTAGATGTTTATAATCCTAGAGTACAGCCGGTAGAAGTAAAAAGCTAAAGTTAGGATATGAAGAGATTATATATCTCCAATACTATTCTTCTGACAAGTTGATTTCATATAAAGATTAAAATACAAAGTTTAAAATAGAATTAATGTCTTAAAGGAACATTTCACCCAAAATGAAAAGGACTCCATGTTTTACTCCCCCAGAAGCCATCCTAGACTTTCTTTTTTCAGACGAACACTGTCGGAGTTTTTAAAAAAATGGATTCTGGCTCTTCCAAGCTTTGTAATCAGTGGAAGGTGCCTATTAATTTAAAGCTCTGTAACTATATCCAGAAGTACTGTGACGTAGAACTAACCTATATGCCTTCAGGGGGTTATCACATGACCTCTGAAGCAAATCTCAGTGGATTTTTGTAACAAAAAATATTTCTAATTATAAAATAGAATGTAAATGACTGACTGAAGGCCAAGATCCTTCTTTGTATTTCAATGGCGGTTGGCTTACAGCTTCAAGAGGTGCATTACCACTTCCACTCTCCACCTACATTACCAAGCTTGGAAGAACCAGGATACATTTTTAAAATACTGACAGAAAAAAATAAAAAGTCATTTTCACCAAGGTTGGCTTCATGGTGAGTAAAATATGGCGGTAATTTTCATTTTAGGGTGGACTATTCCTTTAAGGCCTTTGTAAAGGGTGGGCCATTTGTATGGATACACCTTAATAAAATGGGAATGGTTGGTGATATTAACTTCCTGTTTGTTGCACATTAGTACATACTAGATGAAGTGAAGGGGAAAATTTTTCAAGATGGGTGGTGACCATGGTGGCCATTTTATTAAGTTGTATCCATATAAATGGCCCACCCTGTACATTGATTAACAAGTTATTTTCTGACATTTCTCACATTAATCACCTTTAACTTCAAAACTATGTTAAATGTACATTACATATAAAGACTGCTAGGGGCTAAAGCAAGCTTTGTGCATAATGTTTCTGGACAATGTAAACTGGGCCGGCTAACCAGTCTTAGCCTTATTGCATATTTCTGAGGAAGGTGCTTTATAGAACCAAGAACTCAAAACACACCATTTTTAATGAGAAAATATCTGTTGACATTTGTCCCATAGAAACACAAAAAAAATCCAAACCCGTTTCCTGCAGCACTTTATTTTGGGATAATGTTTACAACGTTTTGAGCACAGCTCTGCAGATTTGACTTTAATTTGAATTTGCTGTTATGTTTCATCCCAATTTGCCCTTTGTTTCTTTAGTCATTGTTCATATGGAGGGAAGTGGAAAATGGCCCAGTGAGCCCATGGCAATACGCCATGTTAAAGCAGCCTTTCACATGTGCTTAAAAGAACTGCTGTGCAAACAACACAATTACAGATGTCATGCCACAGCTAACTACCTGGATGTGTGGAAGGTAACACGCCTGTATTCATTTTTCTGTGGTTTTTCACATGTACTGTACTAGTAATATGCTGTCTAAATTAACTTACACATTCAATTTTCATCCATTCAGGACGGACTAGTCTTCCGAATCCAGGTTGCATATCACAGAGAACCGCAGATCATGAGGGAAAGCCTGACCCCTGAGGGCATGCTGATCTACAGGGACAACGCTGAGGCCCAGGCACTGGAGCTGGAGACCCTGCACAAACCTCTCCTAACCAGCACCTTGCATGGGTACAACCCACACATACACATAAACATCACTGTCTCAGCAAAGGGCTTGTTTTGATAAATGTATGATTTGTTTACATGTTAGCCTCCAACAGCAGTATGGGTGTTTGGGTGTCGTGTGCCGCCTGGCTAAACGCTGGTTGGCATCTCAGTTTCTGTTGGAAGATATCCGAGAGGAAGCAGCTGATCTACTGGTGGCTTCACTCTTCCTACATCCTGCTCCTTTCACTCCACCAAGGTAATTTTCCCCTCTGACTCATCTAATCCTC
>JAUCNO010000795.1:4623840-4644201 GCA_032353835.1 Enteromius viviparus
CATGTATATATATATGTATATATATGTATATATATGTGTGTATATATATATATGTATATATATGTGTATATATATATATATGTATATATATATATCCGAGCTTCATTAGGATCCAGAAAATGTCCTCCTTTTATTGTATTTTTTGATCCATGATTACTAGTGAAGACTGACACACAGTCTGGTAGCAGAACGAATCACACGTGTACTGCAAAAACATCTGTTGATATTAAAATTACTATTCTTATGTTTCAGCTGTTGAACAAACCGATACAAAAAATAACTTTGTGGCGTCTCGAGAATCTCTTCCCACAATGTTCATAGTCACTCCCAATGACACGAAAGTCTCTGTTTGGACTAAAGAGGCTCCCTCTGTGCAGGTTTGTAGATCCAGTATTCTCACGTTCTAATATAGATTTACCTTGTATTCAGTTAGTATTAACAAAAGTGATGTTGTCGTCTCTGTATAGATGCTCCAGCGCGCAGTCATGTTAGCAGCAGAGAGTCTCCGTGTTTTAGAGACTCAGCTTGACTCCAATGAAAAGCAGGACATGCGGGTCAGTTTGTCTATATTCTACCTAACATAATGCAAAATTATACAACTCTCATCTTGTTTTTTTCCCCCCAGTTTAACCTCAGTGCTTGCTTTTGTTTTTTAGGTGGTATTTCGACCCCCGCTGGAGGCTTACGATGTTCTGATCCACCTCAATCCAATGCAGGTTCCTCTTTTAGCTAAAGCTCTTGATCGTCCTGTCATTAACTTCCACCGAGGCAAAGAGAAAAGGGAACCGTTCACTTCAGGAGGAGTTCTGCCAGTCATAGACTATGATCCGGTTCGACTCTATCTGTCTGAACTCAGGGTTTGTGTGTTTTTTAATTTAGTTTTATTGAATCTTTTCCATTATTCCATGTTACAGATTGGATCTTTCTAACACCAGTTCTCTTGTGATTTTTAGGAAGCATTTGGAGATCTGGCTCTATTTTTCTATGACCCGTTTGGCGGGACTGTGATCGCAGTGCTATGGAAGCCATCTGCCTTTGAGCCAAAACCTTTTAAGGTTTAGAATTTTTATTTGCTATGACCCTGAGTAGGGATGGCAGAATTTAAGTAAATTTAGTTACAGTTAAGATTTCACTTTCTTACTTCATATTTTCTGTGTTCTTAGGCATCTTTAATGAATGCCCGCCGGGTGGAGGTGAATGGCGATGTGGCAACCACCATACCAAATGTAGAAGCCATCCTACAGGACTTCAGCATCTTCGGAGAGGGTCTCGTCAAAAGATTGGAAATAAGAACAGAAAAATGGGCTTTCTAGGATCTAGCAGTAGTTTCTGTAGAAATAACTGTTGATCTGGATGTTTCTGTGCGTTTACTTGTCAAATTGCTTCAATTAAATTCCCTGCCTTTTAAATAATGGTATACTGTATTATTTAATCAAGTAACAACAAAATTATGTGTTTTTAAGTTGACAAAAAAAACTATTTGTTTGGAAAAAAACATTTTCCCTGCATTCCTATAACTGCATTGTGGAAAATAAATGAATAAGTTATAGTATTTGTTCTTCTTTGCTGTATTTTCTTTTTTCTTAATATATTAAAAAAATACTCACCAATGCATTATTTAAACAAAAATACAGTTAAACTGTGTTTTTAATATTTTTAAAATGTGTTCTAGTTTTAGCATAGGGTTAGTATATTTTAATTTATAACATTTAATTTGTTTTAATTTATAATATTTTAATTACGTGTTTAGAAATTAAATTTGTTTCCGAGTTGGCAAAGCTGATTTTTTTAGGTAGATTAGATTTATGATTAAATTTAGTTAGTTAGCAGGCGCTTTTTTATAGATAAATTAGTATGTATGGAAAATTACAGGTCTTTTCTTCATATAATCGTTTTTTTTTTTTTTGCCTTCAGCAGTATTATATTTTATCCAATAGGTGGCGATGTGTGCCTGATTGTTTACGGAAAAGGAGAAGATGATACGATGTTGTTAACACAGTCTAGTTACTTAACGTTACCTAAACCAGCATAGTAAGTTACGTGTAATGTTATGAGTGAAATTGACATGCTAGCTAGTTGATAGTGCGATTTCAAATGCAGCCCGAATATCTCGCCATTTAAAGGCGAGACGAAGTTTTTACGACTTGTGAAACATTGATCTTATTAATAATACTTTTAAACCCTCTGCTGGCGTGTGGATGCAGAATGATAGTGTCCCGTGTGTTAATGGTGTTGATTCTTTATATAAACGTGCACTGCGTGTATCTGAACTGGACATCACATGACAGACCAAACATAGTCATGCTCATGTCTGATGCCTTCGTAAGTAACCCATTTTACTCTATAATAATTATTTACTTGTGTCGAGAACGCTAAGCTTACGTAGGCAGCTCACAAGGTTTTGTAGGGGAAAAAAAGTGTATTGTCTGACTTTGGTTTTTTATTAATGAAGGATGGCAGGTTAACTTTTTCTCCTGGCAGTAAAGTTGTGCAGTTGCCTTACATCAACTACATGAGGGAAATGGGTGCAGTGTTTCTCAACTCGTACACTAATTCACCAATCTGCTGTCCTTCTAGGGCAGGTAGAGTATTAGCCTCTGCTTATTGTTTGTGTAAACATGCGATATAGACATAATACGAATACCTTGATGCATCTAAATGCGTTTTGGCAGCTATGTGGAGTGGCCAGTTTGTTCATTTGACCCAGGCCTGGAACAATTATAAATGTCTTGATCCCAATGCCACCACATGGATGGACCATTTAGAAAAGAGTGGGTATCACACTCATAGCATGGGGAAACTAGACTACACATCAGGACATCACTCTGTCAGGTGACTGTTTTCTTTTTATAACACAGAAAATGTATTTGAACATTCAATCATATATGTTTTCAAATCAATAGTGGGTCTGCCAGATGTTTTTGAGATTTTTTTGTTAATGATTTTGAAAGAAGACTCATCAAGTCTGCAGTTATTTTAAAGTACAATGAAATGGCAAACTGCGTGATATTACAATTTAAATGAGCTTATTTCTTTTTGAATATATTTTAAAATGTAATTTATTTCTGTGATTTAAAAAGTGAATTTGTAGCAGCGTTTACTCCAGTCTTCAGTGTCATATGATGATTTAGCGTTTAAAACATTCTTAAATAATAATATACTGTTTTAAATATAGAAACAACTGTTCTGACATCTGGAAGTTCTCTGTTGTTCAGTAATCGTGTGGAGGCGTGGACCAGAGATGTTCCATTCCTGCTGAGACAAGAGGGCCGTCCGGTTACAGATCTGGTGGGTGATATGTCCACAAAGAGAGTGATGACTAAAGACTGGAACATCACTGATGCTGCAGCCCAGTGGATCCGACACTCTTCTGTGTCTCTCTCCCAGCCATTTGCACTATACGTGGGGCTTAATCTCCCCCACCCGTACCGCACAGACTCACTGGGACCAACCGCGGGGGGTTCCACCTTCCGTACCTCCCCGTATTGGCTAAACAAGGCAGGTTGCTTTAGTAATCTAACAGAGACAGGAATAATATAAATTTAAAACCCAAATATCAAACTGGAGTGTTAACTTTTTTTTACTGGACTTGAAACTAATTCGAAACTAAACACTGAATGGTAAAATGAAAGTAAACAGTTTCAATCAAATATAATATTCAAAAAAATATAATTTGCTCATTAATGTGTCATTGTCTTTTTAAGTGTAATTCTGAAGAGTTAAGACAACCATAGTTAATTTGTGACCCTGGACCACAAAACCAGTCATAAGGTAAAATTTGACAAAACTGAGATGTATACATCATATGAAAGCTCAATAAATAAGCTTTCTATTGATACATAGTTTGTTAGGATAGGACAACATTTGACCGAGACACATCTATTTAAAAATCTAGAATCGGAGGGTGCAAAAAAATCAAAATACAGAGAAAATCACCTTTAAAGTTGTCCAAATTAATATCTTATCAATGCATTTTACTAAACAAAAATGACATTTTAATATGTTTAAAGTAGGAATTTTACAAAAAATCTTCATGGAACATACAATATAATGTAAGGTGGTTAAATAAATTTAATAAAAAAAAAAAAAAAAACTAAGTTTTAAACTAATAAGAAAGTGACATGAAATTTCCAAAATGAGATTAAATAATTAATGATAAAATTCTAAACATAATTTAATATTGTAACAGCATATGATTTCATATTTGGTTTCATTAAAATGATTACTGATTGTATTCGCATCATGTACACTAACAACAGTCAGCAGGCAGAGGCAGTTTATTTGTAGCAGTAGTTAATCTTTGACAATGATTGTTTTCTCTCAAAGGTTTCTTATGGTCAAGTGTCTGTTCCAAAGTGGTTACGGTTTGAAGACATGCACCCTGTTGATTACTACTCCACCTTCACCAAAAATTGCAGTGGCCACTTCACAGAAGAAGAGGTCAGAAAGATTAGAGCCTTTTACTATGCCATGTGTGCTGAAACAGACGGCATGTTGGGTGAGCAGCCACTTGTGCGTTTAAGTGCTATTTTGTCACTGGGTTTAATGTAATGATATACTGTCGTTACGTGTCTGTAGGTGAGGTGATAGCTGCTCTCAGAGACACTGGCTTACTGAACAGGACAGTCGTACTTTTCACTTCGGATCATGGGGATCTAGCCATGGAACACAGGCAGTTCTATAAGATGTCCATGTTTGAAGGCAGCTCTCATGTCCCCCTGTTTATAATGGGCCCAGGAGTGAAGACTGGCTTTGAAATCAGTCCACCTGTGTCTCTAGTGGACATTTATCCTACTCTGCTTGGTAAGGGTGGGAACTGGATGTTCCACTTGTATTAGTATGCTGTTAAAAATAAAGCTTGGCTTGATATTTGGGCGTATCTTAGTTCACACAGCCCATAAACCACCACACTGCTTGGCCAATACATTACCAGGCAAACATTTAAAGCGTTAGTTCACCCAAAGATGAAAATTCTTTGTTTTTTACCATGTTTCTGGATTGGGATCCCTTCAGTTGTGTTGCTGGCTATGGAGGGAAAGATGGCTCTCTGATATCATCAAAAATATCTTAGTTTGTGTTCTGAAGGTGAATCAAGGTCTTATGGGTTTGGAATGACATTAGGGTAATTAATGACAGAATTCAAATTTTTGGCTGAACTAACCCTTTAATTGATGTAAAGTGCAGCAATAACAGCTAATTTAATAAAAAATATTTTTTACTAAATAAAAATACTGGTTTACTGTTTGAATGTATTGTAAAATCATTTATTCCTGAGAATTCAAAATAGAATGTTTACCATCATTATTCCAGTCACATGATCCTTCAGAAATCATTCTGATAGTCTGCTCAAAACATTTATTATTATTATTATTTTGATAGCAGCTGTGTAATAATTTGTCAGGTTTCTTTGGTGAATAGAAAGTTCAAAAGAACAGCATTTAAATAGAATTAGAAATCCTTTATAACATTATAAATGTCTTCATCATCACTTTTGATCAATTTAAAGCATCCTTTCTGAATTAAAATATTAATTTAAATATTTTTTCCCCAAAAAAATACTGACTTTGTTTTTTATATTATTACTAAAGCTTTTTATTTCTCAAATAAATGCTGATCTCTGGATTTTTCTATTTATCAAAGAATCCTGAAAAAAATTAGACCTATCTTATCTATGCATCCATCCATTCATCTCTCTCTCTCTCTCTCTCTCTATATATTTACATATATGGGGAGTAGTATTATAGTATAATAGTGTTACATAATTATATAGTGTATGCATACACAAACATGCACACACACACATACTATATATATATATATATAAAAACCTGGGAATGATTTTGTCTGTTTCCATCTGCACTATGTTTTTGTTAGATCTTGCTGGTGTTCCACAGCCAGGGGGTCTCAGTGGTCACTCACTGATCTCTCTGGTTTCTGGGGTCAGTGCACAGTCAGCGAAGCCTCATCCTGGCTGGGTGCTCAGTGAATACCATGGCTGCAATGCAAACGCCTCCACATATATGCTGAGGATCGGCGAGTGGAAGTACATCACATATGCAGATGGATTGACTGTTCCCCCGCAACTCTTTAGTGAGTTTCTTCTCGTGATAGAACTGCTGATTATGTGTAATAATATACATCTTCTTTTGCCAGAGTATTTTGCACAACAGGGATTTGAAATCGCTGCTATATATAACTGCCTTAATTAACTGGTTTCAATGCTCTCTCCACATAGACTTGTCCAAAGATGAATCAGAACTGAGAAATGTTGCATCACACTTCCCTGATGTCTGTCGGGACTTGGACAAGCTGTTACGCACCGTTGTGGACTATCCCAGTGTCTCCCTAACTGTTCACCGCTACAATAAACAACAGTTTCTGGAATGGAAGCAAAGTCTAGGAGACAGTTACTCCCAGATCATAGCCAACCTGCGATGGCACAGTGACTGGCAGAAGGATGGCAACTTCTATGAGAGAGTTATTGAAGAGTGGCTCTTAGGGTTGAATTGATCATCTGTCATATTACTGTCAGTGATCAGCACAAACAAGAGATTATTCATGTTTCTTTTTTTGTGATCTGCAGAAATCAAGGCAACCCAGACAATGTACTTGAAACATAGTTTAAGTGCACTCTACTTGTGAAATAAACTATTTTTTTTTAATATAATAATCTATATAGCAATATATATATATATATAGTCAAAGATGATTTATATAACACATTTAGTTAACGAAATTTGCTCCATTATATATATATATATATTGAGCTTTTCCTTTAAGCAAAATGTATAATTTGTTTTAATTTTGGGATAAATGTAACCAGGAAGTTTTCCTCATCGTATGTGTTGCAGGTGTTCCACAGCTATTAGATATTAGTATGATGGTATTTTAATACCGTGGATTTAGATCCTATTTTTCATATACCAGGGTATTTGCATAACACTCCAAGTTGTCTCCAAAAATACCATAGAATTAGCATGGCTGTTTTTTAACAACTAATCAATGGCAATCAACAAGTGGAGGTGATGGAACATAGTTTCTGTAATACTTCATACAGCCGACAGGGGGTGATATATAAAGCCAAACTTTAAAACCCAGAAGACAACCGTGAAACGTGTGTAAACGACAGTGTGTTGTTGCTGTAGACGTGCAGTATTGATGTTTCACTTCTAGTGCGGCACTGGTCACGTGAGGATCAGACGTGATCGATGCACTCAGCTCGTCGCTGCATGTCGTCATTTGTTTGATCAGATGTTTGATACCGGAGTAGGATGGGCTTTCACACCTGGCACTGTTTACATCAGAGCTTAAGCGACTTCGGAGTTTGGGATGGTGTTTTGTCCGTTTGAATTATAACGCGATTTAGTCAAATTAAAAACAGCGGACTTTTTAGTAATTTTCCTGATGTCGGACTGCAGCTCGTCGGGTTCAGATGAGGATTTGGACCCGGAGTCAGAGCTGGTGGACGAGCTCGGCGGTACGCTCAGCAAGGTAAACACTTTTACAACGTGTCTTCGTGTGCAACAGTATTTGGGCTTGGTTTTGTTGAAACTAGTGTTAGCGAGTTACTTTCGTTGGCTTTTAAGTACCTAAACGTCGCAGTTTGTTGGAAGTTTTGTCTGCGCATGTTTGACCTACCATTACAATCAGTAACCTGAGTGATGTCCGAGTGAAATAATGCCGTGGGTTTATGACAAACGCTCTTAAAAATCAATCTGAGAATCTGACTGATTCTGTCCGAGCCTCCTAAATCCTCACTTTCAGACATGTCAAACTAGTCGTGGTAAAGTTTCAAGCTAATAAAGTTAGTTATGAAGAAATATTAGTGACGTTAGCGTAAATAAAATAAACATTTACGTTCTAAATGACTTTGTAATGATTATTTTAAGGTGCATTAACATAAAGTAAACACCATTAATAGATATATAGCTTATTTGTGTATATATAGTAAATTAGTCGGTGTATTTGTTTTTAGTAAGCGACTAAAGTAATGTATTTCTGAAATAATTTAATACTAATTTCCTTTATATTTTTAAGGTAATTGTTTAATAACAGCAGCTGTCGCTGGCTATGAATGGCATTTTATGAGTTATCTTTTTCTTTCATATTTGTGGAAATTTATGTAAAAAAAAACAAACAAAAAATCTAAATTTTTAATCTGTTTGTTTATGACACTTGCAGTTTGTGTTATGAAATTTAAACTGAATAAACCCCTTCAATCATTGTAGTTTGGGTAATGTTCACTTAAAGTCCTGCTGAACTTTGAAGCTTGGAACTTTCAGGAAGGTTTAATCTTTATGTTGCAAGTTCTTGAAGTGATAAGTGTGAGCCACATGATTCGAATAACTAACTCTTTGTTATTCTCCAGTGGACAAACTACATTCATGGATGGCAGGACCGCTTGATTGTGCTGAAGGGCAATATTCTGAGTTACTACAGGTCAGCAGATGAGAAGGAGTACGGCTGCAGAGGATCCATCTGTCTCAGCAAGGCTGTGGTCACGGTAAGGCCGATGTGATCTGTAGACTGTCATCATGTTTATCTGCATGATTATCTTGAATGCAGTACTTTGACTTCACAGTGGTGTGAAGAGCTGATATGTACCACAGTGTGAAAATATTTGAGCAGTAAAGCTTCCTGCTCAACGTGCAGTGCTTATCCGTCTGCTACTGTCACCGGGAAGCTGTTGTACTTGTTTTGGGGGTTTCTCTTAAACGGCGTGAATGTTTCAAAGTGGGCAGAGCAGAAGATGTGGTTGAGTAGATAGTACAAGCGTACTCCACTACTTGCTTTGAACAGACACGTCCTAGTGTCATCCCATACTAAACATCCTGCTCAACCACACCTCAATACTTATTATTATAATGGGGTTTAAAGGACGATTATTCAGAAAAAAATCTGAAACGGTTATTGATCTAAGCATACTAACATCAGATGAGAACAGAACTCAAGTTGAACTAAGCTGCGTAATGAAAACAGTAGCTGTTAAATTTTTTAAAATTGACACAGTGATTTAAGCTGGGTAATGTGAGCTGCTTTGTAGCTGAAATTGATTTTATGATGACTTTTGCAACTTGACACTGTCCTTGAACTAAACTGAATCAGCATTGAACTGACTTGAGCTGGAAAATGTCTTCATTAACCACTATTTCCTGTTTATTACTGGGAAGCTGATTTAAAACAATCTGCATTGTACGAGGTGCTAAAGAAATGCATGACTTCTCAGAGTTTATTTATTTTGTTTATTTGTATTTTGTACATTTTTGTTGTATTAATGCTAGTTATTATAGGTGATTATTTATAATAATAATAATAATAATAAATAATAATGGTTGTGAAATTGTAATTGCCTACGAGCTGGAGTTATGCATGTTGTGCCGGTTGCCAAGTGCAGAAAGTTTGGTAGCAAAACTACAAGGAAATGCCCAACAAAGCACGTTTTGTCTGTAGGTCGACTCACTATTGCTACATTGTTCCGGTATTGAGTGGTTTGAAGTAGTCTTGAGGATTAGAACAGGGAGAGCAGAACCACAGGAACGTCCTGTGACGGTGCATATCAAATATCTCATTGTGAAAAAGGTGATCTGGGAGCAGTTCTTGCTTTGCCTGTTCCAAATAACATGGGCATATGTAAAGAAAGAGAACCAGTTTGTAAAGTTTTGTTCCTGATAATTACTGGAGAATTTTGTAGTGTTTTCTAAGAATATTGTTTTTGCTGTTAAAGATCATGGACCGTTTTTCACCAGTTTTTGAGTGAATGAATTTCTCCAAACACTGACCACACGTGTGTTCGAATATGAGTGGAACAGTGCCTGTGAAGCAAGGTTTAGAGTCTTTGAAGGCAGTCTGACCCCAGTGTCAAATCTGGAGTATCTGGGTTTGGTTGATTTCAGTGCTTGGAGGAGAGAACGGAGATGATCTGATAATAGAACAGATGTTCCTCAAACACTGATTGAATTCAGCAGCCCAGTTCTGGCCTGGATCAGTGCTCTGTCTCTGATAACAGCTATTAAAGACAACAAACCAAGCCCATTGCTAGTTATACCTAATACCATCCACTAGACCTACAGAAAACACTTACCACAAAGTATATCCACAGTCTGCTGTGAAATTCGTTAAAGATTACCATACCAGATATTTTGAGCACAACTTCAAAGTTAATAATCTTTTAACCTTTTTTTTGTACCCATTTCTTTTTGTTTCATTAAATCGCAAGTACATTTTTAGTACACCATTTTAAAAAAATCTAAGGCCCGGTTTCACAAACAGGGCTTAGCTTAAGCCAGGACTAGGCGTTAGTTAAATTAAGATATTTAAGCAAAATGCCTTTATAAGAAAATATTACAGGTGTGCATCTTAATACAGAACAATGACACTGACATGTTTTAAGATATGTCAGAGCAAGAGACAGCTCAGACATGCAATTTAGTCTGGGACTAGTTTAAGCCTTGTCTGTGAAACTGGGGGTAAAAGTATTAAATAAAGTATTAAAATGGCTGTTAAAAATGGATTTCAAACTATTTTCCCGCATTTCTTATGTAAATTGTAGCTTCATATCTGAAATTATTTGGGGTAGGCATACGTTTAGTAACTTTTTAAAATATTATATAGGTTGCATTTAATGATTTGAATTTAAATGAATCATTTAATGATCCTAAAAGCTTAACTTCTTATCTTGTTAATACATCTAAAATGTCTTTTAGAACTTTTTGTTAATTTCATAGCTTGTATAATTAATCAGAGATGGCCATGAAAGTGATGCTGGCATGACATTAAAAAGTGAATAAATAAATATTTTAAATGTTATAACCTAATTCTACATCAGAGAAATGTTATTTTAAATAAATATTAAATCATTTAATTAAGTATTTTTCAAATATTTAAATGAATAAAGGTTTCAGTTGTCTTCAGTGACAGTCATATGTCACTGTATGTAAGTGTTTGGGTTCATCAGATAAAAATGGGGGGGGAAACTGGCACTCTGGTAAAACTGTGCTTTGGAAAACAACTTTTGTAAAAGTTTCAAACTATGGTTTTCAGACAGCTGCTGGTTTAGTAGCCTCCCCGAGTCGATAGACCCACTCACAGTAAAACACTTTACCTTTCAAACCCCACAAACTACCACGACTGAGGTGAGACCCTTGAGCAAGGCACCGTCCCCCCAACTGCTTCCCCGACGCTACAACAATGGCTGCCCCCTGCTCTGGGTGTGTGTTCACTACTGTGTGTGTGCAGGTTGGATGGGTTAAATGCAGAGCACAAATTCCAAGTATGGGTCACCAAACCTGGCCACAAGTCACTTCATTTTAGTTTGTGTGTGAGGTGGTCTGCCGGTTTTGTTGTAGAAATGGCACATAACAGTAAATGTTTAGGATTTTCAGTGAACTATTCAGTGATGCTAATCTGTGTTGTGGTGGTGAGGAGTTGTTTATCAGGAACAGCAGGAAAAGGTGCTCCAAAACATAATGGCAGACAGATTTGAAAAAACATACATGGCCCAGCATGTTCATTGTTATGATCTGTTCTTGTGTTTGATGTTTTCTTTCTTTCAGCCTCATGAGTTTGATGAATGCCGTTTTGACATTAGTGTGAACGACAGCGTCTGGTACCTGAGGGCTGAACATCCTTTGCTCCGGCAGCAGTGGATCGATACCATTGAACTTCACAAGGTGAGTCCTTCAGAAGCAGCAAAGCCTCTACATAAACTGCCGCTCAGCCTTAGTGTCTCTCTGAGTTTGGGTGGCGGAGCCTGACTGGGTGTTTTATTTCTTTTGTTAAGGCTAGGAAGGTATGGAAAGCACAGTTCAGTGGAATGTGTCCTGCATGCCTTTTCTCTCTCTTGCTATCATTTCCTTGTGCTGTCATTGAAAAGTATGTGAGCCACTGGAGAACTAGTGGAGATTTTAGGCTGCATTTGTGTACTCTTTATGATGTAATTTAAAGAATGGCTTTGTGTTAGTTGTTGAAGTATGTTTTTTAGGTATCTGTGTAGGGTTGATTAAAATTTTTATTTCCAGAAAGATTGTATTTTCTACACAAATTAGGTTATTGTAAATATTCCCAAGAAATATAATTTAAAAAACAATAATTTTCCCAGTCAAACATGCTCATATTTTGCAGATATATTAATTTATATGTTAAAAAATTAAAAATTCAATTCTCACACACAGTGAATTGGATGCACCTTCACTTGGCATGTTACAACTTTCTAATTAAAATAACAATGATAATTTATGGTCAAATAATGGAAAATATCAAGGTGATAACAGTTCTGAAATTATAATGAAGATAAAAAAAGCTTCAGTAAAATAATGAAATTCTTGAAAAACTCCTCAATGTAAAGTAATATTTTAAAATTAATAATTAATGTTAGACATTTTTCAAAAATATAATTTCCTTTAAAATGGCTAAAATAATTGTGGTCAAAATATGAACACTCACTTGTATTCAAGATAAAAATTAAATAATTTTAATTTATTTCATTTTAGTTTATATTTACGCCATGTGAAATTTAAAATTTATTTATTTATTTAAAATCAAAAACTTTCCAAGAATTTGTTTAAATAAACAGTATTTTCTATTCTTTATCATGCACACTCGTCCATGTCATTGAACCTGTTTAATGTATTCCCGTTAACTGCACCTGCCATGTTGGCTTTGTCCTTTGACCTATGATATTACTAACGGAAACTGCAAAAATAATTCACTTAATACCTTCTTAATACCTGTTTGGCATACTGTGTTTTGTCTCCTGTGTAGCAGGAGAGTATGCATGTCCTGAAAAACTTCAGCCCTGCTCTCTGACTGACATGTTGGCTAAGATTATTTTGCATGAGGAGAAACGGGAGATTTATTGTGCAAGTGAAGTCTGGCAGTGGTTTGATAAGACGTATCGTGTCTTGAGAGAGATTTGCAAAGGGAGGGTCCTGAGGAATGTTCTGATCTGAATGGCTCTCACATGTGTGAGTAGAGCTGAATTCAATAAAAGGAGTGGAGCGGTTTCTACACAGCTGGTGTTTGGATCCAGGAAGGGGTGTTTGTGTGTATAGTTGTGTTTTTCTGACAGTGAGTGGGAGAGTTTGGCTGTTTGAGCAGCTATTCCACATACATTTCTTGAGAAAACTATCACATTGTGTGTGTGTGTTTTATCTGTTGTCTTTTATTGGACTGAGAGAGACAATGTTAAGCCCTTTGATTTTTTTGAAGGTCATAAAGGCATAAACTGAAGCACTGTGGGATTAATGGGAACTCGACATTGAGTTTGGTAGCTAAATTACCTTCAGTAAGTTCATTAATGTGGCGTTTCGGCATTGTAATCTGTAATACAGCAGAAACGCCTATTCTGTGGTAGTTTTAAACTCATGCCCGCTTCTACCATCTGCTGGTGAAGAGCCCTATTGCAGTTTTGTCATGTGACTTTGAAAGCTGTTTAACGACTTCAGAGAGGAGCCTTTCTGGTATTTTTAAATGCTACAAATGTGCACCCAAAACCGAAAATGAAAGGAGATGTCCAGAATAGTGTCCGAATGAATGGTGTACTATATTCAAAGTCTTTTGAAAGGAAAAATAATAATTTTGCTTAAGTATCTCTCATTCACATTTTCAGATTTTGGTCACTTTGTGCTGGGGAACATTTTTAGTTATTAACAGCTTGAATACTGTTGTAGCCTATACATATACAGTAGCTTTATACAGCATGTAATGGATAACCTGTATTGGCCACTTTTATTATGCAATCATTTCCTTTATTTTTGCAGCTTAACTGTCCCAGTCCCTGTTCTCTTTTTATTGTACAGAAATTATTTCTGTTTTCCTGTTAAACACTTCTTCCTGCAACAGAAAATATAATAAACAAACAAAATTTATTCACATGTAAACACACATACAGTAGTCAACATTCAAAGTGGATCAAAACCTTTCATCAAAGTTGTCCTAAGACAAGAATAGGTATTGTTTTTGATTTTAGGACAACTTTGATGAAAGGAATATATACACATATATTGTATGTGTAAATATAGTTATTAAAAAACCTTGTTACCTCATGTTATTTTTTTCACTGCTGTTATGCAGTCAAGTAATCATAAATGCATTATGCGTATACTGTAGCTAGTACCATATAGATATGTAACATTTGATAGTAGTATCTAAACCCTTCCTTTCATACTCTCGTATATAAACATGAACTGACCTGATGAATCTATTGTTTCGACCTGCCTCTTGTTTCGGCTGGGTAAGGCTTCAAATCTAAAGTGTTATTTGAATAAGCGATCCCTCCAACAGAAGAGTGCAGTGAAGAGGCAACTCTCCGTTTGCTGAGGTGAGCTCGTATGTGTGATGCAGGCTGGGGTGGATGGGCATTTTCCGCTTGCAGGCGTCCAGCTGCATGAATAATGCATGAGTATATTCAGGCATCTGAAGAGGCTGCTCGGAAAGCCCTGCGCTGCAAGAAGACTTCTGAACCAAAATAGAAAGCTTAATTGGATCAGGAACTCA
The DNA here is from genome assembly GCA_032353835.1 of Enteromius viviparus. Taxonomy (NCBI): domain Eukaryota; kingdom Metazoa; phylum Chordata; class Actinopteri; order Cypriniformes; family Cyprinidae; genus Enteromius; species Enteromius viviparus. The sequence continues at coordinate 4,638,334 of JAUCNO010000795.1, forward strand.
ATGGATTTGGGTGATGGTATGGGTTAAGAATGCATCGATCCATTTTAAGATGAGCGCTGAGCTGAAGAGTACAGCACAAGACCGAGACGAGGGCACACGCCCAGCAGCATCTGATTTAACGCTCTCCTAGACTCCTTAAACGCGCACACTCTCACATGCGCCAGAGGTTCTGGATGATATATGTTGATCTTATTGCTGTTAGGTGAGTGTAGCGTGTGCAGCAGCTCTGGGAGTTTCGGTGTCTGTATAGTTTTCTTGCTGTCTCTCTCTTTCTCTCTCTCCTCTACATGCTTTGCAGACCCACCCACTTGCTATCTGGCTTTATTCTGCCTCAGAAACCCACCTCCCATAATTTCTTCACAACATTTCCATCGCTAATGGCTGTACTGCTGCTTAAATGCTGAGAAGGGAAAGAAACTTGTCTCCTTTTTTCCCGCTCGACCATGTGCTTGTAAAATAACGTTAGAATTCTGGGATTGTCTGGATTGAGAACTGGGAATTCTTGGAGCATCCACATAGAGGATTGGGTATTCTTGCAGTGTTTGGAGAAAATACTGGGAGTTCTGGGAAGGTCCGGAGAGTGAGCATTTTTGGGAGTGTCTGGAAAGAGCGGCGGTCATGCTGGGGCTGAGCACTCAGGACTGCAGCAGTGCATTGTCCTGCTTTGGCTGCTGGAATGGGCGAATGGTGGGCTTCTGCACATTATCATTTTAACTCACGTCATTTACTTGTTTACCGTCCAGTACTTTTACTCAATCATTCATGTTTTTATCACCACTGACATCTTTGCTGGCGATTTTAGTTACAGTAATTGTTTCAATCATTCACTGATTTGGATGAAGCAGGACTGAACGGGTTATTCAAGTATTTTTTTGTATACATATATATAATATATATATATATATATTTTTTAATGGATGCTCTATTGGAGTTGCATTTAAAAAAATCTGTCAATGGCTATTAATTAAAGCACATTATCAAATGAAATCTGTCCACAAGCCACGTGTCAGCAGTTTTACAGTGTACTCATGGAAGGACTGAAACGAACGCATGTTCAGAAGAGTTAGGTGTTAGTACTGAATGCACTAAGCGTGACCTTTTACAGCACCTGTTAAAAGGTTTGGGGTAAGGTTTTTTTGATATATGTTTTGAAAGAAGTCTATTATTTTAATGCTTTATTTATTAGATCATAAATATAGTAAAACAGTATTATTGTGAATAATTGTGAGTACTATAATTTTTTTATGTGTATTATTTAGTGTAAAATGTTGAATTTTCAGCCTGCCATTTTGTAGTCCAACTTTTGAATAACATTTACTAACCCAAACCCATTTATGATTTAATATTTATTATTTTACAGCTTATAACAGTGATGATTTTTTAGTTTTTTTCAAGATTTGATGATAATTAAAAGGTTCAAAGAACAGCATTTGTTTTAAACTACATGTTGCAAACCCTTTTGAGTCTACATCTAGATTTCTTTTAATGTTTATCCCTGGTTATCCACGCCTGCCAGGAAATCATGATGCTGATGAGAGATTGAGATGCAATCTGGGATTGTGTTGTATAATAATTAGCAGTTGAAAAAGCCTACTTCCTGATTTGTCAGGTGGTGTAACAGGCCAAAGCAGTGAAGCTGTGTTCAGACCATGTATCTTCTGTCATTTAACGAGGCAGGTGTTTTACACAACTGTTTTCAACATTGTTCATTTTAAGAAACCTTTTAAAGCAGCACATAAGAATGATTTCTAAAGGATAATGTGAGACTAAAGACTAAAGTAATGCCACCAGGTATAAATTACATTTTAAAATATATTAAAATAGAAATAAAATTGTAGTAGTATTTTCTCATAACAACTCTTAACCATTACAACCTAAGCTTGTAATGTAGTATTAATGGATGTATTAGATGTGTCTTTGATCCAGTTTTATTTTGTTAAAAAATAGTATTTTACATCACTTGTTATCCATTTGACCTGCCAGCTGCTTTATTTCTTTGCCAAGATTGAACAATGCTCCGTTTTATCTGTATAGTGAATTCTCTGCATTCACTTTTAAATGGTTCAATTGAATTTATTTTTTAACAGGTGTGAAGTTAGCTAACCAGCTCGTTTTCTTTGTGCTGTATTTTGAGTGCAGGCTGAGTCAGGCTATGGGTCAGAGAGCAGTTTACGCCGCCATGGCTCCCTGCTGTCCCTCACCTCTGCTGCCAGCGGCCTCTCCACCACCTCCGCATCCTCCTTCAAGGTAAGTCTCAGCTTCTGCCTTCAGATCCAGAGCTCAAACACGGCCACATTTTATGTTACCACATGTCATCATGAGAGATGTCTTATAACAATTGAATGTTGATTTCCAAACTGCTGAACAGAAGGGATACAGCCTGCGGGAGAAGCTAGCGGAGATGGAGACCTTCCGGGACATTCTCTGCAGACAGGTGGACACACTGCAGAAGTATTTTGACAACTGCGCAGATATTGACAGTAAAGATGAGCTCCACAGAGACAAAGGTGCAGTAAAAGAATTTTGTTACATTACAGTTTTAGCTGACCAAGAGACCAGTTTTGCTTCTGGAGAAAACGTAACATTCAGAGTAGTGCTGCTTTACTGTATATTGTGAAAAATGAAAATTGTTCGAAAGCCTTGGACTTTCATTTACCTTTGAAACACAAGATATGTCTAATGAAACTTAACTAGCTCCACTGATGTGCCTTGAAATGTACAGCTTTATTGTATGTGTTGATCTCATTTCAGCTGAAACCGGAAGCATTTCAATAGCATTAATGTATATTAAATCTTGGGCCAGGGCCATTGAGCTCAGTAAAGTTGTGTTTTGTCAGCTTTATGACAGCTACAAGTCAAATACATAATCCCCTTTTAGATTCAATATTAATTAGAGTTAGAGCTAAATTCTTTTCTTAAACACATTCTTAATAATAGCCAGAAAACTTGAAGCATATTTAATGTGCTCTGCTGTTTGATGAACACCGTTAGCTGAAATGCATTTTTTGCATATATTTTTCACATCAGTATGGCTGATACCGTGTATATGTGTATGTATTTTTTATTTTTATTTTTTTTCCGAAACAACACAAAGTCTCTCCTGTGCAGAAATTATAAACTATTTGGTTAGTTTTGAGTTCGAGCAAAAACTTTTTTATTAGAACTAATAAATAAAATTAAAGTTATTTTTAATGAAAGTACATTGCTCTCTTTTTTTATTTAATTTAATTTTATTTTATTTTGCAGTATCTGATGATGAGGAAGATTTTCCAACCTCACGGCCAGATGGAGATTGTCTTCTTAACAACAACAACAGCAGCAAAGAGAAATGTGAGGGGTTTTTTGAGATACATCTTTGATATAAGCACATCCTCTCTGTGCCCAATACACAAATTGTTAAAACTGGTCAAATGCGTGTGATCCTTTCTGAATGCAGCATTATTCTCAAGTATACATTTTTTTGTATCTTGTATACGTAGCAATACATGGTAATGAAGACATATTAATTGATAAGCATACATTTCATTTGCAATAACAGACAAACTTACACTGTATACACCAAGCCATGTGCAATTAGTGGTAGTTCGTTGTGTGTGAAGACAAAGTGCTTTTTACTCAAATAATGGTGGAAATCTTCCATTACGCCAGTGATGGTTGTTAGTAAATGACTGGGTTCTTTATCATTATGTTTAATTGATAAGACACCAAAACAAAGTTAAGTTCCTTCAAAGGTTTAAATACTTCTAGTATTTGATACTCATTTTACTTGATTTTCCTCAGTATTCTCTGTGGAGAGCCTCAAAGGTTCCTTAGGCATCGATTTCAAAGGGGAAGCCATCACGTTTAAAGCTACTACAGCAGGAATCCTCTCCACACTGTCCCACTGCATCGACATGTTGGTCAAAAGAGAAGAAAGCTGGCAAAGACGACTTGATAAGGTAGTGAAATTGGACCACTGTGTTAATCTCTGTTTTTGTAATTGAAATATTCTGAAATATTTTTGGTAAAAAAATAAAAACATTCCTGTAATGTATAATTCTATTGATGTAACTTGGTTATCGGTTGTTGTTTTTCTTTACTACGGTGTTATCACTTTTTGTTTCTGTTAAAATACATTGATCTTGCCATGAAAATAGCCTTAGATGCTGGTATGCAATTAAATAAACCAAGTTCCACAAAATCATCATAAAAGAAGGCTGCTACTACTTCTGTGTTATATTTCAAGCACTCTGCAATCCTTTGTTTAGTGTATTTAAAAAAAAACACAAGCATAAACCGTCTTGAGAGTATTTCATGTATCTCATGATATTAAAAAAGGGGGGGAAATAATGGGTTAGAAACAATATACAAGTATTTATTAATTAATATTATTTTACTATAATTTACTGTCCTAGAAACATTGATAATTTAGGGACAATCAAACACTTTTGTTGTATTGAAACTACTGGGTGCATTTTGATGCAAGTAAAGCATTCAGCATCTAGCAGCTCTGCCTTTTTTTCAGAAACTTAATCTGGGACGAATCCATTAAAACAAAAGTGCTTCTACTGTAATTTCCGGAAGCCCTGCATTTCAGCACCACTTTATGTGGAAGCACATTTCCAAAGCCACACGTCATTTGCATCTTAGTGTAAAACACTTGCTCGACCAGTTTTTTTTTTTTTAAAGTCCAGCCCCTGGAATATCATGAGCCAGGAAGCAGCTTCTTAGTTTCCAGCCACCACAGACAGTCTGGACGGGTGTGATTTTTACAGTGTGTTTACAGTCATTGAGCATGACTTAATGGATCTTTGAGCAGAAGAAAGCTTTTTGCAAAGAAACCCTGGGTTCCTCTTTTCGGAGGACTGTGTATTGTCCAATCACGTGGCAACGGGATTGTAGAGGATGACTACAGTGTATAGTGCTTCAGTGCTGAAGCCGTGGCAGAACTGGGTGGCCGGATCTCTTCAGAGTGCTAATGAAAACTGGATTCCTCTGTGTACACACAGCAGCTTGTACTCTGTAGGTTGGGCATGCTTTTGTTCAGTTCAATGGTTATTTGTTGCTACTCGGTGTTGAAGTGATAAATTGATTCACTTGAAAATGTATTTTAGTCTTAACATGTTTTAGTCATCCATATGTGCTGCGTATGTGTATGTTATTTCAGAATTTAGTAGAGTCACGTTACCACCTTTTGACAGTTATGACCTGTCATATAAGCCGGGTGTTGTCAGTAATTGTCTCTCGGGACATTTTACAGAGAGAGAGGTGTTTCGATGCTTAAAGCTAAACCACACCTGTCAGTTTAAGAACAGATCTGATTTATAATGGAAGAACATTATGCAACCAATTACTCATCTACAACACCTAAAGCTGCTCCGTTAGCCAACCGAACAACCACTTTTTAGTGAAGGTTTCATGTTGGGGCTGAAGGTTCTGCTTCAGTTATTTTAAAAAGGTTTGTGTGATTTGGAGGTTTGCTTTTTGCAAGCTATTCACCAAGTCTGGAGAGCGTGTGATATGGGCTCCACCCTTTGTTAGATGAACGATCTTCAAGTGAGACAAGAGTAATGGTATCTTCAGTGGCATCTGTAGTAGAGTTGACGATTTGAAATGGGTGTGTTTGCTGGAGCTTAAGCATGAAACTGCAACTGGAGCTGTCAGGGTTCATGTGTTATGTCATTGGGCTGCTGCTTTATTTGGATCCTAAACGGGCGTTTCTTGGATTAGTTTGTAAGCAAGCTTTGTTTAGCAACCAGAAAAAAACTTTAAACATCTTGTCAAGTCTAAAAGGTTTAAAAACACTGGGCAACAAAATGGTTGGTTAAAATATTAAGCGGAACCGTTTTTAATAAATAAAAAAAAAAATATTAAATAGTAATATCTGAC
>JAUCNO010000795.1:4651552-4690878 GCA_032353835.1 Enteromius viviparus
GTGTGTGTGTGTGTTGTGCATTACAGGATTTTAAATGCATGGCGTGAAGGCAAAGAACCACCCCATGCAAAGCGGAGTTTGTGTGCGAGTGATGTGAGTTGCTTAGCGTGCATAAATTAAAGCAGTATGGAACAGGGATTTTTCTATTATTTTGTGAAAATTATATAAACAATATGCCTTCCTGAAATAGCTTATTTTTCATGGTGATTATCTGGCACAACTGCTATTTATTTTAGGTAAGTAAAACAAGATTTGCACAGTATTGATTAAGTTTAATGTGACGTTTGCTTTTTTAGACATCAAGAATGAGCCACACAGTATAACCAAAACTGAGCAGGGAAGTGCTGGAACAGATACAAGTGTGCTAAGTGAGGAGTCATCCCTTGAAGTGGCTGTAAAGGTAGAAAAAGAAGGGGAATATGGTGAACCAATCCCTGTAACCCTCACTGTAGTGGAGGAGCCTAACTCAGACAGACTATCTCTGGCTCAGTCTCAACTGCTGGAAGACTGGAGACCTGAACAATTGCAGTCAGAGAGCTGCCAAACAAACACTCACTTCCAGTCCACCAACCAATCCCTAGGTAAGTACTGTACAAGTAATATGTCACACTAATGGGGCTGATATCAATTTGCAAAAAATATTGTATTATTATAGACTGATGAATTCATTTAAGCAAGGATTTATGGCATTACACATGACTTTTTTCCTGTATTTTGCCCTTTCTTCTGCCTCTCGACCTAGATTTCCTGTCGTCCTCAAGCTCAGGTCATCAAAGCCACTTCCCCAAGTTCCACAACAACAATTACAAGGGTCCCGAGCGCCATGCGTTTCCCCCCGGCCGAAGATTGTATCGTTGTGGCCTGTGTGAGCGAGACTTTAACCGTAAGCAACATCTCAAGATCCATCAGAGGATCCATACAGGAGAGAGGCCGTACACTTGTTCCATCTGTAGCGCACGCTTCCGTCACGCACTGACACTGAAGCGCCACTCTCGCATCCATACTGGAGAGAAACCTTATGTTTGTGATCAGTGTGGAAAGAAGTTTCGAAATGATGGTGGTTTGAAGTTTCATCAGTGTTCATGACAACAGTTGTGTAAATGCGCTGTTTATGGTAGCCGTGTTGCAGGATGAATTAAATATAGGGTTATCCCAAGAACAGAAAGGTTATTAAATGGATGGTTCACAGAAAAATTAAAACTCTGTAAATATTTGTTTGCCCTCATTTTGTTCCAAATGACTTTAGTTAATCTTTGACATTTAATATAATTCAATAAAATTTTTTTAGGAAATTCGAGTGGTTCCTCTCCCTCCATTAAAACTTCAGGGTCCACATTTATAATCTTACTTCATTTCTCCAATATGCGTACATGCGATTCATAGAATGAACGTACGAACAGAAATCATGCGTACGCGTGTCTTTCAGATGTGAAATCTATGAATCGCAATTGAACGTTTTCATCTCTCTGCCTTGTAAATGACCTAATTAATGTCATTAACATATTAAATATTCCCAATCATCATAAACAGTGAGCAGCAAGAATTTTCAAAAACCTGCAATACTCCAACAATAAATAGTGCATACATCTGCTCAGATCCTACGTGAGGCTAAGCACTTTTTCACGTCAAAGACCGTTTTTATAAATATGAGAGCAGTCTTGGGTACACACTTTTTATAAATGAGGTCCCAGGTAACCAAAACTTACAATAACCACTGTGAAGTACAATTATTTATAATAAATAATTTTACCCTTTTTTAAAACGAACAGATATAATTTGGCTTTTTATTTACATATTAACAATAATCAACACACATACATGGAACATAGCACTTGGTGATCACAGAATCTTAATCAGTGAGGTTTGTTGTAACTTGTGACACATTCACAAGCTTCCATTTACCGTATGTGATACATTTTCTGTTTGTGTGTTTATATGTAGAATCCAAAAGACTTGGATTAAACCTCTTGATTCATATGGATTTGTTTTACAATGCCTTTGTGGCCTCTTTCAATCTTTTAGACTTCGTTACAAGTTTAGCAGTTTTAGTTACCTAGACTCGTGGAGGGACACTAAACAAATTAAACTGACACTATTGAAGAATTAAATACTTTTTTTAAAAGAATAAACAACGTGTAAAGGGTTGAAAGTTACATGAATTTTTATTTTAAGGTGAACAATCCATTTGAGATTATATTCCTGGATTTATTTATCAAATGACTGTCCCTGCTGTAGGTAAAAGCATCTGTCAAATGGATATTATTTATACCTTAATGCCTGTCAAAAATACATGTATTTCCCTAAGATTTAAAGTGCCTGGCAATACTGTTAGATTGAATCTCAATATGAAAGAATGAAGTGATGATAAAAATGATTATTTACAAAGTTGGTAAATGTAAGATGCCTAGCGATTTATAATCTGTTTGGATTTTTAAAAGTCAAGTTCCAGCCTTTAGTCGCCTGTGTTTTTGGTGCTCAGAATTCATCTGAACTTCAGCCCTTTTGTACTTTGATCAGCACAGATCAAACCAACCATCAAAATCCCTAAAATGGAGACATTCTCTTATCTCTTAACTTGTGGAGACCATTCAAACCACACAAACATAAGATTAAACGACAATAAAAACACTACAATAGCAAGGGAATTAAATAAAATGTTAAGTAATATAGAACTGAATAAATGCTAAGAATCCTTAGATGCATCATTACTGGAACAGTGTATGTATCTTTCTGTATCGCACCATGAGCAGTTATTATAAATCATAAGATTGCTTATATTTTAGGTATAAAATAATTAAAGTGGCAGAGAGTCATAGTAAAGACAATGTACAGTCTGTTTTACTAGTAAGATACAAACCATCTAGTGTCAACTTAGTGCTATTTTCTTGAGTTGTTATGCCGGCTAACCAAAGTCCAACTTAGTCAGATGTATGGCATAGCATATATTCAGGAAAGATGGGATCAATGCAATGTTCTTTTTGTTTCGTAGATTGAATTAGTTTGTGAAATCACTTCTGAATAGCAATTAAAAAATCTTGCATTTGCATTTTAGACAATATTATCCAATGGGAAGAATCTCTGTTTAGGATTGTGGTACCATAAATCTCTGTCTTTCTGCTTTTGGGTTTGTGCAAATTAGTTTCCAGTAGGTTTCTTTATCATTTCTACAATCACTTTGCAGGCAGATGAAGCAAAATCGATGAAAGCATGATGTGCATGACACAAACTTACATCCTTTTTCATGCATAATCAGATTATGACACTTTGGACAGGCTCTGAATGTTGGACAACCAAGCACTTTGCTCTTTGGATCTGATACCAATTCACAGGTAAGCAGTGTGGAGACCAGGGGGCACAGCTTGTTGGTGCAGGCAGCAGAAGAGCAGGGGTAAAGGCAGGAGCCGCACAGGAGCTGAGCGCTCGGGCATCGAGTGCACTGAAGCAGTTCAGTAGTACTCTTTATACACGCAGGTTTAAGTGCAGAGAAACAGTCCGGACACTTCTGAAAAATTAAAGACATGGGTGAAAATGAATAAAGATATACAACTTCATGACACCATGTTGAGTTCAGATGCTGTGTTGATTAAAATGAAATGCACAGCTTACTTTGTTGGTGGGATCTAGTTTGTTTCCATGTTCCTGTGTTCCAAAAATGTAAGTGGATTGGTTATTCATTACTGAGTGTGTTTGAGAGAGAGGATATGGCACCTTTACAGACCAGAAAGAAGATAAAATTAAGTTTAATCTGTCATCACTGCTCTATTATGCTGACTTTATCCTGATTTAAAACTCCTTTTTACGGATCTTTTGTATTTTGACTGGTGTTTTATGATGCAAACGTGGGTTAAGCTGTATTTAAGATAAGAGTGTTCTCACCTCTGAAGTGTTTTTCTCCTTGCTAAGATCACACACTTGTAAAATTCCTACAGAAAAATGATTGGCAGTAATTGGAGCATTATAACAAACGAAATGCGCAATAAGAATGAAGCATTGATTAGGTATGTTGCGTCGTTCTATTCTCAGGACAAAAATGAAAGTGAAAGTAAATTTTCAATGTTTGTAAATAAGTTTATGAAAAAAAATTGTTAATAATTTACTATTCAAATGTATAAATGTTTAATAAACAACAAATACCAATTCCCACTGTCGTCTGCCCTCTTCCATTCCACCGTATAACCGTCTGTCTCATGCTTCTTAGCTCTTCCTCGATTGTGTTTATATCTCCATTTTTCAGAGGTTTTTTTCTGGTTCTTCTAGTACGTTCTGTTCATCGCATCTGTTTAATATTATTATTAATATATGAAATACCTGTCCTGTGCAATCCTGTCGATCTGCTCTGTGTGGGAATGAAAGTGCAACAGCATTTGCTTTGAGATGAACCCACAGCTGAGCTCCGGAAAGTCCTGGGGATTCATGACATACCTTTCAGTGATTTGAAATCTTCTGTGTATTTGTGAATTTAAATATACAGTCCATAACAATATCAATTGTAAATATACATTGTAAACTGTCAGTGAGTTTCATAAAAGAAACAATTAATGTTACTGTTTCTCTCTAACTCTACGACCTTTGCTATAAGTCATGTATAAATAATAGCTGGTCAGAACTTTACTGTAATAAAAATGTATTATGTTCCAGTTCATAAAAAGTACAATATAGGTCTTTCACAAAATCTAAAATCCAATCGAACATGATGTTTGAATGTAAACAGTCAGGTTTTTCACTGTAGTTGTTGATTTTGGATGAACTCCTTTGTTCATCTACAAGTTTCAGTTCATCTACAAAACTAAGAGTTAACCGGTCAAACAGGTTTTCTTGCAGAGGGTATTCCTGTACTGAAAATTCAAACATTTGTTTCTGTATGAAAATCTTTACTCACACAATTAAACACTTGAAAACAAGCGGTACATTTTTAAGATTTAAAGCTACTAGCTCAAAGCCACTAGACATTAATTTCCAAAAACATAAAAAGTACAAAACGATAAAAAGCTAATGTAACAAATCCTTATTATCAAGCCTGTTTCTGCAGCATTAACAAAAGCCATTATTTTGTAGGCACCCAAAGCTAAATATTTAGCCTGCCACCATGCACACAGTGCGGGGAACCAAAAAAAAAATTAATTCTCTTATGTACCAGTCCATCGAGCTTCACCCACCCCTGTAAACACGCTGATATATGTGTGGAAGAGACTATAAATCTGGTTCTAATCCCGTCTTGAGCTGAAACCCCATTATGTCTGATGGTCCTTATGTGGGGCAGTAAATATTGACCTCTCCTGAATCATGAATAGGATACTTTGTGTGTGTGTGTGTGTGTGTGTGTGTCGGCAATCTCACAAGTTGACTGTATGTGCATGAATATTGTATGCTTGTGTGTTTCTGTCTGTCCAGTTCTGCCTTTTTAGGCTTCACAACATCAGTCAAGACAAGTCTTGCATTCTCCCTAAGGTCTGAACCCAAACTGTCTAATGTGCTTAATGTGTCTTTGATCTCCCTATAGTCCTGACAGCAATGCCATTATGGCCAGTCACAACACAAGAAGGCCTCTGATGATACGATTCCATATGATGTGGCATTAACTGTTTGCCAAAAGCAGTTCTCACTCGGTACGTCTGCACATCAGTTTGGTCTCTGTGAAGACAAGAAGACACTGTTAATAATGTTGCAGAATGCAGAAAAAAAACAGTTATGATTACAATTTGTAACAAATTACTTAAAGTAACGATAAAAGGGATTTACACATTCTGAAGTTGTTCCAAACCTGTATGAAATTCTTCCTCATGTTAAACACAAGAGAAGATATTTTGAAATATGGGGATGATTAAACAGTGTTTGGTCCTTACTGAAAAAAAATACTATGGAAAGGGGACAAAAAATTTAGTTGTGTTCGGCAGAAGGACAAAATTCAAACAGGTTTGAAATAACTACAAGGTGAGTAAATGGGTATCTACTATCCCCTTAAATTACATAGAAAGAAGTGACAAAATGAAGTGAGAGTTTGTGTATAAATAGCTGGTTTATTAAACAGTAGCATTAGTCACCTTATCTCTATGGCTCCGCTGATGAGCCCTGAACTGCTCGGGGTTGGTGAACATCTGTTGGCAGAATGGGCAGACTGACTCTGGGACGGTTTTCCATGGTACCCGTCCAACTGAATCTGGTGAGTTCAATTGCTCTTCCAGGTGATCTGCCGTTATCCAGTGCTTCTGCCTATCCTTGTGCACCATGTTAATAACCGACGGTCTGTCGTTTCTCACCACTGCTACGTCACTATGAGATCCGGATCCAGATTCTGCTCTTGATCTGCAATCTGATTGCAAAGCAGCATCTAGTTTAGCAGCATGTGACCTTAGAGGTGTGTTACCTTTCTCTAACCGCTGTGGCACCTCTGAGGTGTAATCGTGTTGAGGCCTCTCCTCCTTCCCTGAGACGGAGTTGTGTGTGTCTCTTGGGAAAGAAAATGATATAACTCTACTCCTGTCCTCGTTGTTAGGATCTCCTGCCTCAGTGCTTATGTTATTCTTCACAGTGCCAGGTTGAGAGGGCCTCTTCTGCCACCCAGAGCCGTCCTGTTTCCCCTCTGCATTAAACCTGACCAGCCCTGCACTCCAGCTTTCTAATGGAGGCACAGACAGCTGCTGAATGCAGTGGTGGAGAGATGGGTAGTCCACGTATTTAAACTTGGGCACCTTTTCCTTTGGACTGGCGGGCCTGTAGTTTGGTGTCTTTGCCAGCGAGCAGGATCCCAGCCAGCCATTCAGGGGAGGCACAGAAAGCTGTTGGATGCACTGGTGCAGGGAAGGGAAATCCACATACTGGAAACGAGGCACCTTGCGAGGAACATCACAGAGATCATCTTTTCTCATACGCATTTGTGCGGAGGTCTCAGGGTCACCCTGCTCCTTCCTGACCGCTCTATCCTCTGTGTCACACTCGGCTGAGGCAGAATTTTTGATTTTACCACCTCTATCTGGTGGCAGGTGCCTCCTGTCCTCCATCCGTCTGACTGCACAATGCTGCTTTCGTCTTCAGTGACTATAGAGAGATATAAAATGAGATGATATTATGAATATTATGAAGTATTCTAATCAATTCTGTGAATCATGACTAGCTCTGATTGTGATTAGTGTTTAATGAATATTCCGAATGTAGCATTTATGGCACAAAAGATGCAGTCACATTAGAAAGATTTCAGTGATAGGTCTATTACCAACAAAGAAGTCACTTTCAAACCAAGCACTTTTGGTAACGCTTTATAATATGAAACAACTATACACTGTTAACTACAGCTTTTCTCTTAATAAACTCCTAAATAAGAAGAAACTAGTTTAGAGACCCTAAAAAGTGTTACAGTAGTTTTCTGATGGTGGATTTCACCTGCAGAATTTTCCAAAGAGAAGTAAATGTGATCACATGTCAATGTTAATTGGCCAAAAAAAAATTAGATTCATCCCTGATTTTCTTGTAAACAAAATGACTAAAATGCCTAGCTAGGCACTTACAATCAAAGTAAATGGGCTGGTTTTAAGCAGAAATGTAAAGGTTATAATTTTATTAAAGCACTTAGATTAATTCTTGTGTTAAAACAGTGTTTTACAGTTGCTTTAGGGCTTATGATTTATGTAATATACTAGTAACAACAATGTTGTAAAACTGGTTTCAATTGTACAAGGTAAGTTATTCTGTGCATTTATGCTTTGTAGTTGTACTACTGAAACAGGAAATTTAAATGTTTCACAGATTGACCCCATTAATCTGGGGGAAAAAATGGAAACACCACTATATTATATTCATATTTTTACTATTTTGTGGTAATAAACATTATTGCACAAGTGCCGTTGATGGAGCTTAATCTACTAAATTCAAAATTCTCAAGATTTAACACAACTTTTTCTTTTGTGATAAATAACCCGGTTATGGTTCAACAAAACTGTTATTCAGTCTCTAGTAATTCTGGGACAAACAAATAATTACAGATGTGGGTTGATTCTTATTACATACAAAAAGGCATTCATTAGGCACTCATGCCTTGATATATGAAGCAAGCTTCTACATGCATACTGGGACCAGACCCTTTAAAAGAATACAACTCACCCTCACTGCTCTCCTTGAGGGGTATGGATTTCACACTGTGTGGGTGGGTGGATCACTGGGTGGGTTTGCTCTCCACAGGCCAAGCTGGGAAAATGATAATAACAACTAGATTTAAAAAAAACTCAAGAGATGACAGGAGATGTGTACACATAAATGTGTGAGCACTAGACAAAGTGTTTATGTATGTTTGTTTGTGAGGGGAGAGATGGTCTGAGTTGCTCCTGTAGCCCTGTGCCATGTGTATAAATAGCTCTGCAGGTATGGAGTAAAGGAGAAAAGTAGGTCAGCTTCAGACTGATCGCCTTCTCCAGGGGGCCCAAAACAAAATATCTGTCACACACGCACACACAACACTACAATCTTCTCTTTCTGCATTCACTGTGGTCAAAACCAAGAACACCCAATACCACCACACAAAAGCATAGGAGCAGCCCACCCCACCCTGACTTCAGATCACAACACACACCTACTGAAATGGACACTGGTTCACTCCCCATGTGGAATCAACAGGTGAAGAGATGTGGTTTACCATCTGGTCAGCCCACAGGCTATACATTTCCCCCCCCCGATCTAGCACCAGTATCTTACCACACCCCAAGTTTTATCTATTCTATACAGTAAAAAGGAAACGTTGTTTTTATATTACAAGAAAATATTAAGGTCCCAGTTAAGCTTGTGCTGAGTTAAACAGCTCATGATGCTTAGTTGTGATACAATTTTTTTTTTTTTTTTTAAAGCTGTGGTCAGTAGAGAGACTGAGATGCTGATTATAGGTTTCAGAAAAATATGTGTATAAAATAATGTTACATATATATATATATATCAAAATAATTAAAAAAACTGAATTACTGTACAGTATTTGTCAAAACAGTGAATAGTCATGACATGCCGATACTTACAATACAAACTTTTGATACCTTGATGCTATTTTAAATAGCTAATTGGATAAACGTAACATTTCTTTCTTCTTTTTCATATTTCTAAAAGCCCCCGAACATTGCCTGGCACAGAGAGAAAAACACACACTGTAGAACCGCCCTGGAACCGTGCCGGGCGTGGGGGATAATAACCGTGCTCCACATTTACACTCGCTGTGTTGTTCATGAGGAACTGGGTCACGCGCCGTGGCCTACATTTTTAAGGTTTGTTGTCTTCGTTTTTTCCCCTCCCCACATTTATTTGGGCTGGCCCCGCCCTCGTTGCCTGAGCAGTGCAACGGGGGTTGGGGAAGAGCGGCGGTTCGCACAGTTTGAAGCTGAAAGCCCAAGCGCTGCCAAGCAGTTAGATGTGCCCTCGCAACATGTAGACAAACAGAGCATTCACACGCGCGTGACAGCAGAACAGTGCGCGAGCCAACTAGAAATGTGCGCGTGCGGACACAACGAGCTGACGCGCCTGTCTATAAACATATTAATCTGACGTCTTATTAAGCCACGTATCACCCCCCGCTAAATATTACACCTGTCACGGACAGCACAATAGAAAATAAGCTCATTCAGACAACTGTTGTTACAATCCTGCATTTGGTCATACGAGATGACGACAGTAATTCAGGTATGAACAAATATCAGGTTTGATTAAATATTTCAACGTATCAGATATAATTAACACATTTCATGTTTCCAGAGGTTTACCTTATGTTACCGTAGTAGTCCGTGGAGGTCCGTGAAGTGCATGTCAAGTGAGTTCTCCGTCGATTTAATCGGAATTGTGTCTAATTTCAAAGAAGAGCTGTATCATATAAAACACTATTTAAAATAAAACATAAGGAAATTATTGCTTTCTGGTTGGCTTTCTTGAAGGACCATACAAACTTCTTCAGTTTAAAAACAGTGACCAGGAGGGCACGATATTATTTATCCTGTCTAAGTATCAGCTGCACTTTACCAGAAACAGTTGCTTAATGTGTAAAATGTGGTTTGGCTCTAGGAGCCGCTATTCAGATTCTGATGGAGGGAGACGAAAGCCAATCATAGTTTGGTCACGCTTCATGACACACCCAGAGACTCCGCCCCATTCGCGTATCTTTGTCCAATCAACTTGCTGTTTTTCATAAGTGGGCGGAGCTACCATGTCCTAGTTCTAGGCGAATTATAATTCAGCTCAGACTCCGTTTACTCGAGTCACCCGAGCGCGAGTTGACACCCAATCCTCCGCGCGTCTTTATCAATCAGTCATATTAGCCCTGACATATGCACGCAAAAACGGAGATGTCTTTCTTTTAAAATCACACGGATATGCAACTCGTTTAAATGTTTAAAATAATAACAATCCATCGTCAGAATTAACACTTAATCTTTTGTCTCCTGACATTATTTTGCCCCACATTACCTGTAACTCTTGCTCAGTGTAGGAGAAACATCCATGCTTGTACTTTATATTTGTCCAAGAAGAGTACTTCGTGTTGACATGAAACTGTCAAAAACAAAACAGGCCATATTATGACTGAGGAAATCCTATGATCTTCTTGCTGTTGATAAAATTCTTTTCAGTTCCAACATTGGAGCACTTCAGCTCCTTGTGTAATTTAAATGTCATATTTCTAGGAAGGGTGCTCTGTGTTTATAGTGCTAAGCTAAATAAGCACATATATGTACTAAACACTAAGAAAGAATCTACACACTCACTAAAGCCAGCTTTTATTTACACAATTACAGACAACAAGATAAAATGGTGAGATTGCAATTGAAATTCAGCTACATCCTGCTATGACTGCAGCTCTCTAGATTGTGGTTTAGGTATCAGGTGACAGAAACGTCATCCTGGACAGCCACAGGCGCCAGAACCCTCCTATCATAATGACGATATCCAGACCACACGTTTAAAATTCCCTCCGTCTTGAAGCATAATACCCCTTTTAGGGGGCACATACATTTACTGAGTGTTTGAGCAGGCAAAGTAGCGCTGAGGATAAATCTCATGTTTTCTCTTTGGTAATAGACTGCATGTCAGGAGTTTGAAGCAGGGTTTGACCTCAGAATATTATGCATGGAATGTGCTGAATATCAGGATCGGTGCCATGCTATTATAAACATGACAGAGTCTCTACTCACGAGTTTCCTTTTTAATGTATCTCTTTTTCTCAACTCAAAGAGAACAGCGGAGCTAATGAGACCAAATAATCGCCTGCCACATATATCCTTGAACTTGAAAGTTGTTTGCTTGGCTGTAAAACCTGGACTGAATGCTTTTCACTTTCTAGAAAAGGCCAAACAGTGCCGCGTGAAATTACACTGAATGCAAGCATTTTCGAAATGAAAATGTGAAGAATGTGAAGACATTCTTTTTTTTTAAACTATCACCTAGTTTCCTAGCAAATAAAATCAACACGGTATTTTAAATAATTTCAATACATGGATATTATTGGTGTTATTTCCACTGAATCATAACTAAATTGTCAAGTGCAGTTATAAACAAGATCCATCCGTTTGATGTTTTTGCTTGTTTTTGTTTCAGAAATAAATGAAATAAAAGACAAAAAATCTCTTTACAGCTGTGTATTAACTGGAGCGATCGCATAACTGCAGAGATCTTGATGAACTGTTATCTCAGCAGTGTCTTTAATTTGGTATTGGATGAACTGCAGTATAAACTCTCTACAGTTTTAAAGTCAAAAGTCCTCTGTGACCATCCAAAGCAGCTGGTACATGCCATCTTGATGGTTTTGATGGACTGGCATTCAGAGTTCAAGTGTTTTTGCTTCTTGTCAGATGTCCTAGTGAGCGTTTCCACTCTTTTTAGGATTGAATGAAGTAGAAAAGGGTACTTGAGGGGGTGAACACCTCAGTCCACTCCTTTCATCCCCTTGCCCCACTTTCTCCTAAATTTGATAGGCTGGTGCAGAAACATGAGCATCACAACCTATTGGAAGGCACAGAAACAAAACAGCATGAGTACAGAAGTTTAACAACCTTATGTTGCATGGCTTATAGGGATTTTTATTTACACAAAAATGAATAAATCAATTCTGTCATCATTTCAGACATAATTTCTTCCCAAGTCTGTATTATTTTCTTTCTTCTGTAGAACCAACATGTTCGAGCAACACTGGACATCACTGACTTTTTAAAATATATTTTTTTATGTCTCACAGAAGGGAAAAATTTATATAAATGAGTAAATACATTTTTATTTTGGGGTGAAATATTTTTGGAAGTTGATATGTACGATATGTGGCGTGCAACCACATAAAATAATGAACCTCTGTGAACTGAACATCTTTGTTCTTTGATTCATTCAAAATAAATTGAAATTGAAACAAAACAAAGAAGTAAAATATGACTAAAAATAAGCATCTCTACCTCAATTCCCCATCGCCTTCTGTCGATCCAGGAATTTCTGTCGCCTGTCAATCGGAATCTCATCCAAGCTGATACCATGGTTGCTCGCCCTTTGTGGTAACGTAATTAAAGTTATTACCCTCCTACATTATAGACATCATCCTGAAATATACATGCATATAGAACTGGTTTCTTTCTTACCCAGGAGTAAGGTCTGGTGGTATAGGTAGTGCCTTGTTGAATCCATCTCTCCCAACCAACCAGAATGTTTCCTCTACACCTTTACCCTGGTAGAGAATTAAAGGAGCTCATCTGACAGGTTTCAGGATATTTAAGGCATTTAGTGTCATGTGTGATCCCAGAAAGGTTCTTGTCAAATGCTAAAACATAACCTTTCTTGAAAAATTTTCCCTTTCACACTATTTTGATTAAATTGTTTACTATAAAGGAAAAATAAATAAATATATATATATATATATATATATTTATGTATTATATATATTTTAAAATGTGGTCTTTATTGACACTGTATTCTCCTTGATGAACAAGTTCAACTTTCGACAAAAACGTAATAGGGTCAACTTTGTCTGTTCTGGAAATTATTCCAGAACTTTGGGACAGATGCCATTCTAGAAATATACTATACAATCACCATAGTCACACAGCTAATATTGGTATTGGTTTATGATTATTTTACTATTTATGATTATCTGTTTTGACCATAGTTGTACATAAACAGTCATAAAAGTGCCTCAACTGACGAAACATCCATCAGTGTGTGTGTGTGTTTGTATACCTTAAGCTCTGTCCTGCCTCTAGTATCTATTTTGTAGCCAAGTTTGAGACTGTTCAGGACATCAACAGTACTGTTGTTGACATGAATTCGGTAAGCTGTAAAAACAGGGACAGCAAAACAACTAAGAAAAACATTGTAAAATAATAAATATTAAATAAACAATCATATTGTTCATATTGGTTTCCTGTGAACATAGTCACTCAGGACACCAAAAACATATTAAGCAGAATTCCACTTGAAAGTAATGATGCTTCTTGAGAAACCACTAGATGGCAGCATGTCTATAACTGCTTGACTTTTCACTCTGAGCCATTTTAAAGCTGAACCACTGGGCATATATCACTTAAGGCCTTCTGACACTCTTCTGTTACCTTCAGATGATCTGGACATCTGTGTTTTCAATGTGCAATTATAATGTGTAGGTGAAAAAATGTAGCACTAGATGCTTGATTTGTTTGTGGCCTAATCTATAAAAACATAAAATTTTTCATAAAAAACAAAAACAAAAAACACTACAGTTCAAAACTTGGGGTTTTGCATTCAATAAATACAGCAAAACAATAATATTATGAAATATAGTTTTTTTTTCATTTTAATATATAAAAAAATTATTCATGCAAAGCTACATTCTCAGAAGCAATTACTCTACATTATTATTTTGAAAAAGCTTAATAATTGTGTGGAAACCATTATACATTTTTCCTGGATTTATTGACAACTGGAAATTTTCAAAAAGCATAACATTTATTTGGAATAGAAAACTTATGTGAAATTATAAATCTCACATTGTTGAATAAAAGTATTAATTAAAAATGCGCTAACCAAACAACACAGACGTAAATGTTCTGGGATAAATGTGACACAAGGTCTGATTAAAGGTGAGACAGTTCAGGGTGATGTCGAGGCAGAGGACTTCTAAGAGGACATTAGATTTAAAGGAGAATTTTCTTTCTAATTTGGCTTATACTCTTAAGAGCTTACAGGGAACTCTGCACTTTAAGCCCTCTGAGCTTCTCACTGACATGCACTCACTGATCAGCACACACACACAGTCCTAACCACTGAGTCTTCAACTGATCCTTAGCCAAAGACAAATTCCTGGAATCACGACTTCAGAAATAGCCACTAGTGTTTTTTATTTGTTACTATCAGACACGTGCTGATGTATATACATATGGCATGGTTATACTCACGCAACCCTGTGGATTCCATTCGGGAGGCTGTGTTTACTGTGTCCCCGAACAGACAGTATCGAGGCATCTTCAACCCAACTACACCTGCTACCACTGGACCTGACACACACACACACACACACACCAATAGCAAGTTAGTACATTAGCAACCACATAGAATTAAATGTCACACCTGTGTGAGCACCAAGTGATCTCTGTTGAGTTGTTGGGGGAAAGGGCCAGCAGCGTGCTAACTAATTGGATGAAACTTTTAATTGGATGATGCCCGGGATTTACATTTCACTTGTTCTTGGAATACACAGCCATCAGAGGATCAAGTGTAAATAAGTTTTTACATTTAAATTTACATTTTACAATTCTGAATAGACTGATTTTTATAGTAATGGAGTAATGGCTATTGATAATTCAGCTGTACTATCACTGGAACGTATGTCTTATTTTGATCAAATAAAGAGTTTTTAAAAAACATGAATATATCTTTCAGAGTCCAAACTTTTGAATGTTCTTTGTATGTGTGTTTGTGTGCTTTGTGTGATTCTTACCAGAATGAAGTCCAATGCGGATTTTGACTTTGACGTCAGGCATGTGCCTCATTTGAAATGTTCCGATGCAGTGCAGGATGTCCAGAGACATGTTGGCCATTTCTGCTGCGTGACGATTGCCATTACGGTTGGGAACCCCTGATGCCACCATGTACGCATCACCAATAGTCTCTACCTGTGGATATGTATTATATAAAATGTTTCATGTGAAATGCTATCACAAATGTTATCTCAAATGACAAATATTATATAGCTTGTTTATTATTTATTTTTTCATATTGAGACATAGCCTTACAAAAGGTACTCAAATAAACAATTTAGATACTAACATGTACACTTTAGGTACTAATATGCAACTTTACTGCACAAATATGAAAATGTAAAGCTGAAAAAGAGAAAGGGTACCACACAGCTATGTACCTTTTTTTCTGAGATTGATCATAAATCTACTTAATTTTCTTATCAGTATTAAAAAAAGTGTATATACAAACCTTGTAGACATCATGGATCGCAATGATTCCATCAAAAAGCGTGTAGAGGTCGTTAAGCAGATCGACCACTTCGATTGGTTCACTCAGAGCAGAGATGGTGGTAAAACCCACAATATCACTGAAATACAGTGTGACATCTGAAAAGTGCTCCGGCTTCACTGGCTTCCCTGTCTTTAATGCCAAGGCCACAGATCTGAAAGACAGAGTGGCATTATTAACAAACAAAAGAAATGTGGAAAGCAATCTGAACACCTGAAGTAGGACTCACTTGGGCAGCATCTGGGCTAGAAGAGCATCCGTTTTCTGTCGCTCTACCTCTAGTTCTTCAGTCCTCTCTCGGATCAGATCCTCCAGGTTTGAGGAGTACTGTTCCAGCATCCTTAACATTGAGTCAATTATATTTGTCTTCTTTCCCTTGTTCACATTCTTAAACTGCAAGTTAGAAAAAAAGCCTTTTAGATTTTTTTTTTGTTTTTCCTTTTATAGTGTGTGTGTGTATGTGTGTGTGTGTAAAGTAATGTGTAGCAGTGTGAAGGTCACTTCAGACACAAGTCTTGTGTGTGTGCTTGAGAGAAAGAAAGAGAGTGCACCTGTCTGAAGATCTCCTCAAACGTGGGTCTTTTATCAGGTTCTTCACTCCAGGACTGCTTCATGATCTGAATCACCTCCAGCGGCGCTTCATCCACAGACACAGTGGGTCGGCACAGCGGTGGAGGAGAGCGTACCTTATCTATGATTTCTGCACACAGAGATGCACAACTTAAGCATTTACAACTAAGAACTGTGTATCCATATTTAATTTGCTACAAACCAACTCGCCATCATTAAATCATCGCCATCTTGGTATTTTTACATTAACTAGGTGAAAACCCAAATGGTATGTGATTGTGTAGTGGTATATGAGAGTGTCTAACCTTCAGGAGGCATATCCAACATGCAGAAGGGCGCACAGCGAGAGATCACCTCCTGCATGATAATAGAAAAGCTGTACACATCAGCTGCATATGTGCCCTTCTTCTTCAGTTTGGGATCTCGCAGGATCTCTGGAGCTGTCCAGAATTGATCTGTACCAAAGACACAGAGATCAGAGCCAATCAGGAAGATTAAATATATAATATAAAAGCAAAAGGAGATGATGCGAATGTCTATGTTTCGGTTTCCCATCTCATGGTTTGGCAATTTGCACATGTATGTACCCTCTGGTTTGGTGTCCTCCAGGATGATGTTTTGACAGTTGATGATTTCACTGAACCCATAATCCGTAACCTTCAGAACAAAACGACCATCTACCACACAGTTCCTTGACTTCAGACGTCCATGAATAATCCCACGATTATGCAAGTACTTCATTCCCTGCCAGGGAAGATTAAAAAATGGCCTTAGAAGGAAAGTTACAGAGAAGTGTGAGGAGATGAGAGCAAGTGACACCTTTGACAGTTCATTAGTGGGCAGCCAGTCATTCTTTACAGCATTTTCATCCATATCTTCATCATCTTACTGAGCTGTTTTTATTTCATCTATGCATTCACTGCACCCTAAATTCCTCACCCTAATCAAGTCAAGGAGAAGCGAGGATTTGAACATCCAGTCCAGTCTCATTTCCTCGTTGTTGAGCAGGTCTTCCAGGCTGCCTCTGGTGCAATGCTCTGTAACAATGCCAAATATTCCAGTATCGATAAACAGACCCAGAAACAGGTTCAGATTCTCATGACGCATGTCTCTCAGCTAGAAAGAGAGAGAAGGAGGACAAGCAGAAGTCAAAAAAAGGTGCAAAAGTTAGGGAGGGTATGGTGAGTATAGTATTCAGTTTTCGTTTCAAAGCCTATCCACAACTTGTAAGCTAAACAGTGAATTATTAACTTTCATTCACATCTCTCCTACCTTGATAAAGACGGCCTGAGTGCGGTCACTGATTTCTGAAACAGAATCTCCACAGGTACATTTCTTCAGCCAGACCCAGTCACCCTGACAAGACAGAATAATACAACTGAACACATCTCCACAGGCTCACACTGAATCTGCTGAACTTGTTTTTCAACTTTTACACAAAGAATTTTATAAACTACATTTAAATAAGACGAGTTTAGAACTGCACTTTTATTCATACCTTTGCTTTATTGAATATAATTATACTATGTGGTCTATAACAATATAATGTGCAATTTGAAAAACATACAAGCAAGAAATAAGTGATGTAGCATTTTGCAAAGGTTCTGCAGAGGTTTTGGCAAATTCTGCACAGTACTACTTTTCCAACTGAAGTACATTCAATGATTGTATGTTGTTTAATATACAAGCTACTTTATACTACATACATTTGATTGTTAGTCTAGTTTGTCTGCAGTGATGAACAGGATTCAGAAAATTTAATAATCAGCTTTTGTTTTTATTAGTGAGCATGAAGAGAAAAATGGAAAACCTAATTAAAGCTTGTTTTCATCATGGAATAAAAAATAAAAGGTAATTGCACCTTTGTATTTCACAGTTATGTCTCACAATTCGGATTTAGCAATCATGCAATTCTGAGAAAAAAGTAAACTGAAGAGAAAATGCACACTGTAAGTCCTTTGCACAATCTGACATGCACTTAAAATTGATCTGGAAGTTAGGTGCTGGGCGTCCGACCAGAGGAGAACTGGCCCCAACTACAGTAAGTCTGGTTTCTCCCAAGCTTTTTCCCCCCATTCTTTAATGGATGGGGTTTTGGTTCCTTAGGGATGAGTTGTTGTTTTTTTTTATCTTGCACAGACTTTTGTTTTATCTTCCAATTCTGAAATTCTACCTTGCAATTCATTGATGGAGAAAAATTATACAGATATTAACTGGTCAAATTTTGCCTGAAACATTACTTCCTATTAACTTACAGTTTTTTGTAATTATTTTATAAGACCAATGTTTTTGTACTAAATATATTACTTCATATGGTACCAAAACACTAAGCTAACAATTTACCAAAGCATATCTATGTTTCACAAATTTCACACACCTCAAATACAGCAACGTTGGACGTCTCAGGAGTTGACGTAATGTAACTGCGACCTGAAACTGAATGGCGAGGAGTTTTAACATCTAGTTGACTCTTCGCCATACTCTCCTCATTCAGCTTCTACAGAGAGAATGGAGAGAAATGGAGAATGTGAGAGACATAGATAAACAGCAGAGCAAGAGCGAGAGCAAGATCGAGAGTGAGACAGTTAAGTTACTCATGTCTGTACTATTTAGTATCATCACACTTGCAGCAGATCTCACACTAAAGTTACATTAGATTAATTGAATTACCATACTCTCCTCATTCAGCTTCTACAGAGACACACAGAGAGAAAGGGGCGAAATGGACAGTGACAGAGACATAGATAAAGTATATGAGCAAGACAGAAAGAGATAGCATTTGTGACTGACCCTCCTGCTGAGTGTGGTGTTGATGAAGACCAAGTCATCCAGTGTCAGTATTATCTTAGTGGGGCTTCCACTTCCTCCTCCACCAAATGCCCCTAATATTCCCATCCCGTGTTTCCTAGACACATACACACAAATATGCTTATTTGTTTATCAGTAGTCTAATCCAATACACCTGTTCAATACAAGGTGGTTTGCTGCAACTCAAGCAATTCAATACATACCTTACATGGAGAAATAATAATCCTGCTCCACTTATAAACACACAGAACAAGAGAAGGAGGAGGAAAACAGTCATTCCACCCAAGCCTGCAATGAAAGGGAAAGAACAGACAGAATCAGTTGCTCAATACATTGTAGCTGATAAAACGTATGTGGTACAAGAATTTCTACTTTCTCACCTCCACTACAAGCGACGTAAGGACTAAACCAACAGCTTGAGTCAGTGCTCGGAGATGCTCCAGCAAAATGAATCGATTTCCCCAGGTACTTCAAGCCTCCATATTTCCCATACGTGTGTGCTGCTTCCAGCGCGTGTGTGCGGTGTAGGCTGGACCCGGAGCCATCTGAATCCAGGACAGCGTAGCGCGCCTGCATTCCTTCCCCATTCGTACCTGCCGATATCCGCTGGTTAAAGCCGTTGAATTCAAATCCGCCCTCGTTTTGAACCAGTGTATCTCCCGATACCCAGCGCCCTCCACTTGCAACTCGGCTCTGCTCTGCAGCCTTGGCTGTATAATACAGCATGTTATAGATGGTCCCAAAGAATGGAGAAACCTGCCGAGAAAAACTAAATCCTCAAAAGTGGAACAAACATTCAGTTACAGTTCTCTTCAGCCTTCAATAACCATGACTGAGGTGTCCTTGAGCAGAGCACCGAACCCAAAATTGTTCCCCAGGTGCTGCAGCGAAAAAAGCAGCTGCCCACTGCTCCAGGTTTGTGTTCATGGTGTGTTTGTGAGCACAATTCCTACTATGACAAAAAAAAATAGACTATAGCCTTCTCATTCCTACCTATGCTAGTCTAAAATGATACCTCTAGTTGTAAAACACTAAATTTAGACCAATTATTTTACCTCTTCAGGTGGTGTGCTGGTTCGGATATCATAGGATTCCTGCGCTGCACTAAAGGCCTCATAGAAGTTTTGTTCCCCTTGGTCCATGGTTATTGTCAGGACCCCATCATATGCTCGTCGCAGTTTTGTGTCATTGGCCAAGATTGGATAGTTCACATCTTTATATGGCAGTGAATACAGAAGGGTGTCATATGGGATGAAGATGTAGCCTCGATCAATCATTCTCATGTCCAGTGCTGTAGTTAGCAACCGATACTGTTCCTCTCCACCAATCAGAACAGAGTGCATGCACATGATGACAACTGCATGCAGAAAATGAAGAGAGAGGAATAAAAAAGTGGGAATTTATATTAATAATTATTAAAGCACAATGAGAGATATTGCACAAATGAATGCCTGCCCTAATTTGGATATATTGAAAAGGCCACTAAAATTGGATTGAAATTTTTCTAAAACATTTAAATAAAATAACATTTACTTAAAAATAATATTGTGTACAGACTACAGATTATGAATATTTTTAACCATATAACAATAAATTACTTTCGCAAACAGATTATGGATTTAATTATAATTTAACCTCAGTATCTAAGGATGTAGAAACAGGTCATATTAACTGAAACCACTAACCAGATTAAGTTGTCTTTTCTTAAACACCAGTTTCAGTGTTGCTGAGCATTTTCAATTCACATTTTTAAAATTAAAACATAACTGACAAAACTCACCCCTCACTCGATCGGTCTCCCGTATAGTCTTTAGGGCTCGCCGTGGCCCTTCCTTGTCATTTTCCATGGTAGCAACCACACCAACTGGCAGGCCAAGGGCACGCAGGGAAGCTGCCAGTTCATGCCCAGTCGATTCCCACATGTCGTTCTCCGACGTTATAATCCCAACATGTGCCCAGCGGAAAAAGCGCAGCACGGAAAAGAGCACACGAGAAGTCAGCGGGAGCGGCCGCAGGAAGGAAGAATACATCCCCTCATCCATATCAGCCTTCAGACAAGCCCAGGACAGGATGCCCTTGTTCCAATTCTTTGCCAGCAGCGCAGCAGCAGTGCAGTATCCAGGGTTTGCCGGTCCAAGAAAGGCCGAACCGTAGCCCTCCAGCTCGGCGAAGCGTGCCAGGGCTTTCGAGCTGGAGCAATCCTCATTAATTAGTGTGTAATCATACCAGTAGCCTTTGTTGAGGTCGGGGTCTTTGTTTATTCGGCTCATGGCTAACCGTGCAGCCAGATCTGGCAGGGCTTTAGAGTACATGGGGTCACATGCCCACTGCCCTACGATGGCAATTTTGAAGGTAGTGCCCCAGGCCTCACAGGGGAAGTATGATAGCATGACTAGAGGAAGGAGAAAACAGTTGCCCCACCAGCTGTGGCTGTGTAGCACTGGGGTCGAGGTCATGGGATACAGTGAGCCATCAGACTTCTTTGCTTTTTGGTGTAAGGTTTGTTTTCGTTGTCTCTTTCCAGAACTAAACTGCTGCCATCGTGGGTGGTGGGATTGGTGGAGAAAGCTAGAGTTTCTGTGGTCATCCATTTTAGTTTTGTTTTACTGTTAATTGTCAGGGACAATGAAAAGCAGGTGGCACTGAGAGATGTTGTGCTGTATTGTGTGAATATTTGGTTAGAAATAGTGTAAAGGCTGATAAAACACCCAGCTCTAGATTTGGGTTCTACCCACTGAGGGGCACTAGCCCAAAACTATTGCACAATAACCTGCCATTGCTGTCTGTTTTAGAGACAAAGAGGAAAGTTGTATTTGAGAGAAATGATATGTAAGGATTTGGTGAAGAGGGTAAAATACAAGGGATGAAAACAAAACAGAAAAAGACAAAATTAGTATTTTTATATTGCAATATGAATTCAAAACAAGGCATTGCTTAATTATCATATAATTAATTATAGCACCATGGTAAATCTATACAGCATTTCAAATGTTGGGGGTCTTTTTTTAAATAAATTTGACCCTTTTGTACTTATAATATGACAATTAAGAACTTTATATTATTTCAAAACAATACATTTAGAAATATTATTTATACTGTATTGTTTCTGCAAGTCTATTATGTACAGAAAAGTACAGAAGCCCGTTTCTGCCACAGAGGAAAAAGTATTAGGATTTTATTCCTCGTAATTGTGACTTCACATCGTACAATGCTTGACTTCAATTCTTATTTTAAAATTGATCTCACAATTATCTTTTTATTTATTTTATTTTTTTACTTTGAGGCAGGTGATATTTTAAGAAAAGGTAAAACATGTTAATATTTTTGCATTTTATGTTAACACTTTTTTTTTAACAATATAACAAAAGATTATGCATGATTACATGCAAGTAACCCTAACCATATAGTAAGCACATGCAGTTTATTCATATAACTCTAAAATTACACTGTAATAGGAACACCTTTTTTTTTTTTTTTAAAGAATGACAAAATTACTTCTTTTAATTTCTTTTAAATGCTTAAATGTTGTTAGCTATTAAGAGCTTTGCTTTGTTTTAGAACCTCTCATCATACTGTGATCCTAGAGTGCTGATATCTGCCTGCAGGCCTGGTCTGATCAGCTGACATCCTCACCTGACTCATGTGCCATCTGTGTTTAAAGGTGGAGCTGGGGTGAAGTGTCACACATCTTGTACCAGGCTGTCTGCCCGTTCCTCCCTCCCTCTCCCGCTACCTCTCCCTCTCTTTCTCCATCCATTGCTCAGCAAGCAGCAAGCAGATTACAATTAAAGAGCTCTTCTTTCATTAGCCCTGGCCATAATAACTGCCAAATAATGTGAGGCTTAATCTTAATCAACCGTATCTCCATCATCACTCTACTGGCCTGTCAAAAGCCTTTTGGTCTTCAATGTTATTTTTTTTCTTCGTTCCATATCCTCATCTTTCTGACGAAATTCTTTTTGAATGTCCTGTCTACCCCTCACATCTTAACCTCTAGGTCTGGCTTGATCTCGTTCTTTTGACTTTCAGCCAGCTCTGAAATAGCTCAGGATTACATAGGATTGCACGGGACCTTACTGACAGTCTCACGCTACTCCTGTACTTTACTGTCTGCAATATTAGGGAACAGTCATACCACAGCCCTCCATTTATTCAGTCAGTGTTTGTGTATGGTATGTTTCATCAGCTAATTTCACATTTTGGGCCTTACAATCTGCTTTTGTAGTATATAAATATGTAAATCTATATAATATATCTATCTATAATATAGCTATTGTGTTAGGACAATATGGTTATATCAGCTGCATTTATAAGCCCTTCAGATATTCCTCTTTACTAAAAATATTAAGTGTTAAGTATTAAGTGTTTTAGCTTAAGGTTCATGAATCTCTACTACTGAACAAGCATTATATTTTACGATGCATATTGAAATTACAGCTATTGTCATATAGAAATCTGAATATTGGAATGTTTTAATTGTCTAATCAAAAACACCTTTTTTATAGTCAGTGATATGAAATAGATACATAGTTCAATATCATTTGTGATACCACATTATTTGAGCATTCGCACTAAAGACAACTAAACATTTTTTGGTAGTATTTAATGCCATTAGCTGTAAAGTGACTGGACATTGCAATACTTTTTTCAGTAATATCAGCAAAGACCCATATTGTTGAATGTTAGCTGAGTTAGCATAACTACAATTGACATCATTAAAATCGTACAGAGATTTATAGGACCAATAAATCGTGTAGTCTATTTACACTGATTTTCGATGAGTGAAGTAATAATAATGCAATTAATTGTGGTTAAATGTTCAGAATAAATCATATAAAAATAAGACAATGAAGTAAAACAATGTATATGTTCAAAACTAAATTATTTAGCAAACTCTCAAAAAACCTTTCTAGTTTTGCTGTAACAACCGAAGATTACTTAGCATCCCTCAGGGAAAAATCCTAATCCTCTAAGCCCCATGGACTACTCTAGCAAATTCATTATTGAAAACTACTGTTACCCTTAATAAAGGATTCTTAATAAAGGAGTAAAAGACCTGCTAACCTGGCGAGTGTGACTACTTGAGAGCCATGGCAAGTGCTTGTCCCATTAGAACACAGAGAGTCTGAGAAGATCCAGAAGGGCACCAGAACTGCACTCCCAGAGAGGAAAATAGTAAAACCAAATTAAAAAAGTAAAGGTCCAGATCGAAGGTGGAAAAAAGACAGATAATCCATATCAAAATAAATGAAAAAGCTTTTAAAAAATGTCCTTTGTCTTATCGTCTTTGAAAAGATTAAATATAACAAATGTAGATGTAGAAATCCACCTTTCTCTTATAACAGAGAGTTGATCTTTGGTTTGTGGTCCTTGGAGGTTGGAGGCCCTCTGTTGAGTCCTGCCTCAATCTGGAGAGCCTAATGGGGCAAGCCACTGGAACAAGAGCCCCTCTGAGTCCTTACTTGGAATAGTCAGAATT
Source organism: Enteromius viviparus (assembly GCA_032353835.1). Classification (NCBI taxonomy): domain Eukaryota; kingdom Metazoa; phylum Chordata; class Actinopteri; order Cypriniformes; family Cyprinidae; genus Enteromius; species Enteromius viviparus. The sequence continues at coordinate 4,675,845 of JAUCNO010000795.1, forward strand.
ACAAAGAGATACAGTGAGAGACAAGAAACGAGCAGAGGAGAAAGGAGGGGCAGGCCAGGAATCCAAGCAGTGACTTCTTAACCCTCTTTAGCCTATAATCCACACATACACGGCAAAAGACATTGTCTCTTCTCAGTGTGCATAGGAGCTTGTGTCCCAGTAACATTCAAGATACTGACTTACAGGTTGCACTGGTCAATATTTCAGTATGGCGGGCCCTGTTAAGGTCAAGTTACTATTAACTATGTTTGGGGCCATTTAAAAAAAAAAAAAGTAACACAATTGAACATATTGGACAGAAATGCATACTGATACGAAGATCACAAAGCACAGATGACACCAGACTTGCCCTCATGTCACATTAAAAAATACAATGTGTCCCTCTTTCTTTTCTGCTCCTCCTACCTTCCTGATCTTTCTTGAGTTTATAAGCTTGGTTAGTATAGGGCCCAACAGGTGAAAGGAGATTTGAGTTCCCAGGAAGCCCTAAGCCATGATACCTCTTTGTTCATTGTGACATTATATCCTACAGCACAACCCTGTTACACTCTAGAGTTTGCTTTGACATAACCGTTACATTTCACTCTGCATGTCAGTCAAAGAACCTCTTAAAGGTCTTGGAAATTGGAAAGAAAGGTAACAGGGTTACCAAGCGGCTATCTCAAGAAGCTGCATTCAAAATAATGAAATTAAAAGATGGAGATATCTGAAACAAGAGAGAGGGAGCTACGAGAAATCATTCACTGCTTGTGGAGCAGTAAGAGCTCTAAGGTCACAATGGACAAAAGACACATCACAATGGCTGATTATGATTACAATATGGCAATTACTCCTATTAAGAGAATTATCTTGGAATAATCTAAAAAGGATTTACGGAGAGAATTAATGTAAAATTTTCATACTATTAAACAGGTGCAAAATAGAAAAAAAAATCATTTTATAATATGGTTTCTCTTGTTTCTCTCTCTCATATAGAGGTCAGTAAGTTTTTTAAATGTATACCTTTATTTACCAAGAATGCATGAAGTTGATCAAACGTTACAGTAAAGACATGTTACATAATATTTCAATTTTGATAAAATTATTTTGAACATTAGTATCAAATCAGCATAGAATACTATACATATTTTATATATTGGTTTCTGTATAGGATCAAGTTTTAGGATCAAAGTCCTGCTTTGCAGGAATAAATAACATTTTTAAATATATTAAAATAGTAAACCGTTCCTACAAGTTAATGATTTGGCATTTTCAGGAATGTCACTTGATCCAGTTAAATCTTTCCTTTCACTTACTGCCCCCATTAATGGTCCTAAAAGAAGAACATGGCCACAGCACTATTAAGCACTATGGGACTGGCTCAAATTAATCAGAGAGCTGTTGGAGCACTGGAAACAAAGTTCACTTTTTGCCTTAGTCCTTATATCTACCCTTAAGCTATTATTCCCAAATGTACCTACACCAGGATGTATTATAGCACCACAGGCATCTTGATGAAGGCCATAATGGTGTCAAGAGGTGGAGGGAACACAATCCTTGAAGGCTTTCGGACAGTCTTGACTAACTCCTGCCCTACGCTTTTAACTTGTTGCTGACTGGAACAAATAACTGTTTGATCTCACGAGCACCAGGCTTGCTTCTATGTGTGTGTGTGTGTGTGTGTGTGTGTGTGTGTCACGCTAGCTCATGATTGATAGGAGTCCATTTTAAGTTAATCAGATTAGTCAGATTGGGTTGTGCTGTGCTGAGCCTCAACCGGCAAGCCTCTTACCTCTGATCGGAGAGAGAGAAATGCGGTGGGGGAGACAGGTAGCAACATTTGCCTGAAAGAACTGTTAATTAAAGTTTGACAGAACAATTATTAAACTATTGTAGTAAAATAGTGTTAATAAATTTTTGTTTCTGTTTGGCATGACAGTTTATTTTACTCATGTCGTACTTGTGTGAACCTGCAGCGTTTAAATTAATCCTTACCCTCATGTCCTTCAAAACCTGTGTAAATGTATCTTTTCTGAAACAGAACAAAATATGTCAGAAAAACTGATGGGTCTTTCACAAAGAATGTGTTTTTATTAGTGTAGTCCAATGATTAATCACATCCAAAATAAAATGTTGCTTTTGCATAATGTCTGTGTACTGTGTATATTTATTATGCATATATAAATGCACACGCATGTACATATTTAAGAAAAATTTCATATTTATATATAAAATATTGCAGTTAATCACGATTAATTGCTTCCAAAATAAAAGTTTTTGTTTACATATAGTATGCATGTGTGTGTGTTGTGCATATTTATTATGTATATGTAAATACACAACCATGCATGTTTACATTTAAGAAAAATATGTTATGTTTATATGTAGTGGTCAATTGTATAAAAAAAAAAGATTCAGGGAGGATGGTGTGGTTGGATGAGGGTCCTGTGGCTAATTTTACACACTAACTGCAAAATTTGTCTTATTTTTAAAAAGGTTTTTGTTTTATTTAATGGATGAATAATTGATAAAACTGTCAGTAGGTGGCAGCAAGTCTGGCAGCAAGTTTTGATGAATGCTTTATTGAATCATTCATATCAAACAATATGTTTAAAACATTTGATTCAGTTAGTGAAATGAATTGTCTGAAGGGTATTCTAACTGCATTCATCACACAGTAAATGCTTTTGGAATCTTATGACGTGCAAAGTTGGACAATGTCAGCTCTCCCGTGGTCAATCAGTCCCTCAGTCACACAGCACAATATGTCAGGGGAATGTATTTAAACTGTAACTTCACATAACTCGCACTTAGCTTTTCCTCCTGCATTCCCCCTCAATTCAGGCCCTGGCTGTTTTTAAGATTGACTAAGATTTACTAAGCCCTCTCTTGCTGGCTGTGGGCAGGTTAAACAGACCAAAACAAACACAGGCATTCTGTCCCGGAAAGCACATTTTCAAGAGACAATGACTAACATTATTTTTCAGATAAACAAGTATCTGTAATGCCTTGCACTGTTTTGTTATTGTTCCCCATGTGCTTCGTGTAACCTAGTTTCTGTCTCTGTCTAATTATGTGAGTTCGTTCAGGTGTGTCTTGTTAATTAGTGTCATTGTCTACTCTATTTAAGTTGGGTTTAGTTCAGTTTGTGTTGTTCGGTTATTAAGGTTACTTTGGATGTCGTGTGAGTTACCCTGCCTATGTGTCTGCTCTTCTGGAATATTAAAGGATTTGTTATTTGTTGCATTACCGACTCTGCCTTTCGCCACACGTGACCGTATCATAGATAACATATATTATTTTTTATAATTTAGTAGAGTCAAATACTTACACTGTAAGCATACACCGACCTTTAAATATATTTATATATAAATTCTATTAATAAAAATGTGTTTGTATTTATATATACATAATAAATATACAACGTACACATATATTGTGTAAATATTTCTTATTTTTATTTTGGATGTGATTAATCATTTGACAGCACTAATTTATATACATAATAAATGTACACAGAGATATATTATTTAAGTGCAAACTTTTAGTTTGAATGTGATTAATTTGTTATTTTTGTTATTTGTTATTTGTTAATGTGTCATTTGACAGCATTATTGCATCCAAAAGAAAAGTTTTTGCTCATAAAATACATTTTTATTGTGTCTACCTATATGCAAACACGTGCATGTTTAATATATTTATATATAATGTAAGTTCTTATGTTCAAAAAATTCTCATTACAGTCCGACAACTGTGAGACTCTGCATGTTGTCCACAATTCTACAAGGACTTATATCATTATATAGTAAAAGCAACTGTCTTTGGGGAAGAAAACTGATGTCAATAACCCCAAGGCACCGCTTACGGAGGCAGCGGAAGCAGAAGTGTGTCCCACATTGAGGGCAGGTGATATTGGGACAGCCTATTCCATTGTGTGTAAGCAGGGCCTTGCACCCCGGACAGGCCCTGAAGTATGGACATCCTTTCACCGAGCTGTTTGAGTCAGTGATTTTTGTGTCGCTGAGGAGGGCAGCACGGAGAGCACAGTTTGGCAGTGTGCAGGAAGCGCTGGTCTGCTTATCCTTTGGCCACTTTCTCTGACATGCCACACAGAACTGAAACACAGACCTGTTCAATTCAGAGCAAGACTTGCAAAGCACACGCTGACCATCGATAATTTTAGATTGCAGGTCACAACTGGGACACTGGGGAGGAGGAAAGAATTGGTAAGATTTTGTCACAAAATAAAATTCAATTCAATTAATAAATAAATAAAATTACACTCTTCGAAATAAAGAAAATGGATATTTCTTTCCGAATGCACTGTTTTAAATGAGTAGGCCTAAATTTCTTTTTAATTTTTAAAAGCAGTGTAGCATGCTTCACACATTAGCCTTTGCAAATTTGCATTATCTTATACATTTAAAAACAGCATCATACCTTCAATTTTTTTAAGTGAGTGTGTAGCCTTGGGTGTGCATGCTCACATTTCAAACAACTAAAATGATTCAGAAAATACCTCAATGATCCTAAACGATTTAACCTAGAAACGCTCTTCTTGACACATAACAGTGGAAAACTGCGTCACAGTTAATCAGACACCTTGACATAGTGTGCTAAATGAAGTCTAAGAGCTTAATTCCCTCCTATAGCGTTCAGTTTGAACAAGTGTCTGAAAATAGCGTGTGCGAAACGTCTGACGTCACGATGGATCACAATGATCTCGAGCGGTCAGTCTACCTTTGGACCGTTCATGGCTCAAATACTCCTGGACAGCTTCCACGGATGGACAAACCTTACAGACAGAGAGAGAGAGAGAGAGAGAGAGAGAGAGAGAGTAGAGGGTCAGAAGATTAGTACCGAAAAAGTAAGACAAAGGTTTTGGGAACTGTGCTGACAGGTAAACTGAGGACAGGATACTGTTACGCACTGTATCACAGTGTGCTCCACATTAAAACAGCTGACCAAGAACACCATCTACTGTGTAACATAACATGCATTTCCAAAAACACGTCTCTGCCACAAACAAAACAAACTATAACAACAACAAAACCCCCAACAATATTCCTTTCTACAAGTGTAAATTCAAATATTCTTAATTTTACCCACCTATGCGGGCTTAGACTACTAGAATGTATGACAACTAGTGAAATTAACAAATTAATTGTAAACCAGTACTTACTAGAGACCAGCACACACTGTACTATCCACGAAGAGACACAACACAACAAGTAACGTATTTATTTAATAGACTGAAGGGGAATACCAAAAGTCCTGCGTCTTTCACTTTCTTTTCTGAGGCGGAAGAAACAGAAAAGGAAATAGATAACAAAGGTACCCCGTTGAAAGGCTTCTAAAATATTATTGTTCACCTCAAAAAAGGTATACTGTTATGTACAGTTCTTTAGTTGTTTTTTTTCCTTGTAAAACATTAATTTAGCGATTAATTGAGCCAGCGATGACAAGATGACTGGTGATTGAGGTTTTTATAGCGCCCTCTGCTGATCGGTGAAAGAAAATGGAAATAAATGCTTGCCAGATTGCAGTCTACGTCTGCCTCTCTCTTCCCTTTTGTGGTTCTGATCACTTGTTCACGGTAATAAACAATGTTGTCTGGTATTTTTTCTCGAAAAACAATTATATTATATGTACATGTACTCTGTAAAAAAATACACTATAGCTTTTACAATGAAAATGAATAACTGGGCAATGATTAGGGATGATCAGGATTAATAGCATCCAAAAAAAAAAAAGTTTTTGTTTATATGTGTATACTGCGTAAATGTATTATATATTTACATACAGTATATATTTAGATGTATTTACATGCATATATTGATATTTATATATAACATATTTCAAATAATCAAAACATTTTTCTTACACACACACACATATATACAGTACATTTTGTGCATTAAAAAACATATTTTTAATGCGATTATTTATGTTTGCAGTTGCAAATATTTATTTCTGCATCTCTGGCTTAAATGAAAAGACAAAAACAGAATTTTTTTAAAAAACATTTATTTTCTTGTGAAATTAAATTGTTTTTTGAACAGTCTATCCCCCTCCACTAGATTCCCAAAGATTTAAGGACCTCAGCATTATCCGCTATCACACAGGGTTCAGGATCATCGTCATCATCACTGTCATAGGATTCATCATCATCGCCATTATAGTATTCATTGCCGTAGCATTCTGGACGCAAGCAGCGAAAGCAGAACTCCTTATCACAGTAGGGACAAATGATGTTAGGGCAGCCCTCACCACTGTGTGTTAACAGTGCCTGGCATACCGGGCAAGCTCTAAAGTACGGGCATCCATCCACGGAGCTTTGCGGGTCACTGATCTGTTTGACGCTGAGGAGGGCAGCACGGAAGGCACATTTGGGCAGCGTGCAGGAGTCGGTGGTTGAGTCATTGCTTGGCCACTCTCTCTGACAGGCCCAGCAGAACTGAAACACGGTTCTCTTTGCTTTAGAACAAGATCTGCAGACGGCACGCTGTCCATCCAGCTTTTTGATATCAGATTTCTGACAACCGGGACACTACAAGACAGACAAACAAGTAACATTATTGTCAGCAGGTAGTGGTGAAATGCTTTGGTCCTTTGATTATTCATTTCATTCATTTGTGTGGAACAACATGGGGGTACGTAATTATTGACAAAATTTGAATCTTTTGTACAAATTCACAGAGAGATAAAAAGAAAGGAAATTAAAGTTTTACCTTTGGACTGTTCATGGTTTAAATTCTCCGGAAACTTTAAGCAAGCAATGGTAAGCCACTGGAGAACTAGAGCATAGATAATTTAAATCGGTCAGCACCTAACTTTAAATTGGCCAACAACAAGACAGAATTTATTGTTGGTACCAGTTATAATTTCACAAATGATTTCCACGAAGTTACATCATTATATAGTAAAAGCAACATGAATGCTCAACATGTAAAAAGTGAAACAGCTAGAAAAAAATACAATTATAGTAAAGAAAAAAGCAAACAAATACCTTCCTCAATCACAGATCATAAGCACGACGAACAAACCTGACAGAGAGAGAGTAGAGGGTCAAAAGATTATTAAGAAAAAGTATAAGGTGTATTGGGAACAGCTGTGCTGACAAGGAACCTAAGGACAGGACACTGTGTGATCCACCGTTTACCAAGAACATCCCCTACTGTGGGAAATAACAAGCATTTCGAAAATGAATATATCTCTGCCAAGAAGAGAACAATACTCCTTCCCACAAATGTCAATTCAAAGTCTCAGTTTTATCCATTTATGCAGCACTCTTAGGCTAGTCCTACTACAGAATGTATGATGATAACTATGAACAAATTGTGAATTAGTAGGCTACTTACTGGAGACCAGCACACTATAACATCCACAAGAGACGCAAAATGAAAATGTTTATTGATATTTATACGGGGAAACCCAACAGCCCTGCGTCTTTCACTTTCTGTTTTGAAGAATCAGAATAAAAACATAGATATAAAAGATACCTGACAGTGTTCCTAAATATTAACACTCAGCTGAAAACGGTAGGCTATACTGCACAGTTCTTTAGTTGTTCTTTGTAAATCAGTAATTTAGCGAATAAGATTGATTTAGTCAGCGATTAAATGTTTGTGATTTAGATTTATATTATAACGCCATCTGTTGGCATCTCTGCCTCCCTCTTCCCTATTCTGGTACTGAACACTTGTTTACGGTCATAAACAATATTCTCTGGTACTTTTTTTTTTCTCGGAAAAAGGAAAAATGCACTGAAGCTTTTACAATGAGAATGAATAATTGAAAGTAGTGCTGAGCAATGATTAATCATGATTAAAAGACACACACGCATATATATATAGCATATATTTTGAAAATATTTATATGTATATATTTATATGTATATATCTTGCATTATATAAATATATTTAATATAGAAACATAACATTTTCCTAATATATGCATGTATGTGTGTGTATGTATGTATAGATTATAAATATAGCTACACAGCATATTATGTACACAAAATTTTTATTTTTTATGCAATTAATCGTTGTCCAGCCAGCACTAATTCAAACATCATGTTTACTGTTTGTTACAAATATTTATTTCTCCATCTCTGGCTTAAAGGAAAATACAAAAATCAAAATATTCTCTTGTGAAATTAATTGTTATTTTTAGTTTATACTTATCCACTAGCCCAGACATTTAAGGATCACGCTGTCCATCCGGCTTTCTAATATCAGATTTGCAAGCAATGGTAAGACACTGGAGAACAACATGAGCATATATAACACAAATCAATCAGCACCAAATTTATAAGACAAAACAGAACTTTTTTTGTTCCTACTAGTCATAAATTCACAAATGATTTCCACTAAGTTGAATGCTCAAAACTATAGAAGTAAAGAGTGAAAAATTAATAATAGTAAAAAAAAAAATCACACAAATACCTTCCTCACCGTAAGATAAGCACATCGCATGAAGGGGAATATCACAGTGTCATTTAATTTTTTACTTTGTCTTTACCATCAAGCACAACCGTATGTGACCTTTCTCTCACTGCTTTCCCAGATAGTGGGATCATTTTAACTAACACCAACATATTTCAATACGTTGTAACAGTTTAAAATAATTCACATGCGCAGAAGACCAGTCTGAGAAACAAGTCGATATCGCCATCTTGTGTTTAGAAATAAAAAGTATAAACAAGCTGTACAGACTGGCATTTACTCGCGTGCTGTATCACCAACATCTCGGCTGTTATTCTGTTTACAAATGAACAGGAAATGACAACGTTTACTGGTGATTTAATGTCTGTAAGGCTACAATTAGGAACGCTACGTGGCTTTTTATCTGTAATAAAAATATAAATTATTTATACAGCATTTCATTTAAAAGCGATAAACTTTGACGTGAATGGCAGGTCGGACCACACGACAGACACGGGTCAACCAAAACCGAAAGGATCCACAAAATCTTGGGAGGTGTAAAGAGTAGTTCTATAAGGTCAACAACTTTTCAACTGTTGACACGAACAATGTGACAACTTAGAAGCTGAGTGACACTTAGAGGATCTGATGTTCAATACTATTCCGCCGACCAATGACAGACAGGCCCCAGGAACGATGGGAGGAGCATGCCTATAGTTGAGCGTTTGTATGTTGAGTTTATTTCCAAGCCTAAACTCTGGAGCATACCAGAAGAAGTTCATTCTATTGTAAAGTTGCAAAGTAGTGAGATGGGAGATATTGAAGAGTGCAGCTGGTATTCGCAGGTGTTATGCACTATCGGTTCCCTTACGGTTGTGTATTACCTGCTGAGGTGGTCGTGGCAGTGTTGGAATGGATTTAAAGTGTACATGATTTCTGAGATCTGGCAAACGAACCTGAAGACATATGGTCAATGGGCTGGTAAGGAGTTCTTGCTTTTTCTTTCATTAAGAATGGTATGGCAAGCCGTTGTAAGCTTTTATTTTTTATAACTAACATTCTAACATGCATTATTATGCTATTTATGCTCTTAATTAAATTATTTGTTATAATACCGGGTTACATATAAATAAATAAATAAATAAATAAATAAATATATATATATATATATATATATATATATATATATAAATCAGGCACTAGTGACCTTGTTATTTCTCTGTTAGATACATGTATCCATTTGTGCAAATCTTTTTAAATTATTACTAATTAAATTTAGATTTCTTACAATTTTTTTATGAGTTACTGCTTGCTCTAGTGACCAATTAAACTACTAGAATAAGTAATAAGCAATATCACCAATTAATAAATAATTTGCATCTAATGAATGGTTAATTATATAGGCTAACTGAAAAGACTGCAGTAGGCTAGTGACTGTACAATCGTATACTTGTAATTCAAAACAATACCAAGTACCGTAAAAACATACCCCCCAAATACCTGTTAAAATAGCTAGCCCAAAAATTCTGATTATGAAGATTTCATAAAATTCTCTTTGTAAAGTCTTTATGAACTATATTTGTATTTTGTGAACATCAAAACTGAAATTGCAGAGTTCTTGGAAAATTATATAGTAATTTATTGCAGTGAAATTATTTTTAAACAACCTGTCTAAAATAATTTGATTTACTTGTGCAAATGTAAAATTATTTCATGTACTGCTCTATACCCACCATACAACATGGTTATATAATGTCAACGCATCAAGTTTTGTCACTCGTCTCTCTTATCTAGATTAGATATGACAGTGATTGATCTTATATAAAGAATTCTGTGCCAGCCACTCAGCACAGGTTTTCTGCTGGCCCAGCTGTTGGACCATGCTTTAACCAGCAGAATCCTGCTGATTAGCTGGTGGACCACAGGGAGTCTAGCAGGCACTCAAGAGATGAAGCAAGGTCTTGCTGGAGCAGGACAGATGTTGGTGTTGCAGCATGGGAGAGGGGGTGGGGGTTGGATGAGTGTGATTTCATCAAGTACAAGATGTTCCTGGATCAACATCTTTGTTGATCCTGGAACAGCATCCCAATAAATCAATCAGAACTGAGGAATAATTTTTCTGGAAATCGAAACCACGGTGACCAACAATCCCCACAGTAAGACATGCCAAGTAAGACATAACCCTGTATCAATATTGTCCAATATTGTGGGGGGTTGGGTTTGTGGGTCGTTGGGTGCAAAATACCAGCACCTAGTGTCCAAAATACAACTTGTGCTTGTGGCCTTATTTGCTGTTTTTTCTGGCAGGGGTGATCTTTTGCATTGATTGTACTGTACTTATTCTGCTCAGGGGAACTGCACATCCAGAAACTCAACACTGCTGCCTTTTCTTTGTTTATTCCAAATGTGAAGATTCCAGACAGAATCAAAACATCCTTAAAAATCAGACACAAACAATTATATTGGTTAAAAGTGGGTGATAGAATGATAACTGACAGCAAAACAGGAAGGATCAGATAGTGTTGATATTTCACTAACACTTCCTGTCTCTCATAGTTGTAACTGGAGCAACATCAGGGATTGGCCGTGCATATGCCGAAGAGGTCAGTGAATAACTATCTTATCTTGAAGCATGAATCAGCATCCGTTTTGATACTTAAACATTCACGGCGAGCTTTGTAGTTTGTGATTAACCATTTATCTGAGGTGCATAGTTCCTCTTAGCTATGTGCAATATTTTGGTGTCCTAAAATGGCTTTAGTCTTTGTCAAGGAATAACCGGTTTGTTCTATAACTTTAGTGTAAAAATCGGTGTCTGTAACCATAATACACTATCTGATTTTTTGTGGAAATTCAGCAGCAATCTGCAAACTGGTTCTGACTTTCCTCAACTAGTGTCAACTTGTCTATACTGAAATGAACCAGGGGGGAAGGTGGGAGGGGGGAACAAAAATCTCGTATTATATACAAGGCTTCAGTCTGATTAAGGATACTATGTACAGCACATAATGTAGGTTAATGGGGTCCAAAACAATATCGGTCTCAGTGACTTCCCTCTTTGGACATAAATCTGTTGAGCAATAATTACTGTCTATTTCGTTTATATACATACACATTTATATTTGTGGGTGTATTTGTTTCTTAGCTGGCCAAACGAGGATTAGACATTGTCCTGATCAGTCGCTCAGAGGACAAGCTTCACAGTGTTGCCAAGGAAATAGGTGAGATACAAGTAGAAGGGAAAAAACGTAGTCACTCGAAGTGATATCTGTCATCACAACAATGACCATTTGTATGCAAGACATCAACCCATTTTTTTCTTGGAATGGCATGACTGTAAAATTTAATGGCCCTATATTTAAACTCCATAAACCATATCTCCAAATATGCTGCAGAAAGATATTCGAATAATCTAAAAATTGTCTAAAGACAACATATTATGCAGCTCATTTGTAATTCATCTTTATAGTTTGTATTCTTCCAGCGAGATATAATGTTCTTTTAGTTTTATTTTCATAAGTTCAGACAGAGAATAAAATCGAATAAATCTGCTCTGTATATGTTTGTTTCAGAGTCTCGGTACAGGCGACAGACACAAGTGATTCGGACGGACTTCACAGAGGGCCATACCATCTACTCTGCTATCGCACAGCAGCTAGAGGGACTGCAGATCGGAATTCTGGGTAAGATAAAGAATAAGAACAAGGTGTAAAATAGTGAGGTTTTTCCGGGGTCAAAAAAGGTCTTCTGTATTGGTTGATGGTCATCCACACACAATAAAAATTGCCATATGACCTGAAATTACTGTGAATTAAGGCTAAATCTTTTATTATCATGAAGGTTAAATTAAGACTAAATCACACTCTCTCATCTGAGGTGTTCTGAGTAAATCAGGCCTATTTATAATTGATATACATCAATTCAAAATGTCTTGTGAGTTGATGGCCAGATGAGTTGTTTTAACCATTCATCAAAAATTAATCCGTTAAAGTGAGTCATTAAATTGCGTGTCGATCATTAACGGACATGGACGCAGTGTTTGCTGATCTCCGTTGTTAAGAAATCGCAAAAAGATTTGTGTCAACAACACTTAAATCGCTGCATATGATTTTCACATCATTAGTTGCATCATGTGTGGATTGCCTCATACCAGCTGATTTTGAGGAAAGTAAAGACAGAGAGAGAGCCTGTTTACACATGGTACTATTTATACGGTCTCTCTTTTTAGACATCAATCTGATTTGTTAAGACATTTCCTTTTACACTTGGCCGCATAATTGTGTCTCTGCAAAATATATAACTCTGGTCTTGAATTCTCGCACTATATACAAAATAAACAGAGGCCACGTCAATGAAATTAACAGATATGAGCTACCATTTATTAATCATCAGCTAATTGCAAAGTCGAAGTTCGCAACAGGAGTGAGAGCGGCATCAGCACTGGAAAAACAAACTACTATGACTTTATCCAATGAAGACTGTGTGTTAAAGGCCTGTGACTTTGTTTCATTTGCTGCAGTTCACGCGTTGTCTTGCTGCTGAATCCGCGGTGATGCATCTAGCATTAGCTCAGTTATTTCTGGCTATAACATGCCATATAACCTATAAATCAATCTCACGTATGTTTTTATTTTATTTTGGGAGGAGTAAAATGTGCATATGGGTTTCCACTAGCAGATGCATTTAGACTTGTCCAGCTTTGTCTGAAATGCATCCCAGAAACCTTATCAGGTGCGATCAGATTTAAATCTACCTCGAAAGCATTTCAGAAGGCATTTCCTCTGAGAAAGAGTTAAGACTGTAGTCTTAAAAGTTAGTTAGCTAAATTTTTCTTTGAGACTGGTCACAGTTTTTTTTTATAATTCAGTTACATAAAAAGGTAAATACAAAAAATAAAACAGATTACTCTTGGCTAACTAGTTGGTCAGACTATCTCTTAAGACACTGTCTTATCATGAAGGCTAAGTTCATGCATCTGGCCCCTGGTGTAAACAGGCCGAGAGAAAGTGTTCTTTTTCTCCATCAGTTAACAAGAGCGCTCTCACAAACTCAGCCGTTATTTACATCACATGAACCAATCAAAAAAAAAAAAAAAAAAAAAAAAATTAAATGCAGAAAAAACCCTGCTATCCTACTATTATTGATTTCTTTGTTTTCTCTGTAGTGAACAATGTAGGTATGAACTATAGTGGGGTTCTGGCTAATTTCCTGGATGTTCCTGATCCAGGCCAGGTCTGACTAAGATTCTCTACATCACACAGCTTGACTTTCTACACTATTGTAATCTAAGTCCTTTGTATGAAAGTGTCTATTATATGAAGTATTTTTTTCTATCCCCAGAGAATTACACAGGTCGTAAACTGTAACACACTGTCCGTCACTCAGGTAAGACTATCTGTATACAAACATGTTTACACACAGCCTGTTACACTATTATATTTACTGTCTTATATACTGTCTTGACATAACAGCATACGTAATGGAAGCCACTGGGTGAATCAGATGCTTACTCTTTTTTCCTAAACTGGCCACAGTGACTTAGTAATATTGTCAGGATATTAAAATTGCCAGGGCAGAAGTTGCAGTTCAATGTGGATGTTTTATGATCATATTGTTCACATTTTAGCATTTTTTGGAATTACAGCTCATTCATGAATTGCCCTTTGGTGGTTTTTCTTCAAGGCCAAAGTTAAAGGCTGTAGTCACTTTGCAGGACTAGTTCCGTGTTGTTTCATTCACCATGTTGAATCATTCACATCACACTGATGAAGTCTTGCCATAGTTTTCCATACTTTACCAAACAACTTGACCGTTAAAGGCACAATATGTAAGATTTTTTATAAAAAATATCCCAAAACCACTTGCACATTGTTCATGCAGTTGTGTACTTACATTATCTCATTTGTAAATAAAAAAAAAATCCAGATTTAAATAATGAACCGTCCCTGTTCTTTGTCGCCTGTCAATGACGCAATATCCGCGCTATTCTCGGTTTCCGCCTGTGGCAACACACATGGACAAATGCAGATGTAGTAGTTTTTTATTATACATTTCAATGTAATTGATCATGATTACACTCTCAACTCTCAAAAAATGTAGATGTACACAAACTAAGGCAAGAAGATATTGAGATAGTCAGCGAAAACCAGAACAAATATCGACGTGGCGTTTCTGAAATGAAGAGAGCCTCGCAAAATCCTCGGACTCGACAAACTCCGTTCTTACATGTGTATTAATAAATGGGTAAGCAAAGATATATTTTTCATTGTGCAAATAATAGTCATGTTAGGGTTTATGCTGGCGCTCCATTTGACAACAGCTGATGGAGATTTAACGCTAATCAAAGCTTTACTAACGAGATGTGCATAATATATCGTTCGATATATATAACCCAGTCCTAAGTCATGTACAGGTGATTAATTAATTAAACAGATATAAATTAACTTCTCATCCGTGAACATGATTTGTTAAGCACAGCAGCTATTTTGGGAAATTCCGCCTGTTTTTTCCTACCAAAATTAAAAAGCTTCCCATACCCACATGCAGAGGTGGATATACAAAAGTTTGGCATCATTTTAAAGGAAACCTTTTGAAATTACATAAAACACTGTTAAAATTGATTAAACTTA